>JAZKJV010007960.1:600000-1105093 GCA_037367405.1 Ottelia alismoides | reverse complement strand
TAACTGTAACTGGAGAATCTTGGCCTTATTCTTCGCTTGAGCAGAGGTAGAAGCCAAAGTGTCCCACATTGCCTTGGTGGTGGGCTGGTTCAGAATATCATTAACGGTCTCTGTGATGAGTGTCCCGCAAGTCCAAACACGTGCATATGCGTCATCTTGCTTCCATGAAGCATTTGCCACAGTCTTATCCGTTGGCTCTGGATCTGTCAGTATGTGGTCCTTGTTGTTGCATTGCATGAGGGTGAGAAACTGAATGGACCACAACTCATAGTTGGTCCCATCCATCTTGGAGATGGGAGCTGGGTCCTTGAAGGCTCCGGACGAAAAAATGTCACCCTTATTCTCTAACATGATGGTAAAAAACCGAACGGAATTCAACTGGGAAGTAGACCGACATAAACGAGTCTACAAGATCATACGGAGGATTGGTTGTACATACAGACTCATACAACCATCCTCACAAATTTTCTCAACTCGTTAGGCCCGGAAAACGTGATTTATAGGTCTGAAATCACGTTTTCCGATCAAAATCAGACCACAGAACGACTTGCAGAGATAAACGGAGGTGCACAGGAGGGCCGACGACAACCTGGGCGTCAAGACAACGACCAAGGGGACTCAGGGTGGCGACCTGGGGGCCGGGGTGGCGACACTGGTGGTTGAGGATGCGGCTCTGGAGACTAGGCGGCGACCCTGGATGTCGAGGCTATGGCTTTGGGGCCAGGGCTGCGACATCGGGGACCTAGACGGCGACCTTGGAGGCCAAGGGCCGGTCAGAGGGAGAAGCGGTGACATAAGGGGGGGGGGGTTGCGGGCGGGTAGGGTTAAGGTTTGGTAGGGTACGAAAACTCCAGTCTAGGACCATGGCTCTGATACTACGTTGAGGGAAAAAATTCATTGCATTATGAGAGGCTCTAAGGTTCTCTTATATAGGAGAGGAACCTATTGGGCAAATTACATGAAGAAAGAAATAGAAAATAAGAAAACAATAATAAAGATAACTAATATCTCAACACAGACATCTGTAAGTCTCTTCCATAGGAGGAGTAACTGCACCCATGAGAAGCTAGGTGTATGATGCCTCATACTCAAGGTTGTGGGCAACCCAAAAAACTCCAACCACAATGTTCCTATATGCCATCTGCTTCTCAGTAGATGTAGTCATTGTTCGAAAAAACGCGCCTCGGAGGTGCAAACATGCTCGAGGAGAAATGAGGTGATCTCAAAGATCCCTGAGGCGCTCGCCTCAGACCCCCTGGCTGAAGCGAGCGCCTAGAATGCTCGAGGCAGTCGAGGCGAAGCGGTCGAGGTGAGGCGATGAGGCGAGGGGAGGCATTACCTGAGGCGTTAGGTATTCATCGAGCATTTTTTTAAGAAATAATTGGTTTTATTGGTAATTTCTTATAAAAGTCTAGTTGTTGATGATATATTTATGCAAGATGGATGCTTAAATTTGACCTCTTTTATATTCATATTTACCATTAACATGTCATATTATTTCAGTGAACTCTTAAAATTATACCCTTAAGCAAACAAAACCGCAAATTTCAGATGCATACAAATTCTAATGCCCATATAAGAAAAAAATTTTAGACGGTAGGGTATGGTGGCATAAGGGGGCATCGGATCGTTCTTCAACTGGGTTCAGCAGAACATACGATTAGTATTTAAATCATATGATTCATATCACACCTCGGATATCTTTAATGACAACTATAGCCAATGACCCCCTATTTCATAAATATTTTAGTGATAGTTGTAGCCAATGATTTCCTTTCTGATTGGGTAGAAATTTAGTAGAAAGGTTTACGGAATTGACATAACTTTTTTTTCGTGTTCTTATCTTTATAATTTCATCATATATTACAATGTTATATTTCATATGTTAGATTAGACCAATTCATCAATAAATATACTTATTATACTTTTTGCAATTATTATTCTATACAAATGGAGGCTTTAGCCTCGATCGTCTTGAGGCTATACCTTGCTCCGCATCACTTCAGGATAAAGACCTCGTTCCGCCTTTCGTTTTTTCAAACCTGTCCTTCGTTACTTTAGTCATCAATGAGTTAAACTTAACTATGATTTTTCGCAAACCATGGTGAGATTAAGAGGGGCATAACGATCTCAAAACTCCCCCCCCCCCTCACCCATCCTCCCCCTTCAACCCCTTCTCCACCGCTCCATGCCCTTCGACCTCCTCCTTCGTCGTCCTCGTCGATGCACGAAACTTCATCGACTTCAATTCCAGATGCGAGTCGAGGTTCTCATGGGTGGGTTAGCTGTGTGCGGTGGACCATCGAGAAGTCTTTGTGGCTTGGACGCCAAGGGGGTGACGTCGTGAGGTCGAGGAACAGAGGCAGAGGAGGAGGGGCGGAGGAGGAGGAGGAAGGGTGGGATAAGGAGGAGCACGGGGCAGTAGAGGAGCAAGAGGGGTGGAGGATGGGGGTGGTGGAGTAAAGAGGCGGAGGAAGTAAGAGGGGACGTTGGAGGAGGGGGCAGAGGAGGAGCATGAGGTGGTGGAGGAGCAAGTGGGCGGAGGAGAAGTGGGGGCAGTGGAGGAGCAAGGAGGCGGGGGAGTTAGAGAGGGCGCCGGAGGAGAGGGCTGAGGGGGCGGTGGAAGAGCAAGGGTGCGGAGGAGGAAGAGGGGGTACTAGAAGATGGTGCGAATGGGGTGGAAAAGGAGTAGGGGGTGGTGGAGAAGCAAGGTGATAGAGGCGGAAGGGGGCGTTGGAGGAGCGGGGCGGCAGAGGAGGGTATTGGGAAAAATGAAAAACTTGTTTATTCCTTGAACCTTAGGCTCTCTTATATAGTGGGAGATCTATTGGCAAATTACATATAATAAACAGAAGAACAGAAAAATAAGAAAACAATACAAAGACATAAATATAACTCTACACTCCCCCTCAAGATGGAGCATAGATGTGAATCATGCTCAGCTTAGACGAGCATTTCTGGAACGACCATCTGAGCAAAGCCTTAATGAAAATATATGCAATTTGATCCCCTGAACTGACATGGGAAGTAGAGATAAATCCTTTCTGAATCATATCCCTCGTGTAGTGGCAGTCCACTTCAATATGCTTGGTTCTCTTATGAAATGCAGGATTGTTGCAATGAACATGGTTGCTTGGTTATCACATTGTAGCTGCATAGGAATAGGTACATCTATATGTAAATCTACTAGCATAGCTCGAACCCACATCATTTCAGTACTAGCTTGTGCCATAGCCTATATTCAGACTCAGCATTGGACCTGGCAACTACGATTTGCTTCTTACTCTTCAAAGAAGCAAGAGAGCTACCCAAAAAAAACTGCAAAGCCCGAAGTGGACTTCTATCCTTTGGACATCCTGTATAATTAGCATCAACGCATGCAGAAATGGAAATTGTTTCCCCTTTTTGAATAATAATCCTTTACCTGGACAAGACTTTAGGTATCTCAAAATCATATATACATCATCCATGTGTAGCTGTCAGGGTTGTTCCATGAATTGGCTCACCCGTCTGACTGCAAATGAGATATCCATTCTAGTTATAGTAACATAAAGAAGCTTCCCACTATTTCTCTGTATCGTCTCCTGTCCACCTCCTCTGTCTCATCATCATATACTTCATACTAGGGTCCATAGGAATGGTAGATGGTCGACATCCAATCATTCCTGTCTCAACTAGCATGTCTGTCACATACTTCCGTTGGGTTATCACAAGACCCTGCTGATTTCTAGAAAATTCTAATCCCAAAAAACATCGTAAGGTGCCAAGATCCTTAGTAACAAATTGTCGGCCCATAAATTCTTTAGCCCTTTTTATCCCATGCATGTCATCCCTGTGACTAATATATCATCAACATATACCATAATAACAACCGTACCTCTAGAACTTCTCTATACAAGTAATGATTGATCCGCTTTCGACCTCTGAAATCCCTACTTCTCAATTAAATCTGAGAGCTTCTGAAACCATGCCCTAGGACTCTGTTTAAGGCCATAATATTGCCTTATGAAGTCTGCAAACCTGCGGATACTCCCCTCAGCAGCAAACCCAGGAGGTTGTTGCATGTAGACTTCTTCATGTAGGTCCTCATACAAAAAGGCATCTTTAACATCAAGTTGGAAGAGAGGCCAGTCACATACGACTGCAACAGAAAGAAGAATCCGTAGAGTAGAATGGCGATCCACTGGGAGAATGTGTCTAGCTAATCCACGCCATATGTCTGAGTAAATCCACGACCAACATGTCTGGCTTTGTACCGATCCAGACTCCCATCTGCACGGTGTTTAATAGTAACACCAACTTGCAACTGACGACATACGCTCCATCAAGAGCAGGAACCAAGCTCCAGGTACCATGTGATTGCAAGGCAACCATCTCTTCTTCCATAGCTAATCACCACCGACTATCATTCAAAGCCTCCTGATAATTCTGTGGAATGTCTATGGCAGACAATGCAACTGCAAATTTCCTTAATTCCCTAGTCAAGTGATCAAAGGATATCATGGATCCTAAAGGATATGATGCACAGCTAACACAGGAAGCGTGGATCTTGGAAAGGTCCGATCCAAGAAAAGAACAACAAGAAGCGTGGATCTTGGAAAGGTCCGATCCAAGAAAAGAAGAAATGTCAAACTATTGACCAATCTTCTAATGATTCGATGTATCTGACATCGATGGAGATGGATGTCTACCATCGTTGTTATAAGCCATGATTCTGGAAGAGTAACCATCCAGAATACCTAAAGTCCTTATAGAAGGACAAAAACATAACTTTGTCAAATAAGAAATATATGTTCATCATTGCAACCAACTTACTCGTAGGACGAGAAGGAAAGGTTGTTGATTTGGGTGCTTCTATTCATGTATGCAATCAGTTGCATATGTTTCAAGACACCAGAAAATTTGATGAAGGAGATATAGTCATCCGGATGGGATCCGATGCAACTGTTGCATCGATCGTCATTGGAACATGTAGACTATCATTATCTAGTGGGAAAGTCCTAGATGTTAAAGATTGTCTATAAGTACCAGATGTTAGAAAGAACTTTCTATTTGTATCTAAGCTAGTAAGACATGGATATACTTTCCTATTCTGTAATAAACTTATCATAAATCGTTATGGTAATTTTATAGCTGATGGTTATCTAACAACAAGTGGACTCTATGAATTGCACTTGCATGAATGTGTCCTGAACATCAATACCACTAATAATAATAACACCTCTAAACGATCAAGAGAGGATGGAGATCATTTAATTAAGATCCGTATCAAAGACTTGGCCTAGCGACGGTCGAGAGGGGCCCTAAGGGGTGGGCGGTTAGCCACGACAGTGCTGAGCGGTACCCAAAGGTCTTGGATGACGACGCTAGAGGCCACCAACGGCTTAGCCAGCAGCGGTAGGGGCCACTAGCAGCATGGGCGCCAGCCTGGGCGGAGATGGAACCTTAAGAAGGGATGCGGGCGACGCACGAAAGCCCTAGAAAGGGCCGGCCAGTAGTGTTGGGCCCTACAGAAGGGCTAGAGGTGGTCTTAGAGCCATGAAAGAGGGGCGGCAATGGTGCAACCCTCCGAGAGGGAACTACGGCTACGGTGTAGTCGACGGCAACGACGCACGATCTAGGGAAGGTCCCCAACACGTAAGGAGGAGAGGGGCTAGCGAGTAGCTTTAGGGCAATGGGGTACGAGAACTTCAATCTAGGATCATCGCTCTGATACGATGTGGAGAGAAAATAATGAGTTAGTTATTCATGAGGCCCTAGGGTTCTCTTATATAGAAGAGAAACATGTTGGGAAAATTACATAAGGTGGAAATCAAGAAAAGAAAAAACATAGAATGAAGAAAAGATAACTAATATCTCAACATGCACCTTTGTTACACCTTTGATATGACAATGGAGGAAATTCGAGGATTTATCATCCTTTTGCAGCTTTGGACATGAGAATGTTTCCTCACATTGCGTAGCGACCAAAGTGGTAGAGAAGGCCTCTGGGGCTTCGATGGGCAACGAGTCATGACCATCGTGGGCAACCCACTTACATGGTGCATTTGTACAGAGATGCATTTGATATGCAATCTGCGAGGCAGGTTCATCCACAATATTTATTTAATTGAGTAGGAATGAGTGGATTGCTTTGACGCAATTACTTTTTTATGTAGGTGGTGTGGATACCCTGTGATGCAGGGGCCATATTTTTTTCAAGTACTACCTAACTATTGCTTGGATGAGCAACAAATATATAGGGAGTGGTTGCTGCTAATTTATTTTCACATTGTCGAGCATTATTTTCCAGAGCAAGTATTGCAATAGCAGGTTACCAAGATATTCCCAATGCTTGCAATACGGACGATGACATACATGCCATGGATTTGAGGGAAAAGGTGGACGTGGACTAACAAGATAGGCATGATAGATGTGCAACAATGTTACAAGGGAAAATGTTTTACCACATTCATCGAAATACTTTTTTTGACACTACACTAAGGAATTTTGCTCTATTAGGAATGCTGGGAAGTGATATTGAGGGGGAAATAAATAATTGAGGCTTATGTACATGTGGAATTTATGTGGTTTAGATGGGAAGGAGGTGGATTAAGTCAATATAAAAGGTGGTTTGAGTGGAAATTGGTGGTATATTTCTTTTGTTTTAGGTTCGGAAGAGGTTTGAAATCAAGAAGAGGGTATGGATAAGGTGTATCACAATATTCACACAAACCTTGCAACTTTCCGATCTTCTCAATGCAATGATTATCTATTATTTATTTCTATTAAAATTCATTTACGAACATGTAAAAAAAGTATAAGCAAAACAGCCATCACAGATCGGGCGGGCCAATAGACCAAGGGATGTGAACATAAAATCTGATAACAGTAAAAGAGTGCTCCATACTTCCGCTATATCATCTTCTCCAACAACGCCAAAAGGCACAATTGTAGCTTCGAATCGAGCAGCCATTCTGACGAACTCAGATTGCTCTGGCCAAAACAACCTGTACTCTTCGCCCTGAATAGCATCACATAAAATGAGAGTAATACTAAATTATTTGGCAAGGCAACAGCAAATACACTCTCTAAATCAATAATGTTTAGACCGCTAAAACTAGAAAAATTAGTCAACCTTGCGATGCAGAGCTTCTCGAGCACCTCCAGGGTAGAGAAGAACAAAAGATCTCCTCAAAAGCAATTTATACATGTTTAGTGGTGAAACAGGTAATGCACCAAATACTTTCATAAGATCAAATCTAGATATTTCTGCCTCTGGGCTTTCTCCCGCCCTTGAAAACATCACTGGGTGGGCCAAGCCATGTATACTAACCATTTTTTCCTTCAAGAACTCCTCATAGAGAGGGGCTAGTTCAAATCCCATAAGCATATGATTGCCAACCAAGAGCACAGGACCTTCGTCGGGAACCCCAGAAAGACCTCGAACTATACTTCCATCTTTTAAAGTAGAAAGCATGACAGGACTAGTCGCTATCTGGAAGAACCTGCTACTGTATACATCCATTAATTAAGTAACCAAGTTAATATTCTCTTTAATTTTATGACGAACATGAGTCCGCCGGTGAATAAAAATTTTAAACATACGTGGTATCCAATTCAAATGCATCTTTGAACTCTGACGTATAAAAATTTTAAACATACGTGGTATCCAATTCAAATGCATCTTTGAACTCTGACGTAGATGGAGGTAGGGAATCTATGATGTAGTCAAGTTTTCTTGATCGACGATAAAGGTTTGTAGCTTTAATAATAGTCATCAAGTTAATGCCATCCTCCTGCATAGATAAAATGAAGAATGAAATTCAGAAAAGAAGAATTCTACAACAAGATATCCGACACCATCTAGAATACCTGCAAGGAATACCTTATGCATATAATCTTCGAGCGAAAATACGATTTTTTTCGTAGTTGGAATGCAACAGGAAAACTTTAACATATCCCAAGCATTTGATGTTTCCTTATTCAAATAAAGAAATGTAGGCCTGGATGCAAGATATGAAATCTCCCTATTCAATGTATGAGATTCAAGACCCAAATCCAATAGAACATGGACATGAGCAATGATTTAGTACGTTGTGATATTTATTGCCATCATTCTCCTGCCGAAAATCCCCAATGTCCAGTATGCTGTGTTGCCTTTTAAGACCTTAAACTAGACCCAGGATTACTGAATAAGTTGAAAAATAAAGATTTATATAATCATATATGTTTGGAAATAAGAGACTTGTTTATTCCTTCGAGTCATAGGCTCTCTTATATAGAGGATAGACCTATGGGCAAATTACATAATACTGACAAAAGAAAAAGGAATAGATAAAAGAGTACAAAAATATAGAAATATATCTCTACACTCCCCCTCAAGATGGATGATATCTATCTATCATGCTCAGCTTAGACGAACACTTCTGAAATGATCCTCTAAGTAAGGCCTTGGTGAAAATATCTGTCGTCTGGTCCCCTGAGCAGACATGGGATGTAGAAATAAAGCCCTTCTGAATCATGCCACGTATATAACGACAATCGACCTCAATGTGCTTTGTCTTTTCATGAAATGCATGATTATTTGCAATGAATAGGGTCGCCTGATTGTCGCATTACAGCGACATGGGAAGAGGAATATCTACATGTAGATCTGTAAGGACTGCTCGAACCCACATCATTTCTGTGCATGTTTGTACCATAGCCCTATATTCAGATTCAACACTAGGCCTAGCAACTACAGTTTGCTTCTTGCTTTTCCACGAGACAAGTAAATCTCCAACAAATATAGCAAATCATGTTGTGGACTTCCTGTCCTTGGGGCACCCTGCATAATCTACGTCTGCGCATGCTGAGATAGTGATGGTGTCACCTCTATTAAATAGGCCTACACCTGAAGATGATTTAAGGTACCTTTAGTATCAAGTGTATAGCATCCATATGTACCTGACGAGGTTGTTCCATGAACTGGCTAACCCGACTGACAGCAAATGAAATATCGGGTCTGGTAATGGTAACATAAAGAAGCTTTCCCATCAGTTCCCTATATCTTCTCCTGTCAACCTCGTCAGTATCACCAATATACATGCTTGGATCCATGGGTGTTGTAGCAGGTCGATATCCAAGCATGCCCATGTCACTTCGGATAACAATGACATATTTCCTCTGAGTCATCACAAACCCTTGCTGATTTTCTGGCAAACTCCAACCCCAGAAAGTATCTAAGAGTTCCAAGGTTCTTCGTAACGAATTCGCGACTCACAAATTCTTTTGTTGAGTTATATTCTTCTATATATCTTTATTTCTTATTTCTTATTTTCTCATGCACCTATCGTGATATTTACCCAGGGCTTTTCTCCTATATAAGAAAGCCCTATGGTCTCTCTAATAGAATATATTTTGTTCTTTTCCCAACATGGCATCTGAGCAACGGTCCTAAATCGGGGTTTCTATATCCCACCAAAAACCCTAGCCACCCCACCCTCTCCCACCCGCACAACCAGCCCTTCCCTCCCACCAGCCGACGTCGTCGCCTCGATGCTCCAGCCTGCTTCACCCAAGCTGTCCTAGCCAGCCGCTGCCGCCCTAGCCCCCAGTTGTTGCCGCCCTAGCCCAAGCTGTCGCGGTAGCGATCCAACCCACCGCTACAGTCCCTGGCTACCATGGTTGTGCTCCAGCCCTTTGCTGAAGCCCCAGTCGACCCCTGCCTCCCTTGAAGATCCCTGAGGCAGCCTAGTACTTGTAGTTCATGGGTTTTTTTCCAGGCAGATAAAGTCAGATTTTGCCCGGAATACTTGATTTTGAGCATATAAATCAAGTTTTTCGGCTTTAGAACCTAGCAAGGATTGAAGAGGATAGTTGTATGAGTCTACACATATAACCGATCCCTCATATGATTGTGTCAACTTTCTCATAGAAGTCTACTCCCCAGTTTGGTCCATACTTTCACTATGTTTTTATTATGTCAGACAACAAGGGTGACGTTTTTTCAACGTCCGATGCCTTCAAGGGCACGTCTCCTATCGTGAAGACGAACTGGACCAACTATGAGTTGTGGTCCATGCAGTTTCACACCCTTATGCAACGCCATAACATGGAGCACATTTTGACGGAGACGGACAAAACTGAAACTAATGCTTCATGGAAGTAAGTTGATGCCTATGCACGAATTTGGCTCTCCGAGACGCTCACCACGGAGATTGCCAATGACATCGTCAATCAACCCACAGCCAAGGCCATGTGGGATATCCTGGTTGACACTTATGGGCAAGCGAAGAATGAGAGAAAAATTCTCCAACTGCAACATGATATTTTCTCGACCAAACAAAATGATCGGCCTCTTCATGCCCACTTTTTGCATCTCCGAGGTATGTTTGAGCGTCTCTATAGCTTCATGCCCATTACTACATGCACAAAACAATAACAAACATATAGGAATGCCACTATGACAAGAGTCTTTCTGTCATCTCTTGATTCTGAGTACGATGCAGCACGTGCTCAGCAATTTACTGGAGAGACGATACCTCCGATGGAGGAAGTGTACAAGAGATTCAGCAGGATCACTACTTCGTCTACTACCATGGCTCCAACTCCCTCTGCGATGGCAGCTTCTCGTGGCAAAGGAGGTACTTCACAGTTTCGCATGCATGGATCCCATGGTCGAGGAGGAGGACGTCATCGTGGCCCATGCGCACATTGCTACCGTCCAGGACATTCGGAGGGGACATGCTATCTGAAGCATTGGTACCCAGCGTCTGCTCATGTAGCTGAGCAGACATAGCCTAGTGCAGCTCCTTCTCATGATACGAGGTTTAATGATATTGTCTCAAGATTGAGAGAAATGATGACTACACCACTTGGCCCAATAGCGGGATCTTCAGATGTTCTGCTATTGTCAGAGCTTCTACTAGTCGTCAGATACTGCCTATGCACTAACCAGTTGTAACAGTACGAATAACACTAATTGGATCATGGACTCCAGAGCTTCTCATCATATGTGTGGAGATAAGGCTCAGTTTACTTTTTACAAATCTATCCCTCCTGTTAGATCGGTGGTGATTGCCAATGGGGTTCATCTACCCATGTCTTACATGCTCCAACATTTCATATGCATATTTTGTCTATTAATCAGATCACAAAAGATTTACATTATCGTGCCATATTTGATCCTTCTTCTCTTGTGTTTCAGGACATACTCATGGTCAGGGTGATTGGATGTGGCTATGAACAGAGAGGGCCGTGCAGACTGGTCCTAACTTCGTATGCTGCTGCTACCACTATTCCATTTGGATATGTGTCTCCTTTCATGTGGCATCTTCGCTTTGGACACCTTCTTCTGCAGAAGCTGTGTCATTTTCTCCCTCAGATCTCTACTCGTTCTTCCTTGGAGTGTGAGGCGTGTCAACTTGGGAAGCACCATCGTTCTTCTTTTCTAAGCCGTCAGAGTCATCACAGTAGTCAATTATTTGAATTGGTTCATTTTGATATTTGGGATCCTAATCATTAGGGACATCGGTTCTATATGGCTGTTGTGAATGATTTCTCTAGAGTATCTTGGGTTTTCTTGCTAAAGAATAAGTTTCAAGCTGGTCATGTGATGAATCCACGATTCGTCGCCATTATTCTTTTATTTTAGCTTCATTTCCATAGTCAAACACCTGTAAATACCCACTAATTACATGAATTTACCATTTTGCATGCATTTATTAAATATGCATTTTTAACACTTTTTGTACATAAATAAAAGAAAATAGAAGAAAAGAAAAAGAAAAGAAAAATAAAGGATGAATTTATGTAATAAATACAGACTGACCCGAACCACGAGAGAATGTCAAGACTTGACCTGATTGACCAGGAATAAAGTAGGGGAGATAGGGTCTTTAATTCAAAAATTAAAAAAATAATTTGTATATTTTTCTTGTATATTTGTACAAAATCTGTATTTTTTTATTTGTACATAAATTAACCTCAAATTAATTATTTTTTAAAACAGAAGTCGTAAATAAAATTATGTTGTAATAATAAAAATAATTACAAAGCAAAAAAATGTACATATTACAAATAATCACACTCAGAAAAAGCCGCAAAGTGATAATTTAAATACCAATTCCGGCTCCATACGAACTCAAATTGAATCAAACTCACTTCCATAATACTATAAATTAAATTATCTTTCAAATGGTAGTGGTTTCATATTTTTGGAGTTACGGTTAAAAAGTTGATTTTCTGGGGTGTTTTGTGCAGTTTCACCGCTTACATATTTGTATAATAATTCATATTTATTTTAATGTACATAATTGTAAATATTATTTTCATTAAAAAATAAAAGAAAAATATATAAATAAAAAAATTAAAAAAAGATATAAAAATTATTTCCTTATTTACGCGTATGTATATTGTATTATATATAAATAATATGTGTATACAACTAATTTCCTTACATAAAAATCACAAAAAATGAAATATCTAACATTCATTAATTAATTTAATTTAAATATGAAATTTGTTTTTAATTATTTGATTTAAAGAACTTACCATGTATATAGGATTTTATTCCATACCTTTAATGGCCACCATTAAGATGGGTAATTAATTTTTGGAAATTATTTAATTTATTTAATTTATTTAAATCCGAAATTCGTAATTTATTTATTTATTAATTATTTTATTTAATTTTTTTATTAATTCCACTAATAAACACCTTCCTTAAGTGTATATACCTTTCTTTTTTATTTTTCTTCTCTTTTTAATGGGCTCCTACTCCTTCGTTATTCGTTGATCAACCTTTAGTAGAGAGGAGCCCGATCACCGAGAGCGATCTTGTCGAAAAGGGGTGCCCAGCCTCCGAGCCGTCCGATGACAGCGTGTCGGCCCTCGTCGAGGCTATCACGGCATTTCTGATTCCCGATGTAAGATCCAATTTAATTTCCCGTCTTTTTCTTAGATAGATCGTAGTTTAAATCTTAACCTCGATTTCATTAATCTTTAAATATAAAAAAATCCATATCACATTTCTGCCCCAAAACTGAATTTTTCACCTCACCTCTTAATCTCTCAGTTTCACATTTCTATCTCGCACAACCTCTCATATCCGACCACGCACGGTGGTCGGATTTTCGGATCTCCATCCCGCTTCGCCAAGATCCAATACCCATTCAAGCATTCCTGTTTGTTGATAAATAAAAAAAAGAACGGCGGCTAGCCTCACCACTGCCCAACGCCCACGTCTCCAGCAGCCGTCCTCCCGCGGCGTCAGCCCCGCAGCTGCGCCGCAGCGCGCCGCGCCACCAGCCGTCCCTGACCGCATAGCTATCGCGTTGTGCGGCTTACCGCCCAGTATGCGCCACCTCCACGATGCCAACTCCGCCGGTGGCCCTCCTCCCGCGCTTCTGCGCGGAAGCCCCGCCTGCGACTGCGCCGCCCTCTGTGCCAGCGGCGTCGCCAACCTCTCCGACCGCTCAGCCGCGCCGACTCCGCCCCGCCTCCTCCGTGTCCGCCATCGACCGACCGCGCGTGGAGAGGAAAAGAGGGAGGGCGACGACGGCACTCATCGCCTCCTGTTGAAGACACGAAGAAATCCTAGGGGAGGGGTTTTTGAAGATAAAAAAATATATTGGTAAAATTGCGCTGAAGACCTCCGATCCTTTCAAAATTGCAAAAACGCCCCTGTGCTCCTGAAGGTCATGTGCATGGCACATGTTTAGTGGGTAATTTACATCTTCGGTCCGCATTTTATTTTTGTTATATATTCATGCAGAAACTTTAATTATTTGCACTTTAGCCCCTGTGTTTTCAGAACTTTAATTGCATGCTTTTTCATCTGAAATAAATATTTTTATTAGTATAAAAAATCTCAAAAAAATTGTGTATGTTCCTGCTATAGTTGTTATCATTGTATAAATTTTTCATGAATTTTTGTTGACGTTTGATATATTTAAAAAATAAAAAACAGTGACTTTTTGCTGGTTTGGAATTAGAAAATTCATAAAAAAATAAAAAATTCACCTAAAAATTCCAAAAAAATTACTGTTGGTGTGTTTTGTCGTCTTTCAATTTTCATCCAATTTTTGTGCATTAACTCTTTATAAAATCTGAAAAAAATGCAAAAAAATGAAAAATATTAAAAAATGTAGAAAATTCTAGAAAAATTAAAAAATTCTGAATTCAGTCTCTGATTGTAGATATTTCTTGGTGGTTTATATTAAAAATAATTTCAAGCAGTATTGGGCACATAAAGTATTTTTAAGTTGCAAAATACTCTTCGTTGTGCACTGTTTTCTTTATTTTCCGCCGTTTGATTTTTATAAAATCACAAAAAAATCAGAAAAATCTAAAAAAAAAATCAAATTTTTTTTAAAACGTATAAAACACAAAAAGATTTTCTCTGGACTTTTCTGTATATTGTTTTACTATTCCGAAAAAAACAAAAATAGTGCGTGTGTGCGTGTGTGTTTTTATCACTAGTGCTTTATTTGAAAATTAAAAAAAAATAAAAATTCAAAAAAACCACTAAAAATTATTTTGGAAATCTGACTACATAGTTTTAAAATCGTGCTCCTTGTGTTCGACCCAGGTCGCTATACCAGGTAAATAGAATAGCGAAACCGCTTACATTTACTTCTCATTGGTTTATCTTTTATTAAGTGGTTAAAAAACCTTTCTGTTGACCGCGCTTGGTGATTTGGGTCACGACCCTTGTTTATTTCATACTTAACCTGAGTTGCCAGGTGTGTCATCAAAATGGCGCCGTTGCCGGGGACATATTTATGTCTTCCTTTACAGCTCTTTGATCACTATGAGGACATAATTCGAGCTTAGTATAGGGGGGTGTCGTATATATACTTTAGCTATAACTCGTACTTTCATATTTTTAATATGGCTAAAATACAGTATAAATACTTGTAAAAAAACTAATAAAAGATGCAGATATTTCCTCAAAAATTCTTTTTGTATATATTGATTAATAAATCTGGTTAAAATATTTTGAAAAAATATTTTGTAAGTAGTTGAAAATCTATTTGAAAAAACTTTTGAAAACTATTTGAAAAATATTTGAAAAATATTTTCAATCTTTGTAAAAATATTGTGGTTTGTAAAAAAAATTCTTTGTGTGAAATAAAATGATTTTGTAAAAACTATTTGCAAATGTTTTGAAAATGGTTGAAAAATTATGTTGAATATATATATATATATATACTGTTTGAGAAATATTTGAAAATAGTTTTCAAATGCTTGTAAATGTTTGTAAAATGGTTGGAAAAATAATTTTAGACTATAGTTTTCAAAATTATTTGTAAAATTATTTTTCAAATAAATTAGAGGAATATATGCATCACAAAATAAAAAATCCAACTGTATGTATATACCTATTACTCAAGTTGTAAATCCTTTCATCTAATTCTTGTAAATAATTGACTCACCCCTGTGTAAATATGTGTATCTCTCCCTATCCCTTATTTAAAAAAAATTTGCATGTGCATCATTTTTCAAAAATCCAGAAAAGTTCAAAATTTGAAAATTGTTTCACAAAAAGATTTTGTTTTGTTTTCTTTGCATTGTACATATTTCTTGCAATAGCATGCGCATTTTCAGGATAGCATTGGCATTTAAACTAAATCTGGAATAAATTTGAAGAATGGAGCTTAGTTGGAACTTAATCCACTTAATTTCAGAGGAACCTTATAAGAATTGGAGTTAAGACTTTACAGGTCCCAGTGACTTAATTCTTTGAGTCCATAAAACTATGTTCACATGTCATCTTGATAAGTCTAAGTAGAATATTTAACAACACACGCATGATTCTTTCAGACCGTGGCTTACCTTGGACAAAGCACTCTACACATACCTCTTCATGGAGGAGGTAGTGACGGGGCAGAATCTTTTGGGTTGGGGTAGCATACGAGGGTAGTACATCTAGACGGAACCTCTCGTCCTCCTCTAAGAAGGGAAGTGCTTCTCAACCTGGTTTGACAATGTGAAGGTCTAAAGACAGGATGATGTGGGGTTGCAATAATGCTTCAAAAGAGGGATAGTCTACTGGCTCAAGAGGAAAAACTCCTTATATACATGTTGCACCTTGTATATATTTCAAAAAAATGCAAAATCTCCAAAAGTGGACAGACCCAATTGAAAAGTAAAATGCCTGCCGGAATGTATATACAAAAAAAGAAAAAAAAGAATAAGAGCTTCAAAGTCAAATGTGTGTGAGCTTGCAACGGATGACTTGGCTATAGTGGTCATGCATCCACGGATAGGTAGCTACACCGGTTACCGTCCATTCTCTTCTCCATTCCCTTTTCTTGAGCTGGTTGTACTTGAAGTTAGAAGGGAATATCCCCGCTCCTCGAGGAAAGAGTTGCTAGACCGGGGGACTAGAGTTACCTTGTTGAGAGAAGCTGTTTCTTTGTTATTTTTGAGATGAGGAACAATATTTCACTTACACCGTACAAGTAAGAATTCATAGTCATAAGAATTTGTGTATGTAGACTTGTTCTGATCTGACTGTTGGGGAGACCTGAATATGAGCCTTGTGGAACTTAGAGGCTGTTAGGTTTTAAATCCATTTCCCATTAAGGTTCTGACACACTAATAATCCAAAGGTTCGACAGAGCTTCATACTACATTTTTATGAAGATAAGCTTAAAAGTCAATGTTGTTCTAACTTCTTTCCTTTTTCTTTTCTTTATTTTTTTCACTTATTTTCCAAATAAGTGTTTGCTAAGGGACTAGCAAAGGTAAAGTATAGGGGAATGATGAATCCACGATTCATCACCTTTATTCTTTTATTTTAGCTTCATTTCCGTAGTCAAATACCTGTAAATACCCACTAATTACATGAATTTACCATTTTACATGCATTTGCTAATATGCATTTTTAACACTTTTTGTACGAAAAGAAAAGAATAAAGAAGAAAAGAAAAATAAAAGAAAAATAAAGGATGAATTTATGTAATAAATACAGAATGACCCGAACCCCGAGAGAAGGTCAAGACTTGACCTGATCGATCAGGAATAAAGTATGGGAAGATAGGGTTTTTAATTCAAAAATCAAAAAAATTAATTTGTAAATTTTTCTTGTATATTTGTACAAAACTTGTATTATTTTATTTGTACATAAATTGACTTCAAATTAATTACTTTTGAAAATAAAAGTCGTAAATAAAATTATGTTGTAAATAATCAAAATAATTGCAAAGCAAAATAATGTACATATTATAAATAATCACACTTGGAAAAAGCCGTAAAGTGATAATTGAAATACCGATTCCGGCTCCATACAAACTCAAATTGAATCAAACTCACTTCCATAATACTATAAATAACATTATCTTTCAAATGGATGTGGTTACATAATTTTTGGAGTTACGGTTAAAAAGTTGGTTTTCCGGGGTGTTTTGTGCAGTTTCACCACTTACATATTTGTATAATTATTCATATTTATTTTTAATGTACATAATTGTAAATATTATTTTCATTAAAAATAAAATAATATAATATAAATAAAAAAATTAAAAAAGATATAAAAATTATTTCCTTATTTGCACATGTGTATATTGTATTATAGGTACATAATATGTGTATACAACTAATTTCTTTATATAAAAATCACAAAAAATGAAATATCTAAATTTATTAATGAATTTAATTTAATTGCGAAATTTATATTTAATTATTTGATTTATTTGATTTGAAGAACTTACCATGTATATAGGATTTTATTCCATACCTTTAATGGCCATCATTAAGGTGGCTAATTATTTTTTGGAAATTGTTTAATTTATTTAATTTATTTAGATCCGAAATTCGTAATTTATTGATTTATTAATTATTTTATTTAATTATTTTATTAATTCTACCAATAAGCACCTTCCTTGAGTGTATATACCTTCCTTTTTTATTTTTCTTCTCTTTTTAATGGGCTCCTCCTCCTTCGTTATTCGTTGATCAACCTTTGGTGGAGAGCAGCCTGATCTCCGAGAGCGATCTTGTCGAAGAAGGGTTCCCAGCCTCCGAGTCATCCGGTGACAACGTGTCGGCTCTCGTCGAGGCCATCACGGCATTTCCGATTCCCGATGTACTGACATCCAATTTTATTTCACGTCTATTTCTTAGATAGATCGTAGTTTAAATTTTTACCTTGCTTTTATTAATCTTTAGATATTAAAAAAATCCATATCACATTTCCGCCCCGAAAATGAATTTTTCACCTCACCTCTTAATCTCTCTGTTTCCCATTTCTATCTTGCACAACCTCTCACATCCGACCACGCACGGTGGTCGGATTTTCGGATCTCCCTCCCGCTTCGCCAAGATCTAATACCCATTCAACCACTCCTATTTTGTTGATAAATAGAAAAAAATAAAAAAAAAGAAGAACGGCGGCCGACCTCACCACTGCCGGACGCCCGCGTCTCCAGCAGCCGTCCTTCCGCGACGACAGTCCCGCAGCTGCGTTGCAGCGCGCCGCGCCACCAGCCGTCCCCGACCACGTAGCCGTCGCGCTGTGCGGCCTACCGCCTAGTACGCGCCACCTCTACGACGCCAGCTCCGCCGGTGGCCCTCCTACCACGCCTCCGCACGCAAAAGCCCCGCCTGCAACCACGTCGCCCTCCGCGCCAGCGGCGCTGCCAACCTCTCCGACCGCTCAGCCGCGTCGACTCCACCCCGCCTCCTCCATGTCCGCCATCCACCGGCCGCGCGTGGAGAGGAAAAGAGGGAGGGCGGCAGCACTCATCCCCTTCTGTTGAAGACACGAAGAAACCTAGGGGAGGGGTTTTTGAAGATAAAAAAAATATTGGCAAAATTGCGATGAAGCCCTCCAAACCTTTCAAAATTGCAAAAACGCTCCTGTACTCCAGAAGGTCTTGTGCATGGCACATGTTTAGTTGGTAATTTACATCTTCGGTCCGCGTTTTGATTTGCGTTATATATTCATGCAGAAACTTTAATTATTTGCATTTTAGCCCCTGTGTTTTCAGAAATTTTAATTGCATGCATTTTCATCTGAAATAAATGTTTTTATTAGTATAAAAACTCTCAAAAAAAAATTGTGTATGTTCCTGCTGTAGTTCTTATCATTACATAAATTTTTCATCAACTTTTTTTGTCATTTAATATTTTTAAAAATAAAAAACAGTGACTTTTTCCCTATCCGAAATTAGAAAATTCATAAAAATTCGAAAAGTTGCCCAAAAATTCCAAAAAATAGTGTAGGTGTGTTTTGGTGTCTTTTAATTTCTATCCAATCTTTGTGCTTTAATCATTTATAAAAATCAAAATAATTACGAAAAACGAAAAATCCTAAAAAATTGTAGAAAATTGTAGAAAAATTAAAAAAATCTGATCTTGGTTTGTGTTTGTAGATATTTAATTGGTCTTTAGCATACAAATAATTTTCAGGAGTATTGAGCACTTAAGGTATTTTTAAGTTGCAAAATACTCTTGATTGTGCACTGTTTCCATTATTTTCCACTGTTTGATTTTTAGAAAATCATAAAAACATCAGAAAAATTTGAAAAAATTACCAAAAATATTTTATAACATATAAAACACAAAAAGATTTCCTATGGACTTTTCTTTATATTTTTGACTATTCTGAAAAATCCCTCATTTCAAGAAACGACAAAACGTATAAAGATCAGTCATCACTTTCTTCGTTGCAGCAACCGAAGGGAAGATTGCCGCTTCTTACATTTATTGGTAGCTTCAACTGGCAGAATTCTTATGCAAGGAATGCCAAGGAAACATGTATAATTCTCATAAAGGCATGTTGAGGTAATGTCACAACTTTCTACGTGATGGAAGTGGCCCATGTTTGATATTTAATCCTCAGCTTGAGTGGAGACGTTGTTTAGTATTCTTCAGCTTGAAGTAGGGATGTTGTTTAGTATTCCATTTTTTGGCTTTGTATGCAAGTGTTGTGTTTTTTTAAAGAAAATCATGTATATTTTGGTCTATTTTCAAGACTATATGTAATTATTTTAACCCTCCCTCTTTATAGACAGTGTTAGAGTAATTTGATTAGTTATTCGGCAAGCAAGAAATAAACAAAATAAAACAGTAATCGAGCTTTCGATAGGACAAGGAAATAAAATTTTTGAATATGGATGGAAATTTTATCTACCAATAATAGTGTATGACCATTTTCTTTGAAGCGTCGAACTCTGCACTTTTTCAGTGAAGCCCAAAGTCGCTTTCCTTCATCCTCACTTGGCAGCATATTATCCTTCCCACTGTGAAAATGTTGTCCAAGATGAGGTAATATGAAGATATGCATATACTAGTTCAAAGGTAAACCATTTCTAGATACAGTATGAAATAGTAGTGCAAAATATGTGATGTAGAGCATACCGCATTGAACAATAATGCGTGGTTCCGTTGCATGTTCCCTATTACATGAAACAACCACAACTGAAATTTTAATTTTAAAAATTAGGCTGTTTCTTGAGTCTATAGCTTTTGTAATTACTTTTTGTTTTAATACATTTTGGGAGGGCATCATGTCAGAAGCAAAACAATTAGGCCGTAGGTATCCACAGCAAAAACAATAGGCTGTAGTATCTACAACAATTACAAGCCACATGCTAACCATAAGATTTCTTTTTTAAGGGAGGCAATTACGCAGATATATACAAATGAATTTGTTAATAATATGCAGATAATAATACTTGTTGAGAGTTGTAGAGGGAAGAGAAAGAATTGATTAAGAAAGGCCCTAGGATTCTCTTATATGGGAGAAGAACCTGTTGAGCAAATTACAAGAAGAAGATAAAAGAAATATAAAAAAGAAAACAATAATAAAGATAACAAATATCTCAATACAAGAAGATAAAAGAAATATAAAAAAAGAAAACAATAATAAAGATAACAAATATCTCAATACTCTGCCTCAAGCTGGAGCGTAGATATCGATCGGACTCATATTTGGAACATCTCTGATAAGGCCTCTGGCTAGGCCTTAGTAAGAACATATGATGTCTGGTCTCCAGAGCTGACATGCATAGTGGCGATAAGACCATTCTGTATCATGTTACGAGTGTAGTGACATGCATAGTGGCGATAAGACCATTCTGGATCAAAAGCAGCGGTACCCCTTCTGGGTACGAGAGTAGCCAACAAAAACACACTTGACACACTTAACAGCCAACAAAAACACACTTGCCACCATCCGAGTTGTATATAAAAGTTAAATTATAATATATATTGTAACATTCAGCTTGTTAATAAAAAAGAAAAAAATACTAAATACCTAACTATAACCTAGATTAACATAGATAAAAGGTAGAAAATCCAAGTCTAGAACATAGTCCACCCAACATTGTTGTTACATAAACAACATAAACACATAATCCACCATTAACAATGTTGCAAAACTAATACAAGTAAAAATAAAAATCATTGAAGTTTCACAAATAGAATATATATATATTCCTTATTGAGCCCGTTATTGAGTTATCGAGCTGAGCAGGGCTCGGCTCGGGCTCGGCTCGATAAGCTATCGAGCCCAAAAATCTGGCTCAGGCTCGGTCAATAGCTTAATGAGCCAAGCTCACGAGCCCTTATCGAGCCGAGCCCGAGCCTGGCTCATCGAGCTGTTACTCAATAGCCAGCCCTATTTGTGAGGCTCAGGCATTCCATAGAGAGCAATTTATCCCTAAACTTGGCGAACTACGATATTTCACAGGGATTGAGTTTGCTAGGAACTAGTAAGGTCTGGTGCTGACAAAGAGGATGTATGTTACAGATCTTCTGCTAGAATCAGAATGGCAGATTGCACACCTACCACTACTATGGACCCCAGTATGAAATTCTACGATGATGATACATATGAGGTCATTGAGATGGACAAGAGGAGGTACAGGGAGCTTGTTAGGAAGCTCCTTTACATGACTATTATCAGGCCAGATATTTCCGTTGCCAAGGTTCAGGAAGCGGTATGCGTATGCGTTCAGACTGGTCACTGAATACCGATTAAGCAGTATGCGGGAGCATATGCGAGGTATATGCGGTTATACGCGGTTTCTTGATTTTTATTTAAAAATAAATAAATACAAAAGTGGCTACAACTGAACTAAATTTATGTATAATTGTGGTCCAACAGAAGATCCAAGAAAAATGACTTTCATATAGAGTTTAAAACAATCTTTATCAATCAAATATCAGTACTTCAATAGAAAAGATAGCACACATAATAATTGACAACAATCACCAAAATATATAAGTATTTGAAAGAAAACCGAAATTTAACACAAATAACATTAGTAATGTACTACTTAAAATAGTATAAAAAACAAAAATGTTCATGCGACAATATTCTAGCTGGTTAACTCCAATATGTGGAGGTAAGACTTCTAACTCTGTGTCTACTAAATTCATGATATGATGGTATGATGTGCTTCTAAATAATAAATTAAGTGGGATGACTTTGTCGCAATTTGTATACCAATGTATGTGAATATATATTTGTATGAATGCCTCTATTGTTGAATTATAATGTCATTTATATCCATCGTTATATTTATTACTAATTCTCCATTAAAAGTACCAAACTCTACATATACCTATATATTGCATTAAAAAAAACTATTAGTTGACTAAATTAATTTGCTAAATTATTGATACATTATTCCTTTTCTTCCTTCGTGTTTACTCCAATCTCATAGTACGACTACTTCAACTATGCATTTAAATGGTAATGGAATACTTGGTTGACATACATAAAAAAACAAAGAATAAGGGTAAAATGAGGGTGCAATGTTATCTAAATTATGTCACATGAACAAATTCTGATGAGTAGCACAAATCATACAATAAAAAACGTGGCACAAATAAAAAAACGTGGCACAATTCATACTATAACACACATTTCATACACATTTTACACATTTTAGAACAATAACATGAAATAAGTGGCTTAAAAACACATATTAAAAAATCACATAAAGAACACATATAGAAAATCATATATAAAAAAATCACATAAAAAATCAATCACATATAAAAAAATCACATACAAAAAATCGTGTATAAAAAATCACAATTAACCCAAAGAAGGTGTACAGAGGGCATACGCGGCCGCATAGCCCGCATATGCGGCCCGCATAAGCGCCATGGGCGCATAACTATGGGCTTCATGAAAGCGGTGCAGTGAAGGTTCCACACATGCATATGTGACCGCATATGCGGCCGCATAGGCCACTTTCGTGAACATTGTCCGTTGCAGTGAGCAAACTCTACCAGTTTATGGAGCAACCACGACAAGCTCACATGGAAGTTCACATGATCCTAGGGTATATAAAGTCTTCTCCAGGTACATGGATGTTCTGGAGTAAAGGGACTTCTCTTTCCACCATGACTTGTGTAGATGCTAACTATCCAGGATGTCTTCAAGACAGGAAGTCTACCTTTGGTTTTGCGGTTTTTATAAGGAGTTCTTTGGTCTCATGAAAAAGCAAGAAGGAGATTGTGGTTAATAGATCTAGTGCGGAGACATAATATAGAGCTATGGCGCATGAGAGCACTGAGATGATGTGGGTCAAATCCGTTCTGACATGCTTAGTTGTTGAGGCCCCTTTTCCCATGTAGTTGCTTTATAACAACCAGGATGATCTTTTCATTGCCAACAACCCCTCTTTCGATGAGAAGACCAAACACATTAAGGTAGATAGCTGATGCAGCGTGGACTCGACATATAGGGCCATCTATTTATTTAAATTGTGGCCGTTAATTTTATTTACGTTTTTTTAAGTTGTCGCAATGTAAATTTAAATAAAGAGATCGCGCGTGATCTCAATTAGTCTTAATTTGAATTTCAAATTAGGTAGTTAGTCGGTTAATTAGTTAGTGTTAATTTAGGATAATCAGTTATTTTTCTATTTTTGTAATCTCATCCCTCCTATATAAAGGGATGAGGGTCCATTGTGTTCGAGAGTCCAGGTTGATAATTAATTGAGAATTATTCTCTATCTCCTCTCTCTTCTCTCTTCCCCTCGCGGTCTACGCGTTCTTCCTCCTTCAACCTCGCACAACAGGCGTGTTCTTCTCCTCAAACCCTCTATTTTCTCCACCGAAATTCCACCGTTCAAATATTTCAAATTTTATCGTCGACGCCGAATCGTGTTTGCAACATTTGGTATCTCAACAGGCGTGTTCTCCTCAAACCCTCTATCGGACCAAATGGCAAGAATTGGAGGCCCAAGATCGATATTTCCAATCCAGATATCAAGAATTCCAATCCAAAACTCGAGAGGTAATGGCCAATCTCAAGGCTATGTGCGCCCCATCGAAGCCTCCAACCACCGAAGTCGCAGTCCCGAATTTTGACGAAGAAAGCCTCGTCGTGGAAGACGATTCGCCCGCTGTCCAGTACCTTCCAGATCTGATTCCGCCCCCTGAATCAATTCCCTCGGCCCCTTCGACCGTCCCGGCACAACCCCAGCCAGGCCAGGTAACTCCCCTACCCTCCCCACCTCCGCTACTTCGGCCAGCCCTCGCAGTCGTCGTCCCCACCCCAACAGCCCTGCCGACACCTGTGACCCCGGCTACGCGCCAGCCCCGCCCTCGCCATCTTCTCTTCTCCCCACCAGCGCCTCGCCCTCCCAGGTCCGACTCGCCCCGCCGCCTTCTTCCTCCCCTACGTCTTCTCAATTCCGCCCATTTTCCTCCCGCGCCTCTCTTCCTTCACCGAAGCCTAAACCCACCGCCGCCTCCCCTCTTCCCACGCCGCCTGCCAACTTTCCAACCCCCCCTTCTTCTCCCCTCAAGCCGCGACCCCTGCGCGCCCCACTGTGCCGCCCTCCACACACGATTCCCTCCCTCACCTCGCCCCTCCCGGGTTCCCCCTCTCCCGTGCGTTGCTCGCGCAAACCAGCCCCCCCATCGCCACTAACCTCCCGCCGACCCCCCTCTCCTCGCCATTGCCGAGGCCACCTCCCTTCCCGTGAGCCAAGTCCTTCCCGTACGCCCACCCTCGCGGGATCGCCTTCCCCGCCCGCATCATATGCGCAACAAGATCGGGCGAGCCCTAACCGGGGGCCCGATGACCACGGAATTTGCATCCCACTACACGTGGTGTTGGAGATTATTTGGGAAAATTTATAAGAAGCCCCCCTGCAACAGATTTTACTCAAAGGAACATTTCAAGAGATCCACTTACAAAAATTGCTCAAATGAAGGGGTACGAAAATTGCGAAGACGCCCTCCAATTGGAAAGAACTACAAACGTAATGTTAAAAAGGATCTAATTGCAGGCTACAATTCAAAGACGATTTCTCCAACGACGCATCTAGATTAAGCAATTCGTCGGGAGACGAATTTTTAAAAGCGGAGGAGAGTTGATGCAGCGTGAACTCGACATATAAGGCCATCTATTTATTTAAATTGTGGCCGTTAATTTTATTTACGTTTTTTTAAGTTGTCGCAATTTTAATTTAAATAAAGAGATCGCGTGTGATCTCAATTAGTCTTAATTTGAATTTCAAATTAGGTAGTTAGTCGGTTAATTAGTTAGAGTTAATTTAGGATAATTAGTTATTTTTCTATTTTTGTAATCTCATCCCTCCTATATAAAGGGATGAGGGTCCATTGAGTTCGAGAGTCCAGGTTGATAATTAATTGAGAATTATTCTCTATCTCCTCTCTCTTCTCTCTTCCCCTCGCGGTCTACGCGTTCTTCCTCCTTCAACCTCGCGCAACAGGCGTGTTCTTCTCCTCAAACCCTCTATTTTCTCCACCAAAATTCCACCGTTCAAATATTTCAAATTTTATCGTCGACGCCAAATCGTGTTTGCATCACACCGTGTCCGAAAAGATGGACAACATGCAGCTTTGGAATGTCGTCGGGGCGTTACATAGACCAAAGGGCATCCGTCTGAAAACATATTTCCCAAACGGACAGGTGAATGTCATTTTCTCCTGATCTTTGGGCGCTATGGCCTCCTGGTTATAGCTGGAGTACCCGTTAAGAAAACAACAGTAACTCTTCCCAGCTAGCCTCTCGATAATATGATCAATAGATGGTAGTGGGAAATGATCCTTCTTGGTGTCCTTATTCAATCGTCTGTAGTCCACACAGACCCTCCAAGAAGTGGGTACCCAGGTAGCTATCTTCTCTCCAGACTCACTCACAAGTGATGCCCGTCTTCTTGGGCACCACATGTAATGGACTAACCCACTTGTATTCAGAGATGGGGTAGATAAAATCGACGCTCCACTATTTTAATCTCCTTCATGACCACATCTCGAAGGTTTGAGTTCCGTCGCTGGAATCACACGATGGCTTAGCGTCCTCTTCGAGATAAATATGGTGGGAGCACAGTGCCGGACTTATCCCCTAGAGATCAACTACGCTTCATCCAATCGCCTTGCGGTTTCTTTCAAGAACCTCCATCAAACGAGATTCTTGCTCTTCAGTCAAATCGGCTGAGATAATGACTGGGTACATCTCTGGCTCACCCGCAAGGAATCCGTACTTCAATGACTGCGGCAAGGTCTTTCGCTCATGACAACAGGGAGCTGGCAAATTTGGCTTCTGAAAAGTCTGAGTGAAAGCAAAATCTGCATGCGAGAACTCTAGCTGTGCATGAAAAGCTGGCGAAGACGGCCCTACTGGTATCTCTGTAATCTGCGTTGGCACAATCTCCACTCTAGTTGTCGGCTCTGTGGGAAGCAGACATGGCAAATAATCATCAAACACATCCCAGTCAATGTCTGAATTCGAGGGATCTGGGTCAGAATAACAAGAGTTAAACTCCGCCTCGCTATCCTGCCTGCAATCGTCAGCCTCAAATGTGTCCTCTGCCAAGAATGTGCTATCCGAACTCTCATATGTTGGAATATGTACATCTGCAGTGTCTGAAGGTGCAACAAGAGCTTGTGATACCAGATCAGACCAAACTGCTTCATCATCTGTAATCACAAAGTTGAACTCCTGGTGGACGTCTCGCTCTGCATCTGTTATATGTTTTGTGTCGCTCGACTGCTCGGAGCTGGCTGAATCTCTAGCTCTGGCCTCCTCGATCGTCTCTATTTGTACACTCTCGTCCTCGACGCGAAAGTATATCTTCCTGCTATCATGATCGGACACCGCCTTGGTTGTGGCCAAGAATGAGCATTCTAGTATTATGGGGGTAATTGTCACAGACTCGAGGATCTCCCTGTCCAGTACAACAAAGTCCACGGGGAATGTCAGGCCCTGAATTGTGATGATCGCGCCCTTTAACAACCCCTTCAGCCTTTTGACAGATCTATCAGCAAACTGAAAGACTGTCCTACTTTGTCAAAGAGGGCCAAACTCGAATCGGTCGAGTAGGGTTGTCGGAAGATGGTTGATGGAAGAGTCGCTGTCTAATAGAGTCTGATTGAAACGATACGCATGGATGTGGCATCTGACATATGGAGCTCCTGCATCGGGTCTCTTGGCTGGCAATCGGTTATGGATGGCGAAGCAGAAAGCACGAGTGAGCACATGGATCTCTGCATTGTGATTCCTTCTCTTCCTGCAGATGGTGGTCTTCTCTCTCAAGTTCTTCTGGAAAGGAGGGATGTGCTCTACTGCCGCCTATAGAGTCAGCTGAATCTGGAATCTATCGATCATCTGCTAGTTGAACTCTTACTAATGTCTCTTTAAGCGGAGTGCCTGAGGGAAGGGGATAGCTGGACCCTCTCCAGAGAGATGAGGGTCAGGAATGGGCTCCTGTGCATGTGAAGGAATAGAATCCATACAATCATCAGCATTCAACACATATGGATTTCAAGAAGATGCAAGAACCTTTCCTTTATTCATATTTTTGGTATGTTTTATTTTTCCATTTTTTGATTTTTTCTAACACTATCTTGAAATACAACAGAAGGTAACACAACTGAAATAGAAATGGTGGCATCAATACCACCCACGGCATCTGTCTTCGCGGTATCAGTACCACGCTCTGGCTCAGCAACTAGAAGAAGGGTGGCATCAGTACCACTGACTGCCTCTGGAATGGCTACGGCCTCAGTATCATCGGCTGGATCTACATCCTTAGTGGCTTTAGCGCCACCGTCATTATCATCACAAGCGGCATCAGCACCGCTATCCTCCTCGTCTGACGCTTCTGAATCTCCATGTGATCGTCGCTCAGATGAGTCACCACCGACTGGCATCCTACTGCTCCTAAGTATCACAAAATCAGCATCAAATATGTAGGAAGAAATATCGCCCAAGGAATCATTAGGGGTAGTAGTCTCTGTATACTGTACCTGTTCAGAATTCATCTTCAGATTATTCGGATTTGGTTCGATCTGAGTTGGTATGGCGGCCTTGCCCTTAATGATGTCCCTCATTTCCTGTCGGAACTCGTCTATCTCTCGCCGGAAAGATGCTTGTTGATCTGAAAGGAGGTGGGCGACATCGTTAAAGGTTGGGATCTCATAGATGGGTCCATGAGAATCGGATGGGTTACCTCGCTGGAATGAGGTTGTTGGTTGTGAGGGAGAGGTTGAGAGAACTGCTGAGGCTGTTGCTGCTGCCTCAACTATTGTCCCTGATGGTAGGGGACGAGGACCTTGTTGATGCTGCTGCTGGTACTGGGAGTGATGGGGCTGCTGCTACTATTGGCTGTTGTGTCCACCCTGAGATGGAGGCTGCTGCAGGGACGAGGTACCTCCGGTAGACCATCTGAATCTGAGATGATCACGACGGATCCCAGGCTGCTGGTGTTAACGGTCGTATCAAATCTCGTTGACTTCCATCAACGGCTCCTGCTCGTAAGGTGAAGTGGGAAGAACTGTCAGGGGTTGATCCGGCTAATACACCACCATTTGAGTATCCTGAGAGGGTGATGGCTGGGAGTAGTGCTGCTGGCACTGCTTCTTCTCGATAATGTCGATGCGGTCCAACTTGTCGTTGATAATCCCCATGTCAGCTGCTGATGAGTCTGCATATGCTGCTGCTGATGAAGTAGATGGACCTGTATCGACCCGTGCTATCCTCTGGTAGGACACGACCTGTGGGAGGGGCTTCCTCTGTGTGTAGACCTGAGTCTGGGACATCACCATGTAGTTCTCTGTCATCTCCTCCTAGATGACCCAGACTTGGTCCTCGTCTTTGGCGAAATAGGATCCCCCATAAGAGACATTCACTAGCCCCTGCAGCTCTGGTATCAGCCCACAAAAGAAGCTCTGGACTAAGTTGGGTGTTGATATCTCATGATGTGGACACCGGTCGATGAGCTCTCTGAAACAATCCCAAGTCTCATGGAACTGCTCCTTCGGGATCATGGTGAAATTGTTGATCATAGCTCTAGCTGCGTTGGTCCGACCGAGTGGATATTACTTGTTCAAGTACTCGGTCCGGAGCTGCTCCCAGGTGGTAACATACCTCCCCAAATATTTCAGCCAATAGGCTGCTCTGTCAACCAATGAGAAAGGGAAGGCGATCATCCTGATTGTGTCCTCGTCCACGAATCTGTCATGGACAGTACTGCAAATCATCTCGAATTCATGGAGATGGAGGTGCGGTTCTTCGGTGGTAAGCCCATGGAATTTGGGCAGAAACTGAATGGTCTGGGGGCGAAGCTCAAAATCGCCCACGATCTTCGGCAGATGAATCCAACGGTGAGTGAGAGTTGCACCAGGGTTGTGCAACTGCCTCAATGTGTGTAGTGGCCTCGACTCTGGTTGATCGTCTGGACGTCCGTCTCCTCCTCCAGCTGCAGGCATCTCTCCACCAGCTGGTCTCTACGGCTCTCCTCTACCGTCTTTCATCTCCGCAAGCTCTCATCGCACCTCTGCCATGAACGCTCCCTGGTCTCTGATCTGTCTTTACATGGTCTCCAGGGATGCTAGAAATGTGTTGTTAATGATACCCTGATCAAGTACATACGTCGAACTTTGGGGCTGCTCATCGGTGCGTCACTCACTACTGGTCATCTCTCGGGTCTCTGCAAAGGCAAAAGACCCCAACTCAGGTGCCGTCAAATGTACATAAATCTGTGCTGATCTCTGCTCTGGCACCTCAGGAATGGGAGAACGGTGGTCGAGGGGGAATAGGGTGGTAGTGAACTCAGGTTCAGAGAGCTGCTCGGGGCTCTCTGAAACTGCCCTAGATGAATGGAAAGGAGTGCTCGAGAGTGGTGTTGTCAAAGGCAGCCTAAGGGACCTCCTTCCTATCATCGTGATGTAGGGATTTACGACGATAAGATATGGAATGTAAACAGGATCAGAAATCAAACCCCCAATTCACCTACTCAACACTGGAGCTGATGACCGTGAAAGCTCGGTCGTTAATCTTGTTAATTTATTTAGGTGATCAATCAATCTATTAGAGCGATTAAGCGAGCTGTTGGAAACCCGATGCTCCCAGGAGACTGGCCCAATCCCATAGTTAATTTTTCCCAGCTAGTATGGGTGCGAACCGTTTACCGGCTACCCGATCTGCCCAATCTGCTAAGGAAGTTCCGGACCGATTACCGGCTACCTGGTGAAATCCTCACTGGAGAACAACCAACCGCAAAACCAGTAGTCTGAAAGGAGTTTAGGTATGGCTCTACCTAGTGTGCGGGTCACTCTTTCAATGCAGATAAATCAACCAATGAGGGGGCGATTCTCCCCAAAACAAAGATTTTATGAGGTGTATTTTGGAATCCAGTTTGCATTAGCACTCCTGATTTTTATTTATTTTCACTTTTTATGTATTTTTCTAATAAAAAAACGTCTAACGAATTTTTCCTGGGTTATTTTGAGTACAATAAAATAGGGGAAGGAGGTCGACAAAGCCGATGCGCGATCAAACACAATGATGCATGTAAAGATAGAAATGCATACCTGATTGCATCACTCTACATGCATGGTGATCCACGCATAAATTAAAAGATAGTAAATTAACTTACTAAGTGATGTAACGAAGAAATCAGCATTAGATGAGCAACTTTTATTGATCGTGAAGAACTGTAGTCTGTAGCTAACTAATCAGCGAGAGAGGCTTGAGTCCGATCTCGGAGGTTGATCGGTGTCCGCCACAACAGATCCTGCACGCGCTGTATATGACCTCTAGCGTCGCGTGGCCTCTCAAACGATTAAGTCAACTTTTTCTTATTAATTATTAGCAGGGTCCAATTATGTTCTATAGGAACAGAATGAGCAATTGAGTGTGGGGTCTTAGCAAATTACGTCAAAATCAACAAAAGTCCTAAATCTAGGGGCTAAATCCTCGTGAATCAAAAGAAAATAAAGGCGATCAAAGATAAGTACAAGTCCAAAGAGAGTGTCCAAGTCCAGAAATTATTACAATTATAAGTCTGCAGAAAAAATAAAACTACTCTATCTCCTATAATTGTCTTCTCCTGCTCTCCTGCTCCTCAGGTGTGGGTACTCCAAAAGAAAGCCGAAGCGTCCTCGGGAGGTTCCTCGCACAAAAAGCAAAACAGAAATGTGTCAGAAAACGATTATATCAAATAGAGACAAAGAAATAAGAACAGAGAAACTAAATGAGAAAAATGACTACTAAGCCGTGCTCGCCAGCAACGGTGCCATTCTGATGACCGGCAAAGCAACTCGGGTTTAGTAAACAAGAAATCAAGGGTCGTTGCGACCCGAATCACCTAGCCAGGTCAATCAAGAAAAATAAAACCACTCAAAAATATTAAAAACAAACAAGTACAAATGTAAATGGTTTCGCTGTTTATTTTTACCTGGTATAACAACCAGGGTAGAACACAAGAAGTACGAGAAATCCTACGAAGTAGTCAAATCTTAGAAACGGAAAACATATTTTTGGTGGATTTTAATGTTGCAAATTTTTGTATTTTGATATAGAAGCAAAATCAACAAACAAGAGAATAAAGCAATACACAAGTCTTTTTGGATTTTTCTTTATTGCTAAAAATGCTCAGAAAATTAGGATAAAAGTATTTTTGGCTTTTTAAGGTTTTGAAATGTTTTTGATAATTTTCTGAGGATTTTCTGATGTTTTTGTGATTTTATAAAAATAAGGGCAAATAGTGCATAGCCAGGATTAGATTGCAAATTAAATATAACTAAAATGCCCTAAAATTCCAGGGAGCAATTTTATGAAAAAATATTAATAAAAAACTACAAACAGGAACTGAAATGAGATTTTTTTATTTTTCTTGAATTTTATATGATTTTTATAAGTTTTTAGGTCTTTTGCAATTTTTAGGATTTTTGTAAGGGGTCCTAAAACAAAATGGCTACTGTAGATAAAACATGCAAAAACACACTAACATGAATTAAGGTAACTTTCAATTTTCTATGGATTTTTAAAAATAGACAAGACACTTTTTATAGGTTTTTTATTTTCAAAAATAATAAATGCGATGAAATTAGTCCACAAAAATTAGACTAAATTTTACACATCAACATGAGTCGAAGGTAATTTTTAGGGAATTTTTAGGATTAATTTGATATTTATTAAATTAATTAAGAGACATGGACTTTCGTGTAATTAAAATGAAGTACAGGGCTAAACAATGCTACACCAAACCGAGCTCCAAAGGGCACTCCAGACAGCTGTCACTCAGCTGGAGGCGGCTAAGGGTCGAGATGGGGGAGAGGAATGAGTTGTCATGCTTAAAGGCAAAAGAGAGGGTTTTATACGCGAAGTGAGGGTTTAGAATGATCGATGCAGAGCACGGAACCCTAAGGAGATTCGGATAATCCTAGGGATCCGTGAGGATCACGGAGGTCCGAGGAATCACGGGTCCAAGGATCGAGGAAAGAAGAGCTCAGATATGGGCGGGAAAAATCGGAGAAAGAGCTCCGACGAGGAGGCTTCGACCCGACCCGAGCTAGGAGGTATTGACTGGAGTCAACAAAACTCCATGGCCAATCAAGAAATTGGAATTTACAAGATAATTACAAATTCAATAAAAAATAGCAAATGAATTCAAAATAAAAACTGTATAAAATAAAAAATGTTTATTATTTTTCAAACTATTTTTCTGTGATTTTTATTTTTTTTATGAAAAATAAATTAATGTATGTACAATATATAGTATTATATACATGTATAATATACCTATGTATTATGTACATATATTTTTATTATTTTACTTTTACACATACTCTTGTTTTATGTTATATTTGTTTACAACGTATTTTTAGGAGTATTGATTAATTTTTATTTATTTTTATAAATAAATATATGGTGTAATATATATTTATATACATGTCTTATATACAATGAAGGGAGAATTTTAATTTTTATTTAATTTTTTTGATTTTTATTCTATTTTATTTTATTTCTAGAAATATGTACAACGGTCTCAGAATAATAATTTTATTTTGTTTTGTCCAAAAATAAATATGTACAAATATAAGTTGTATACACAATCACAAAGTGAACAATAACTCTCTCTACTTATTTTATTTTGCGATCAGGTCAAGGCTTGACCTTCTCTTGAGATTTGGGTCAATCTGTATTATTCTAAATACGTTATTATTTTTCTTTTCCTTTATTCTTTTATTTTTGCCAAAAATACATGCTAAATATGCAATATTAATTCAGGCATGCAACTTGCTAAATTATTGTATTTACATGAAATTACATGATGCTTTGCCAAGAAAAAGAGCTAAAATAAAAGAATAAAGAGTTAGAATCATGGATTCATCATTATAATATATGAAATTGGGTTTTTATTATTGTGGAAAGAAAATTGATTATTTTTAGGGTCATAGGTCTCTCTTATATATAGTGGAGAAACCCTTGAGGGAAAATTACAAAATAAAGATAAATAAATAAGCAAATACAAAATAACTCTCAACACTCCCCCTCAAGGTGGAGCATATATGTTAATCATGTTCATATTGGGACAACATCTCTGGAACGACTCCCAAGCTAGGGTCTTGGTGAACACATTCGTTGTCGGTTTCCATGAGATGATGTGAGAAGTAAGAGATAAAGCCCTTTTGTATTATCTCGTATGTAATGGCTATTGATGCAAACAGAACTCGGCGATGACGAAGATAATTTAATGGTGGATTTCGGTGGAGAAGAGTAGAGGAGTTGAGAAGAAGAAATCTCGTCGGGAACGAGGGGTTGAGGGAGAAGAAGCGCGAAGACCACGTAGGGGAGAAGAGAGAGAGGGATAGAGAATAATTCTCAATTTGATAACATACTGAACTGACTAAAGCATTGGACTCTCATCCCTTTATATAGGAGGGATGACATTGCAAAAATAGAAAACTAATTTAATTTGACAACTAATTATCCTAATTAGACTCTAACTAATTAACCGACAAATTTGAAATTCAAATTGACCACTAATTGAGATCACAAGCGATCCCATTTATTTAATTAAAAATTCGTCGACTCAAATAAACGTAAATAAAATTAAGTAAAAATTTCGACGACTCAAATAAACGTAACTAAAAATGTGGCCCTATCTTTCTGGTCCACACTGCATCAACTCTCCTCCGCTTTTAAAAATTCTTCTCCCGACGAATTGCTTGATGTAGATGCGTTGTTGGAGAATTCATCCTTGAACTGTAGCTTCAAACCCCTTCAATTAGGTCTTTTTCAATGTTACGTTTGTAGTCGTTTTCTATAGAAGGGTGTCCCTGCAATTTTCGTACCCCTTCAATCTTCCTTAAATTCCTATCAATTTCGGCCTTTCTGCAAATAGGGTTTTCTGGGGTTTTTCTTTGCAATTTTTCCCAAATATTCTCTAATCCCACATGTCGTGGGACTCAAATCCCGTAACCAGCGGGACCTCAGTTAGGGTTTGCCCGAGTTTCTTGCGTATATGGCGCGGGCTGGGGAGGCGGCTTCGCGATGGTGGGTGGGGCTGATGCGGCACGGTGGGGAGGCGGTTTCACGGGATGGGAAGGGGAACGAGGCTGGCGGCAGTCGCATGGAAGAGAGGGGGCGCCTGGGGATAGATGGGTCGGGGGAGAGGGAAGGGTGGCGATGCGCGAGAGAGGGCGGGGGTGGAATGGAGGCGGCGGGGCGGGTCGGAGCCGGGAGGAAGAGGAGGCGCAGGCGGGAGGGGTGGGCTGCTGGCGTGCGGGGAGATGGCGCGGGACTGGGGAGGGCGAAGGTGGCGGGGAGGGATGGAGCCCGGGAAGAGGAGGCATAGGCGGGAGGAGGGGGGGTCGCGGGAGGAGAAGTCTGTGGCGAGGTCGGGTTTGCGGTGGGTTTTGCGGGTATGGGGGGGCAGCTGTGGCCGGGGCTGAGTCGCAGGGGGGGTTGGGGGTCGCGGGAGGGGCCGTCGGCAGTGCGGCGAGGGTCTGGACGGCCTGGGGAACCGCTGGGGGGGCTGGGGTTGCAATCGGGGACGCCATTGGTGATGGGGGCTGATCTGAAACCTCCAGGACAACGGGTGTTTCGGTCGTTTTTCCCTCTAAATCGGCCTGGACCATGCCGATTCTTCATGGACAGCAAGATGTTCATCGTTGACGGCTAGATCTTCGTCTTCAACTCTGGGTTCGGTGCTTGGTGTCGCGAAAGCCTTCGATCTGGCGGCGCGCATAGCCCTAGATTCAGCGAGTATTTCTCGACATCCGGCTAAGAATTCTTGACATTTGGACCGGAAGTCTTCTTCGGCTTGCCGTTTGCGCTCCGACGAATGATGGTGTTTCGTCGCATGTCGGCGCGAACGTCTGGACGGATCGTCAGATCGTGAGGACGATCTGTAGGTCATGCTCTGATACCAAATGATGCAAACAGAACTCGGCGATGACGAAGATAATTTAATGGTGAATTTCGGTGGAGAAGAGTAGAGGAGTTGAGAAGAAGAAATCTCGTCGGGAACGAGGGGTTGAGGGAGAAGAAGCGCGAAGACCGCGTAGGGGAGAAGAGAGAGGGATAGAGAATAATTCTCAATTTGATAACATACTGAACTGACTAAAACATTGGACTCTCATCCCTTTATATAGGAGGGATGACATTATAAAAATGGAAAACTAATTTAATTTGACAACTAATTATCCTAATTAGACTCTAACTAATTAACCGGCAAATTTGAAATTCAAATTGACCACTAATTGAGATCACAGGCGATCCCATTTATTTAATTAAAAATTCTTCGATTCAAATAAACGTAAATAAAATTAAGTAAAAATTTCGATGACTCAAATAAATGTAATTAAAAATGTGGCCCTATCTTTCTGGTCCACGCTGCATCACGGTGGGTGATTGTTTAGAGGTTTTCATGGATAATTCCTCGGTCTACGACGATGGGTTCGATGCCTGTCTTGACTACCTAGACCTTGTATTTCAGTTTTGTATCGAGGTCCATCTTGTTTTATCCTGAGAGAAGAGCCACTTCATGGTGACTCAAGGGACGGTGCTTGGCCATATTATCTACAACAGGGGTATGGAAATTGATCCGGCCAAGGTGGATATCATCAAGAAACTCAATCCACCATCCAACTTGCGGCAGTTGCGGTCTTTTCTAGGCATGTCGGTTTTTACCGATTCATTCAAGATTTCAGTCGTATTGCCTGACCACTTACTGATCTGCTGACGAAAGACACCAAGTTTAATATATATGATAAGTGTCTAGCGTCCTTTAAAGAGTCTCAAGGGATTAGATATTGAAGCTCATATCCTTCAGCCACCCGATTGGTCTCTCCCATTCGAGATCATGACGGATGCTTCTGATTTCGCCATAGAGGTTGTGCTAGGATAGAGGAGGGATGGATTGCCTTATGCCATTCCCTACGCTAGCCGGACTTTGGATGCCACTCAGCGGAACTACACTGTTACAGAGAAGGAGATGCTAGCAGTAGTCTTTGCTTTGGACAAATTCAGATCTTATATTCTTGGATCCAAAGTGACGATTTTTACAGATACCTCATGGCAAAGAAGGATGCCAAAGTCAGATTGACCAGATGGATCCTTCTACTACAAGAGTTTAACATTGAGATTAAGGATAAGGTTAGAGTTAAGAATGTGGTGGCGAATCACATCTCCTGATTAGAGAATCTTAAGGAATCAGAGTAGATGACACCTATTACAGAGACCTTCCCAGATGAAGCGATCCTTACTATCATCTCGCTTCTATAGTACGCCAACATGAGAACTATTTTGTTGCCAAGAAAGTTCCACAAGGTTGGCTCAGGCAACGAATTGAGACTTTCCTTACGAAGGTCAAGTCGTACCATTGGGAGAATCCCCTCCTTTATCATGAAGGAGGGGATAGCTTCTAGCATAGGTACATTCTTCAGGAGGAGCATCGCAGCGTCCTCATATACCGCCACAAGCTTGAGACAGGAGGACATCATTCTGGGAGGAGGACAGCACAAAAAGTACTCCAATCCGGCCTGTAGGGACCTACCATCTTCAAGGATTCTGATGAATTCATGAAGAGGTGTACTGACTATCAGAAGATGGGCATATGTGGACAACGTGATATCATGCTAATGCAGCCCATTCACTTCTGTGAGATTTTTGACGCATGGGACATCGATTTTATGGGTCCATTCCCTAAGAGTCAGGGATTCGAGTACATTATGCTTGCTGTGGATTATGTGAGTTGTTGGTAGAAGTCATCCCTGTCCTAACTGCATATGTTAAGACTGTGTGCAGATTTTTGAGGAAGAATATTATTTCACGGTTCGGGGTTCCTAGAGTGTTGATATCAGACGGGGGGACTCACTTTATCAATGACAATGTAAAGGTCGTTGCTAACGAATTCAGCATAAACCATCGAGTTGCCACTCCATATCATCATCAGACCAATGGTCTTGCTGAAGTATCGAACAGGGAGATCAAGACTATTTTGCAAAAGGTTGTCCACCCAGACCGAAAGGAATGGTCACAGGTTTTGGAGTCGGTTTTGTGGGATTATCGGACGTCCTTCAAGACACATTTGGGTACATCTCCCTTTCATCTCGTTTATGGCAAGCCATGACATTTACCTGTGGAGGTCAAGCATAAGTCACTATCGACAGTCACTGAGTTATTATTGGATCCAGAAAGTATAGAAGATTAGAGGAACGTAAAGTTAACAGCCCTGGAGGAGCTTAGAGACATAGTTTTTTCGAGTAGCCTACAATACAAGAAGAGGGTGAAAATATGGCATGATTCTTATATCGGCCATAAGCAGTTTGAGCCGAACCAGAGAGTATGGCTATTTGATGCTAGGTTGAGATTATTTCTAGGGAAGTTGCAGAGCAAATGGAAGGGACCATACTTGCAGACCATGTACACTCTAACTCTCAGCTTTCCCCTTATGTATAGACTTCTATACTTAGGATTGCTTGACCTAAGTATAGGGGGATCACTGACCTCTATTCATTGCATTCTTTTATTCATCGTTATAGTATAGCCTTCTTTTCACTTCCCAATACTCAGTACGAGTTATGTCTTCTTTTCATCACTCTTTAATCACTCTGAGGACATCGTTCGAGCTAAGTAAAGGGGTGTCCTATATATTATATATATACTTTAGCTATAACTCGTACTTTGTGTGAGTGTGTTAATAAATAAAATGTCTTAAAATCATAAATTAAAAAGCACAAAAATTTTAAAATTTTCTTGCATATAAAATTCCATCTTGCACATATAGATTTGTAGTTCTTGTTGTAAAAACTATTTTTGTACAAATGTTTGTAAACATGTTTTGTGTGTAAAACTTTTATAAATATTTTTGTATAAAAATTATGTATATAGCACAAAATTTTTGAAAATTATTTAAAAATAAAACTTTGCAGAAATCTGTTTGTAAATGTTTGTAAATATTCTGCAAAAACTTGCATTCCTTCCTTGCATTCAAACATTTTTCATAAAATTTTGCATATTTTGAAAATTGCACATGTCTGTTTGTATATAATTCTGAATCATAGTTAACATTTAAACTAGCCTGGAATTAAATTAGAAAATGGAGCTTAGTTAGACCTTAATCCACCTAACTTCAAAGGAACCTTATAGGAATTGGGGTTAAGACTTTTCAGGTCCATTAGTGACTTAATTCATTGAGTCCACTAGGCTATGTTCACATGTCATCTCGATGAGCCTAAGTAGAACACTTAACAACGCACGCATGACTCTCAGAGACAATGGCTTTTCTTTGATCAACACCTTACACATAGCTCCACACGGATGAGGTGGCGAGGAGGCAGAATACTTTGGCTTGGGGTAGCATACGAGGTTAGTACTTCTAGGCTGAACCTCTCATCTCGTGGGTTGCAATAATGCTTCAAAAGAAGGATAGTTTACTAGCTCAAGAAGAAAAACTCCTATTGTTTATGTTGCACCATGTAGATATGCTATACATATGCATTCAAACAAAATGTGCAAAAAACAAGAAAACTCCAAAAAGTGGATAGGCTTAATTGAAAATAAAATGTCTGTCGGAGTGTATACAGTTATATAAAGCAAAGCCTATGTATCAAACTTTCTCATCTCATGAAGCTTGCAGCGGGAGACTTAGCTACATTGGTTAGGCTCCCAGGGACACGTAACTACACTGGTCACGGTCTATTCTCTTCTTTCCCCTCTTCTTGAACTGGTTGAACTTGGACTTAGAAGGGAATATCCCGCTCCTCAAGGAAAGAGCTACTAAACAAGGGAATTAGAGTTATCTTGTTGAGGGATGATGTTTCTTTGTCATTTCTGAGGTGGGGAGCTACACATCACTTACACAGTACAAGGAAAGATGCATAGTCATTAGAGTTTGCGTATGTAGACTTGCTCTGATCTGATTTATTGAGTCTTGACCATAGAATGGTGGAACTTAGAGGTTGTTGAGTCTTAAACATGTTTCTCAATAAGGTTCCGACAAACTAATAATCCAAAGGTTTGGCTAAGCTTCATACTTCAATTTAATAAAGATAAGTTTAATAATCAACCTTGATTCTTTTTCTTTTTCTTTTTTGTCTCTTGTTTTCACCTCTTTTTCAAATAAGTGTTTGCTAAGGGACTAGCAAAGGTAAAGTACAGGAGGGTGATGAATCCATGATTCTCACTCTTTATTCTTTTATTTTAGCTCTTTTTCTTGGCAAAGCACAATGTAAATTCATGTAAATACAATAATTTAGCAAGTCGCATGCCTGAGTTAATATTGCACATTAAGCATTTATTTTTTTTGCAAAAACAAAAGAATAAAGGAAAAGAAAAAGAATGACGGATTTAAAATAAATACAGAATAACCCAAACCCCAAGAGAAGGTCAAGCCTAGACCTCATCGCAAAATAAAATAAGTAGAGAGAGATAGGGTTCACTTTGTGATTGTGTAAACGACTTATATTTGTACATAATTATTTTTGGACAAAATAAATATAAATTATTATTCTGAGACCCTTGTACATATCTCTAGAAATAAAATAAAACAGAATAAAAATCAGAAAAAATTAAATAAAAAATAAAATTAAAATTATCCATTCATTGTATAAAAGACATGTATATATATATATTATATATTACACCCTCTATTTATTTATAAAAATAAAATAAAAATTAATTTATACTCCTAAAAATATGTTGTAAATAAATAAAACATAAAACAAGAGTATGTATGTAAAAATAAAATAATAAAAATATATGTACATAATAGATAGGTATATTTAGGGATGAGCATTGGGCTGGGCCGGCCCGGCCAGCCCGAAGCCCAGCCCAAAAAGCCCGGCCCGGCCCAAGCCCAAATGAACATTGGGCCGGGCTTGGGCCCAACATTTAGGCCCAATTTTTTCTTGGGTCGGGCTTGGGCTTTGCTCGGCCCAGCCCGACCCGGCCCAAGGACCCGGCCCGAAGAGGGCCCAAATCTTCCCATATCCTACACGCCTAGAAACTCTCACATATTGCATGCACACTCTGTTCATGTATCCTGTCTTCATACAATATTTATAAATCAAGAAAGACAGGTGTGGGACATATGAGTTGATGATCATTGTATTTAAATTCGGAATTAATTTTCCTTAATTAATATATGGTTTAGATTCTGCTAATTATTCCTGAATTTGTTAGTGTTTATTTTTTTCCATCAGAATATTTTCTATCACTGAACCTTTACCCGATATGGGCATTATGGCCATTTCTTTAACATTTCGTGCCTGGTGCACATGTTGTTATTAATTATGTACGTTGGTTCACTCTTTCAATTTTGTAATGAGTGGCGTTTATGGCATCTAACATTAGGTGCATTTGTATAAAATGAGAAATCATCTCCGGTAGAATTGAGTTTTCGTTGTTTCATGAGTATTATTGCATAGGTTTTAAACATTTTTGGCTTGTCTAACTTGAATTAAGATTGACTTTATACAAAAACTCAAAGTTAATAATCTATAATGGGTAGAGATGGGCCGGCCCGGCCCAAGCCCGGCCCATAGAAATTGGGTCAGGCCTGGGCTTGGGCCGAACCAAAAAAATTTTTGCGAGCCTAGGCCCAAAGTTTTTAAACGGGCTTGGCCTGGGCCCTTCAGGGCCAGGCCCAGCCCGGCCCATGCTCATCCCTAGGTATATTATACATGTATATAATACTATATATTGTATATACATTAATTTATTTTTTATTAAAATAGGTAAAAAACACAGAAAAATAGTATGAAAAATAATAAATATTTTTTATTTTATACACTTTTTATTTTAAATTCATTTGCTATTTTTTTATTGAATTTGTAATTATTTTGTAAAATCCAATTTTCTGATTGGTCCTGGAGTTTTATCGACTCCAGAAAACGCTCTCTCCTAGCTCGAGACGGGTCGGAGCCTCCTCGCCGGAGCTTTTTCTTCAATTTTTCCCGCTCGATTCTGAGCTCTTATTTCGTCGATCCTTGGACCCGTGATTCCTCGGACCTCCATGATCCTCGCGGATCCCTAGGATTATCCGGATCTCCTTAGGGTTCCGTGCTTCGCATCGATCATTCTGGAACCTCACTTCACGTATAAAACCCTCTCTTCCGCCTCCAAACGCGGTAGCTCGTTCCTCTCCCCCATCTCGACCCTTAGCCGCCTCCAGCTGAGTGACAGTTGTCTGAAGCGCCCTTTGGAGCTCGGTTTGGTGTAGCAGCGACGCAGCTCGACCTTCGTGGCCGGAACTCCGCCGCTAGCAGCCTCCCCATCTGCCGCAACGTGGTCGAGGCCATTACCCTGACGACCATCTTCGCCTGAAGCTTAGGAACGCGTTCCAACCTTCAGGTATCCACTTTAGCCTTCTCATTTCCCAGTTCCTTTCCATCTTTCGTTTCTGCCTCCGCCATTGTTCCTTTGCTCGGACTGTCCAGTCGGGGCTCCATCTCACGTATCCTTCCGTTCCGATCGACGCTATGCATCGCCAGCCATCCTCCTACGCAACCTGCCCCCTTAGACTCGACCTTCAAGTCGAGATTAAGGCCGAGACCTCCTCCCTCCACGTTCGCCAGAGGTCGAACTCCATTCCCCTATGCTTATTTGTGTTTTGCCAGGCAATAACCCAACCGGAGAGACGCCTCCAAGTCGTTCTACCCTTTGCAGGTACCCGTGCACGCGGGGAGAATCACCTGAAGCCCCAACTGCTCTGGCGGAGCAGCTGCAGGTAGAGCAACCCTGTCCCGCTCATCCGATCGCTAGCTCCTTCATCGGAGCATCCCATCAGACGCGGAGCACGTCTACGACCTTGATGGACACCTTCGAGTCTTCATCGGAGTGCTGGATTTCTATCCTCGCTCCGTTGAAATTCCCCCTCGACGAGTTCATTCTGGGTCCTTCTCCATCGTCGATCAGGAGCTTCGGCCCCATATTTGATCCAGACCTTACATCCACGCCCTATTTGTAACGGTCTGATCAGGGCCTGAGAAAGATATGCGTCGTACATCCATATCGCCTTAAGAACCGTCAGATCCGTACTATAGTAGTGAATCACAAACGCATGTCTACGACACGCCAGAGCCGTCAGATCTTTTCCAGGGGACGATCAGAGCCGCCAGAGACCCCACACGTCCAGCACGTGCACTATGGGTATATTTTCTTTCAGCCCTTGCTTGTTTTAGCATTTCCCTTTAGTCCAGAAAATAAATACGGTAGGTTGAAAATTTACAGTTTGGACCTTGAGTTTTTAGTATTTGCATCTTAGTCCTTTGTGTGTAGCACGTCGACATATACGTCACTTTTTGGGTTATTTGCATACTCGTGCCTGAACTTGTACGATGTTATAGAATGAATGAAAGGTTTTGATATTTGCATGTATGTCCCTGTGAGCCTGGATCACGTGTTCTGCTTGTGATTGCTTGTACTTTTTGCAACTTAGGCCTTATACTTCTTAACAGTGTTATTGTTTATCCCCGTACTTCATTTTAATTACACTAAGGTCCCTGTAAACTGGCTGTCTCTTACTTAATTTAATAAATATCAAATTAATCCTTAAAATTCCCTAAAAAGAACCTTCGACTCCTGTTGATGTGTAAATTTAGTGTAATTTTGTGGACTAATTTCATCGCATTTATTATTTTTGAAAAATTAAAAACCTATAAAAAGTGTCCTGTCTATTTTTAAGCATCCATAAAATTCGAAAATTACCTTAAAAATTCTAAAAACATTCGTGTTAGTGTATTTTTGGATGTTTTATCTACCGTAGCCATTTTGTTTTAGAACCCCTTACAAAAACCTTGAAAATTACAATAGACCTAAAAACTAATAAAAACATATAAAATTCCAGAAAAATCAAAAAATTCTCATTTCTGTTCATGTTTGTAGTTTTTTATTCATAGTTTTTCATAAAATTACTCCCCAGGATTTTAGGGCTTTTAGTTATATTTAATTTGCAGTCTAGTCCTGGTTGTGCACTGTATTTCCTTTTAGTCATTGTTTGATTTTTATAAAATCACAAAAATATCAGAAGATCCCCAGAAAATTACCAAAAACATTTCGAAACCTTAAAAATCCAAAAATATTTTTATCTGAATTTTCTTAGCATTTTTAGCAATAAAGAAAAATCTAAAAAGACATGTGTGTTGCTTTATTCTCTTGTTTGTTGATTTTGCTTCTATATTAAAATACAATAAAATTGCAACATTAAAATCCACCAAAAATATGTTTTCCATTTCTGAGATTTGACTACTTCGTAGGTTTTCTCGTGCTCCTTGTGTTCGACCCTGTTGTTATACCAGGTAAAAATAAATAGCAAAACCGCTTACATTTGTGCTTGCTTGTTTTTAATCTTTTTAAGCGATTTTATTTTTCTTGATTGACCTAGCTAGGCGATCCGGGTCGCAACGACCCTTGATTATTTGTTTACTTAACCCGAGTTGCCTGACCAGTCATCATATAAGCGCATTCTTCAGTATTGTGAGTTCATGGATAGAAATATCGATATATCATATATCTATGATATATCCATATCGACAAATTAACAATACTGATATCACCCAAGATATCGATATTGAGCGATATATCAATGATATGTCATCTTATAAAAACAATATACGAAAATTGATGTATTTAATGCAAACTCTACACCATTTTGATTGATAACATTGATATCAATACTATATCATGGATATCAACATTGTTACTTGATTCACCACTTGTTTTTATGACACAAGGAGATCCAAGGGTAGTTTTGAATTTGCAAGCGTTATAGGTTGATTTGTTTATGATTTTGTACAACCGCTCTTTGTATTGACATGCATTGATACAAATCTGACATGAATAAGTGACTAAATTTATAATTAGGAAGTACTAGTAATTGTTGGGAAAAGGATCCAATTCATTATTCCAAATATTCCTAAGGATCTCGTATATAGAGGAGAGATCCGTGGGTAAATTACATAAGGAAGAAGTAAATATAAACTGTAAAAATGGTACATAGAATTAATAATATCCATGCTCCCCCCTCAAGATGGAGCATAGATGTCAATCATGTTCATCTTGGATGTACACTTCTGAGAGGGTCCTCTGAGCAAGGCCTTGGTGAAAATGTCTACAGTTTGTTCCCTTGAGCTTGCATGGGAAGTAGAAATAAAGTCATTCTGAGTCATGTCCCATATATAGTGGCAATCTACTTCAATGTGTTCAGTTCTCTCATGTAAAACAGGATTATTTGCAATGAATACAGTTGCCTGATTAGTACACTGTAATTGCATAGAAAGTGGCACATAATTAAATGAGTCAGCTAAAATATATCGGACCCGCATCATCTCCGTGTTCCCTTGTTCCATAGATCTATATTTTGATCAACACTAGACTTGGCGACCAAGGTCTGCTTCTTACTTTTTAGGATACTAAGGAGCCACTAACAAATACAGCAAAGTCCGAGGTAGACTTCTTATCCTTAGGACAACCTGTGTAGTCTGCATCTGCGCAAGCCGTGATAGTGAGAGACGTCCCTTTTCTAAACAACAATCCTACACCTGGGGATGACTTCAAGTACCTCAATATCATATAGACCGCATCCATATGTACATGTCTGAGCAGCTCCATAAATTGACTGACCCAACTGACAACAAAAGAGATGTATGGCCTAGTGATGGTAGCATATAATAGCTTCCCACTAATTCTCCGTATCTCCTTCTGTCCACCTCTTTGTATCATCATCGTATATGTTGGCCGAAAAGAGTTAATTGTTTATTCCATAGAACCCTAGGCTCTCTTATATAGAGAGGACACATGGGTAAATTACATAAGAGGTTATCAAGAAAAAAAATAAACTAAACGATACACAGACTACATAATTATCTCTACACTTCCCCTCAAGATGGAGCATAGATATCAACCATGCTCAGCTTGGAGGAACATTTCTGGAACGGTCCTCTGAGCAATACCTCGGTGAAGATGTCAACAGTCTGCTCCCCTGAACTAACATGTGAAGTGGAAATCAGGCCCTTCTGGATCATATCTCTAGTGTAGTGGCAATCTACCTCAATATGTTTTGTTCTTTAATGAAATGTTGGATTATTGGCAATGAACAAAGCAGCTTGATTATCACATTGTAGCTGCATGGGTAGAAGTACATCTATACGCAAGTCTTCTAGTACAGCTCGAACCCACATCATCTTCGTGCTTGCTTGTGACATGGCCCTATATTCAGATTCAACACTAGATCTAGCCACAACAGCTTGTTTCTTGCTTTTCCAAGAAACCAGAGAGCTGCCCACAAAAACTGCAAAGCCTGAAGTAGATTTTCGATCCTTAGAGCATCCTGCATAGTCTGCATCCGCACATGCCGAAATAGATAAATCTATGTCCTTTCTAAACAGCAATCCTGTGCCTGGAGACGACTTTAGATACCTTAGTATCACATATATGGCATCCATATGTATTTGTCTTGGTTGCTCCATGAACTGGCTCACTCGATTTAATGCAAAGGCAATATCAGATCGAGTTATAGTGATGTAAAGAAGCTTACCCACTATTTCTCTATACCTTCTCCTGTCAACCTCCTCAGTATCGTTATCATATAATTTCATGCTTGGGTCCATAGGAGTATTCGAGGGTCTATATCCAACCATGCCCGTTTCAACAAGCAAATCTGAAATGTATTTCCTTTGGGTCATCACAAGACCCCGTGCATTCCTGGCAAACTCCAATCCCAAAAAATATCGTAGAGTACCAAGATCCTTCGTAACAAACTGACGGTCCAAAAATGCTTTTGTCATCTCTATACCCTGAGCATCATCTCATGTAACTAGAATATCAACATATACCATGATGACAATCGTACCTCTAGGAGTCTTCTGGACGAACAACGAGTCATCCGCATTTTGATCTTTTGAATCCTTGGTGTTCAATTATACGGGAAAGCTTCTAAAACCATGCCCTTGGGCTCTGTTTAAGGCCATATATCGCCTTGTGAAGTCTACACATCATATGATTCTCCTCCTTAGCAGTAAACCCCGGGGGTTGCTGCATGTAGACTTCTTCCTACAGATCACCATACAAGAATGCATTCTTAACATCAAGTTGAAATAGGTGCTAGTCACGTACCACGGCAACAGACAGAAGAATGCGAAGAGTGGAGTGACGAGCAACTGGAGAGAAGTTATCCATATAATCCACACCATATGTCTGAGTGAAGCCTCTTGCCACTAGCCTTGCCTTGTAACGGTCAAGGCTACCATATGCGCGGCACTTTACTGTGAATACCAATTTGCAGCTAACAACAGATGCGCCTGAGGGAGCGGGGACCAAACTCCATGTACCCTGCGACTGTAAGGCAGTCATTTCCTCTTCTATAACAGAATGCTAGCAGCCATTCTTCAATGCATCCTGATAATTCCGTGGTATCTACGCGGAAGACAAAGTCACAGCAAATCTCTGAAAGTCCCCTGTGAGACGGTGAAAGGACACCTGAGAAGCAAGGGGAAATGATACGCAAGTACGTTTCTGCTTCCGAATAGAAATAGGGACATCAAGATCATCATCTACTATACACGTTGGTTCGCATTCCTTATACAAAGATGAATCATGCGCATGCACTCTATCCGACCCATCATTAGTAATAACACCTGAACATACCTGAGGCGTGCTGGATGATTAACGTGCAGCATGAGCAGGACCTGACCGACGTGTATAATATTTAGGTAATGGTAGGACAGGTGGATTTGGTGGTGGTGGTGGAATGGGGATGACGTTGGCGTGACAATCGGAACAGGAATGGACGGAGGTGAACTCAGAATAGGAGGAACATAGACGTCGTCACTAGATGTGGATGAGGCCAACCTGTCACCTGCAGGGGAGAAGTACATAACTGACTCAAAAAATGTAACATCAGCACTGACAAAGTATTTCCTATTTACAGTACCATTACAACGGTATCCCTTCTGAGTCCGAGAGTAACCCAGAAAGACACACTTGACAGCTCTAGGTGAGAGTTTGTCAAGTCCAGGAGACAACTGGTGAACAAAAGCAACATCACCAAAGACACGAGGGGTTAGAGAGAATAATTCCTAGTCTGGAAAAATAATAGAAAGAGGAATTTTTTCACCAAGTACCGAGGACGGCATACGATTCACAAGGTAACAGTCTGTAAGAACATCTCCCTAAAAAGAAATAGGCGCACAACTCTGGATAAGCAGGGTTCTAGTAATATCAAGAAGATGACGATGTTTCCTCTCTGCAACTCCATTTTGTTGAGATGTGTAAGCACATGTGCTTTGATGAATAATACCTCTTGACGAAAAGAAACGTGAGAGAGCGCGGGTGCAAAATTCCAAAGCATTGTCTGTACGAGCATATTTGACATGGGAGGAAAAATATTTTGCACTTCAATTATAAAATTTCTAATAACATACCTTGCTTCAGATTTGTTCTTTAATAAAAATATCCACGACACACGAGAGAAGCCATCAACTACTACAAGATAAAACATGTGTCCCTGGTGATCAGGAACACGAGTCGGACACTGACGGAGAGTGCTTCAAATATCAACTTGAAATAGTTCAAACGGAGAGCTACTGCTCCGACACTGACGACTAGGGAAGCTAGCTCGATGGTGCTTTCCCAATTGACAGGCTTCACACCGAAAGGAAGAACTTGGAGAAATCTGAGGCAAGAGATGACGCATCTTCTGAAGCGGGAGGTGAACAAATCGTAGATGCCAAGTATACGGAGAAACTGATCCGGATGAATAGGAGGAGACGCTAGCATAGGTATTTCCGAACCAGACGATAGAGACCATCCTGCTCAGAGCCACAACCAATCACTCTGCCCGTTAGTATGTCTTGAAATATAAGAGAAGATGGGTCAAATATAGCGCGACATTGCAAATCTTTTGTAATCTGACTAATAGACAGTAGGTTCATCAAAAAATCAGGGGCATGTAGAACATTCTGTAAATGCATGGAAGGTGACAAGGCAATCTCCCCATGTCCAACGATGGGGGAATGAGTCCCATCGGCTATTATCACAGACCGTCCTGGTTAAATCGCTCTATATGACTCGAATCTATCTCTGTCGCCGCAAAGATGATGTGTTGCGCCATAGTCCATAATCCAATCTGAGACATTTGAATTATGACATGATGTAAAACCAGAAGCACTACCAGAGGTGCTAGCAGAGGCAGAAGTACTGGCAGATGCTGAAGCAGCAATATCTGAAGAACCTCTTGGAGAATCTATAGATGTGACAGGCATAATATCACGTAATCTCGCCACGAGCTCCTCGAACCTGTGATCTGAAGTGGATGCCAACGGGGATGCAACATGCTCAGCAACTTGCGTCGATGCTGGAAACCCATGCTTAGAATAGCATGTATCCTCCGAGTGACATGTGCGATGGCAAAAAGTGCATGGCTGGCGAAAACGACCACCTCGACCACGAGGTCCACAGCCACGGAATGAAGACTGACCACCTCTCCCTCGTGACGCAGCCATCGCCGAAGGGGGTGGACTAGAAGTACTGGAGGAGACAGAGATGAGGCTAAGCCTCCGGTAGACTTCCTCCATAGGAGGAATGGTAGCATCGACAAGTATCTGTGATCGTAAGTCCCATATTCAGGATCAAGAGCCACAAGCAATACCCCCACCATGGTAGCATTCCGAAAAGTCTTCTGCTGCTCGGGAGTTGCCGTGAGAGATATAGTACTGTAGAGTTTCTCAAACATCCCCTGTAGGGATGTATACAAGAAATGTAGTGGTCGTCCATTCTGCTTCATAGTGAATGTGTCATGCTGGAGCTGTAACATCTTCGTCTCATTTCGCACCTGCGAATAAGTGGCCGCCAGTATGTCCCACATCGCCTTAGTGGTGGGCTGATGGAGAACATCATTGGCAATCTCCATCGACAACGTGCCTGAGAACCAGACCATGACATATGAATCATCAACCTCCCAGGAGGCATAAATCCCAGTCTTCGCTGCCGGTTCTTCCTCGGTAAGAATGTGCTTCTTACCATTCGACATCATGAGGCTCATGAACTGCATCGCTCAGAGCTCATAATTCGTCCCATCCATCTTGACTATTAGCGCGGGACATTTGAACGCGCCTATGGAGGGCATATCGACTTTGTTTTCTGACATGTCGCCGGAGACGAAGAACTAGGATCCGTAGACCAAAAGAGAAGTGTCTACATAAACTGTATAGGTTTGAGTGCATATGTAGACCTTACGCACTCAAATCCATGGAGGGAAAGCCCTGCGGTGGAGAGGGCTTGGCGGTAGAGGGGTCCGGCAGGCGAGGAGGGTCCGGCGGCACCGAGGAGGAGGGGCAGCGGGGACGACGGCACAGAGGAGAGAGGGGAGGGAGGCGGCAGCGCCGAGAAGGAGGAAGGAGGGGGCGGTGGAAAGGGTTAGGGTTTTAGGGTTAGGATTTTGGCTCTGATACCATATTGGTGGAAAAGAGTTATCTGTTTATTCCATAAAACCCTAGGCTCTCTTATATAGAGAGGACCCATGGGTAAATTACATAAGAGGTTATCAAGAAAATAAAAATAGACTAAACGATACACAGACTACATAATTATCTCTACAGTATAGCCTCATGCTCGGATCCATAGGTGTAGTGCCAAGTTGGTACCCAATCATGCATGTCTCAACTAGCATGTATGTAACATATTTTCTTTGGGTCAAGTCCTACTGATTCTGACATCAAGTTGAAATATAGGCCAATCATGTACCAAAGCTACTGCAAGGAGAACTCGACGTGTGGAGTGGCAAGCAACGGGTGAGAATGTGTCCAGATAGTCCATGCCATAAGTCTGAGTAAAACCCGTGTACAACCAATCTGACCTTGTAACGACCAAAACTTACATCTGTGTGGTGTTTGACAGTAAACACCTACTTACAACTGACAATAGACACTCTAGAAGGAGCAGGGACCAAGCTCCGGGTACCATGTCACCGTAGCGCGGACATCTCCTCTTCCATGGCAAGTCACCACCGATTATCCTTCACGGTTTCCTGGTACGTCCGTGGAGTTGCATTAGTGTAGACTCTCACTACTGCTATAGAAAGGAAGATCCAAAATGTAAAGTGACATGCTACATGAGAGAGTATCATGGTAGTCATGTGCCACAAGTCTGGCCTTGTAGCGATCAATATTGTGATATGCTCAATGACTCATTAAAGATCCATTTGCATCCAACCACAAATGTCCCTACTTGAGCGATAACAAGGCTTCGTGAGCCAACTGAAATGCAGCCATTCTTTATCCGTAACAAGACACCACTAACTGTCCTACATAACTTCCTGGTGTGTGCGTCGAATTGTAATAGCTGACAATCCCATCATGAATTTTCTGAAATTATCTGATAGATGCCCTGGTGAAACATAGGTACATAGCACATGTATGCCTCCTCTTTTGAAGTGCAATAGGCTTGACAAGATCCTCTAAAGGATTGAATTCTATATAATAATCTCATGAGTAGTTGCATTCACATCTTACAAAGTCGGTTATCGTACAAAAACATCAACATTACCATCAGTAGAGACTAAGTGTTCATAATTTACAAGGGTTCACAAGAGCATGGGGCCAATTAGTGATGAGTCTATTAAGATAGACCTAGTCAAAATTAGTAGCACAGGAGGAATCATAGGAGTGGTAGATGAAGGTGGGATATAAACATCCTCGTCAGACTCGGAAGGTAGTATCATGTTACCTCTGACAAAAAATTACATGACAAACTTAATGAATTTGACATCAACTAGACATACTAGACATAATACTTCCGCCAGTTAGGAATCTAAGGATCAAAATACAAGTACCCTTTTTTATTCCAGAATAGCAAACAAAAGAAGCATTTATTTGTATCATTGTTACTACGTGGGTTTTCTAGTTGACAAGGAATGGGGAGGTTTTCCGTAATGAGAGCTTTTATGATGTAAATGTAATTGCACATGCTAAGATGCTAGCTATTGTGGGCTATTCATGGCCTCACACTCATAATCTTATGAATTAATGGTGAAATTCTTGGGCACACACCTACACATTGGAAGTCGTTTTCTTTTCAAAAAATTCATTGTCAATAACCGAAAGAAGAGTTGCTAATCCCTACAAACTTCTGATATCAAAGGCATCTGCTATCCCTCCTTCCCTCGTCTCATTGATCATGCATGCCCTAAAGCACACCTGGCACACCATTTAGCCTACAACTTAGCCACAATGCTAGCTTCGCTCACCATCAAAACCAGTTGCTGTCATAGCCACTCATTTTTGAAAAGAGGCTCTGCGATGTCCAATATTAGGGCCAAAAAGCACCAAAATGGGTACACGCTATCCCATGCCTAGCATCCAAGTCCCTTCACTCCATAGATCTCCGTTGGGAAAAGAAGACGAGTTGTCTATTTCATAAACCCTAGGCTCTCTTATATAGGAGAGTAGCCTATGGGTAAATTACATAAAGCATTCATAAGAAGAAGGAAAATGAGAAACAATACAAATAACATAAAATATATCTCCATACTCCCCCTCAAGATGGAGCATAGATATCGATCATGTGCAGCTTGGACGATCACTTCTGGAATGGTCCTCTAAGTAAGGCCTCCGTGAAAATATCTGCAGTCTGGTCCCCTGAGCTGACATGAGATGTGGAAATAAAGCCCTTCTGGATCATATCTCGTGTATAGTGGCAATCAACCTCGATGTGCTTGGTTCGTTCATGAAATGTTGGATTATTGGCAATAAATATAGCAGCTTGATTGTCACATTCCAGTGTCATAGGAAGTGGGACCTCTATATATAGATCGGTAAGAACATCTTTAACCAACATCATTTCTGTATTGACCTGGGCCATAGCCTTATATTCAGACTCAGCACTAGATCTGGCTACAACAGTTTGTTTCTTGCTCCTACATAAGACAAGAGAATCTCCAACATATACAGCAAATCCAGTGGTGGACTTCCTATCCTTTGGACATCCTGCATAATATGCATCTGCACATGCTGAGATAGTGACATCCTTGCCTCTCTTAAACAATAGACCTGCTCTGAAGATGATTTGAGGTACCTGAGTATCATCTGTATAGCATCCATATGTACCTGACGTGGTTGCTCCATGAACTGGCTCACCCGACTAACTGTAAAAGATATATCGGGTCTGGTAATGGTAACATAGATAAGTTTTCGTACCAATTCTCTGTATCTCCTCCTATCCACCTCATCAGTATCATTGTCATATAGTTTCATGCTTGGATCCATAGGTGAAGTGGCAGGTCGACATCCAAGCATTCTTATTTCCTTTAGCAAGTCAATGACATATTTCCTCTAGATCATCACGAATCCTTGTTGATTTCTGGCAAACTTCAATCCCAAGAAATATCTAAGTACTCCAAGATCCTTGGTGACAAATTCACGACCCAGCATTTCTTTCGCCCTCTTGATTCCTTGTATGTCATCTCCTATAATAAGGATATCATCAATATACACCATAATTGCAATCATACCTCTGGATGTCTTCTGTATAAAGAGGGAATGATCTGCATTAGAACATTTGTACCCCTTTCTTTCAAACAAGTCTGAAAGCTTCTGGAACCAAGGTCTAGGGCTCTGCTTAAGGCCATAGATCGCCATATGAAGTCTACACACTTGTGAATGCTCCCCCTCAACAGCAAAACTAGGTGGTTGTTGCATGTAGACTTCCTCCTGAAGATCACCATATAGGAATGCATTCTTGACATCTAACTGAAACAACGGCCAATCTCGAATAACTGCAACAGAGAGAAAGATCCGTAAAGTGGAACGACGAGCAACAGGTGAGAATGTGTCAAGATAATCCACCCCATATGTCTTTGTAAACCCTCTTGCAACCATGCGTGCCTTGTATCTGTCGATGCTACCATCTGCATTTTGCTTAATTGTGAACACCCATTTACAGCTAATTGTAGACATGCCAGTAGGAGTAGGGACAAGACTCCAAGTGCCTCTCGACTGAAGAGCATCCATCTCTTCTTCCATAGCTAAGCGCCACCGATTGTCCTTCAGAGCATCTTGGTAATTCCGTAGAATGTCCATAGCAGATAGTGCAACAGCAAAAATCCGGAATTCACCAAATAAGCGATCAAAAGAAACCATAGATGCTACAGGATATGTCGCACAGCTACGCTTCTATTTCCGTAGCGCAATAGGTAAATCCAAATCAGTAACCTCCTCATCTGTCCCTTGTAATGAAGCCTACTTAGGTAAACCATTAGATCCATCAGTAGAAACTATATTATCAGTACATACCTCATGCGAGCTAGATGATGAGCAGTGACCATGAGCAGAAGCAGTCCGACGGGTATAGTGGTGTGGCAATGGTGGAACAGGAAATGTAATAGGAAGTGGAGACAGCATGGGTAGTGGTGGTGGTACCGAAGATGGTTGTGGTGGAGGTGGTGGCATGTATATGGCTTCATCAGTATCTGAAGACATCAACTGGTCACCTGTAGGGGAGAAGTACATAACGGACTCAAGAAAGGTGACATCGGCACTAATATAATATTTCCTGCGCATCGGATCATAACACATGTACCCTTTTTGTGTTCTGGAGTACCCAACAAAAACACACTTGACAGCTCTAGGAGAAAGCTCGTCAATACCTGGAGACAACTATTGAACGAAGGCAACCGAGCCAAACACACGAGGAGTAAGTGAGAACAATTCCTTTTCAAGGAAAGCCAAAGAGAAAGGAATCTTCTCACCTAATACAGACGATGGCATGCGATTAATGGGATAGCATGCCATTAGAACAGCATCACCCTAGAAAGAATGAGAAGCACGACTCTGTATGAGAAGCGCCCTAGTGACATCCAGCAAATGACGATGTTTTCTTTCTGCAATTCCATTTTGTTCGGAAGTATAGGCATAGGATGTTTGGTGAATAATTCCTTGGGTAGAAAAGTAACTAGAGAGAGTATTAGTACAAAATTCTAAGGTTACGGCATAGTTCTCCATAGAGATAAGAATGAGTGGCTCGATGTTTCTTTCAAGAAAATGTAATTCATCATTCCACTATTTATTTATTTTGTGTACAGATCTTGAATTAAAAATATAGGTCTTCTGCTTAGGTTGTCATGCCTATTCACGCCCAATGAAACCCATCATTAACGAACTACAATGTGCTAAAGTTCAAAAGAAAATTGTGAATGGGATATGAGAACAAGCTATTGAATGACCTTTGTTAGAAAATAGGAATGTGGAAGCGTATCAGAAATAAAGAAATAAAACTTCGAATAACACCGGGATTTTACGTGGAATCCTACTCCCTAAGGAGCGAGATGAAACCACGGGAGAAGGCCTCAAAGGACCATATGTTGCATTCAACTTTCTCTATAGATACAGAAGGTTTGGGGCTCCTTATATAGCCTCCACAGAGCCTCCAACTCCCACCACTGGCAGATGTGGGACAAAACACTGGGATGGGATAAATGGATCTTGGAGGTATCCAATTACCCATCTACAACTCATGTTGCGCACAACCAAATACTCCAACACTCCCCCTCAAGCTGGAGCATGCAATGCTCAGCTTGGACAAACAGAAAGAAACTCAACTCACACTACATGACACTACAAACAATATCAACTCAACGCACACAACTGTCGGTTGTTGTCGAGGATGTTGCTTTCCATGACATGCATGTGAGGAGGACGAACGGGCTGGAGTATGAGTCTGGAGAAGTCTCCTCGTCAAAGAACTGGGTCTCTCCCATCTGGCCCAGAGAATGGTATCTACTCTGGAGTCCCTATGATACCACATGAAAACACTTGCCCACATGGCATAGGGAATGGTCCTCTACTCTGGAGTCCCTATGGCTCACATGAAAACTCTTGTCGAAACAACAAGAATGATGGGGACCACGAAATTGAAGATCGCAAACTCGTGCATCTTGAACAGAAGACTCGGAAGGCATCTGAGCGTCGAGTTTGAACATCTGACAATTGTAGAGTCTGAACAATCCAACTGGTTTGACAAATCTAAAATCTAGAGAAGACCTGTGACTCTACATATACTCCCCCTTTATCCTATACTGGTCGGAATGAAGACATCGACCAAGTCGGGAGAAGACACTAAAATGGGGGAAAAACCAAATAAGCCGTAATTCTTTCGGCTTCTTTTGTATTTTTTCGCGGGCTATTTCCATTCATTTTCACCCTAAAAGCCTAAACTTTGTCGATGTCATTTTCTGACAAGTATGGGAGAAGACAAGAAGAATGGGGAGAAACACAACCAAATAAGCCGATTACATTTTTTCGGCGTTTCTTCTCACAATTTTTTTAAAACATTTTTAAACGGTTTCACAATTTTTTTGGCTTTCCTTGCAACATTTTTTTCCGACTATATATATATATATATATATATTTAAAATAACCGTCTCATAAGCCATTCATAATTTTTTTACGACTTTTCAAATCATTTTATAACAATGCACAACCCTTCACAGTCCCCCTTTTTTCTTCTTTTTAAATTCACATCAGGGCCCGCGCTTTCCAATCTCTCATCAATTTTTTTAACAATACCCGACGGTCCTCTGGGGATTTAAACCCCTATTTAGGGTTCCCCTATAGGGGACACCGCTCGTAAGATTACTGCACGCCCCACGGCCCTCTTGTGCGGCGTGACTCGATGGGACTCGCCGCTACGATTCCCCCGATGGGAATCCATCCCGATCAGCACCTGGTGCACCTGGATCGAGGTGGCGAAGAGGCGCTGCTGGGCGGCCGGATCTGCGTTGCCTGGATCTTGTCGGCGCTTGGAGCACACGAGGGTCGTCGCCGGCACAGATGCCGCAGGCGAGGAGTGGCAATGGGGAACACTCCTTCTTGTCGTTGCTGGAGATCGATCTCCCTAGAGGGGTCTTTGCGCGTGAGGTTGCTCTGCGGGAACACGAGAGGCTCGAGCGCTTTGGTGGAGATGCCGACAGCAGGAGGCATGCCGTTAAGGGGCTCCGCTCGTCGCCTCCTTCAATCGATGGGGTTCCACTGGAGCCGTGGGTGTTGCGGCAGCACGTATTGCTCGTGGATCGCATCGCTACGATGGGGTCTCCTTGATTTTAGAGTGCTGCCAATGGCACTTGTGGTTGCGCGTTGATCTTCGCCTGGGTCGATGCAGCCTGGAGGGAAGAGGCTGCCATCATCTGGTTGTGCTGCTAGTGGAAATTGCTGAAGGAGATGTGTGGCAAGAGCAGAGATGCCACCATATGCGTTGTCGCAGGAGCATGCCATCGCTGGAGAGAAGGAACATGCGAGGTCTGGTCTGCCGGAAATCTCGTGCGTGGGAGGAAGCGCTACGCATGCGAAGAACACCATCGAAGAGCAGATCTGAAATACGAGCATTGGAACTCGAGCAAATCCAGTCCCAGGCCTAAATCCTTGAAGAACAAGCATTCTTCAGAAGGAGCAAGATGCGACCTGGACTCGTGGAACTAGGGTTCCAGAAAATCCAAGAGATCTTGAACGAATAATAACTTGAACCATATACATAATCTTCAAGAATGAACAACCTTATAATCGAATCTCGGAAAAAAATTTAAGAACTTGAAAAATCTCAAGAATCGACCCGCTTTGATACTGTAGAGATATATTTTATGTTACGTTATTTGTATTGTTTCCTAACTTCCTTCTTCTTATGAATGTTTTATGTAATTTACCCATAGGCCACTCTCCTATATAAGAGAGCATAGGGTTTATGGAATAAACAATTCGATGTTTTTTTCCCAACAGATGCCATGTTAGAAAATATGAATGCAGAAGCGTATCAGAAAAAAAGAAAAAAAACTTGGAATAACACTAGGACTTTACGTGGAACCCTACTCCCTAAGGAGCGGATGAAACCACAGGAGAAAGCCTAAAAGGCCATATTTTGCATTCAACTTTCTCAATGGATACAGGAGGTCTGGGGCTCCTTATATAGCCTCCACAGAGCCTCCAAGTCCCACCACTGGTAGATGCAGGACTAAACAATGGGATGGGGTAAATGGACCCTAGAGGTATCCATTTACCCATCTACAACTCATGTTGCGCACAACCAAATACTCCAACAATCTCTTTTCACAATTCTGCGACCTTCAGTATATCTTCGCATAGCAAATATAAAAGGGATGCCTTCTCCACAAAAAGTACCAACTACTTTAAGAATACCCAAAAAATTACATGATCCCCACAAATTTTTCAGAGCGGCAGTCGTAGATCAGAGCTCCGAAACCCTAGCCCCGCCCAACCCCCTCTTTTTCTCCCGTGCCTGGTGCGTCGTCGCCTAGCCCGACCCTGCGCGTCGCCGCCCAGCCCTGTACACTCCGCCTAGCCCGATCCTGCATGTCGCCTCCCAGTCCCACGTGCGCCGCCTAGCCCGGCTTCGCGTGTCATCACCTTCTGTGTGACATGCCCCTATGCACCATCGTAGCGCCCCATGGCTCCCCACACGCCATCGACTCCAGCAGCCATGTGCCACACGCCTCGCGCCATTGCCCATGTGCGCACGTGTGTCCCCTCTAGGGCCCCTGCCTAGCGCGTCTCTACGCGGGCCCCTGCGCGTGCGTTCGTCCCCACCGTCGTCCAGTCCTCTTTCATGTTGAGTTTAATTACATGAGTCTACACATGCAATCGAATCTCTTTATGTCAGTGTAGACACAACCTGTCTAGTCTCCAGCCCTAGCCTTTTCAAGCTGCCATGTTAGAGAACAAGGCTGATATTCCCTCCACAGGCGCCTTCAGAGGTCATGTGCATATAGTCAAGATGGATTGGTTAAACTATGAACTGTGGGCTATGCAGTTCATGAGCATGACGAAGTCTACTGGTAAGAAACACATTCTTATCGAGGAAGAACCGGTTAGAAGACTGGGGTTAACGCCTCATGGGAGGCAGATGATGCATATGCCAAAGTTTGGCTTTCCAGTACATTGACAATAGAGATTGCCAACGATATACTCCATCAGCCCACAGCCAAGGCAATGTGGGATATTCTTGCTGCTACTTATTCACAGGCAAAGAACTAGACGAAGATTCTGCAGCTTCAACATGATATCTTTACTATCAAACAAAATGGACGGCCACTCCACTCACTATATGCATCCCTACATGGTATATTCAAGAAGCTATATAGCTTTATGCCTCTCACATCTACCCCGAAGCAGCATAAGACTTATAGGAATGCCACCATGGTTGTTGTGCTCTTGGCAGCCCTTGATTCAAAGTACGAGGCGGCCTGTTCCCAGATTTTGGCAGACTCTACTATTCCTCATATGGAGGAAGTTTTCCTTATTACTGTTCCATCTTCTACTACCAATCAGACATCCTCAGCAATGGCGGCATCCCGAGGTCACGGAGGTTTTTCTCAATTTCGTGGTCGTAGACCTCGAAGCAAGGGAGGTCATGTTCGCCAGCCATGTACTTTCTGCCATCGTTCTGGACATTACAGAGGATACATGCTACTCCAAGCATGAATTCCATGCTTCTGCTCGAGTGGCTGAACAGATTGAGCCCCCAGCTGCTTCCTCTTTGGATCAACGTTTTGATGATCTAGTAGCTCGATTGAGGGGTATTATACCTCACTCCAGTCCTGTGCCACCCTCGTCGGTCCCCGGGAGTCATTCAGATGTAGCTGCTTCAACCTCCTCCAGTACCTCAGGTAGTACTTATGCACTCACTAGCATTAGTGGATCTCATGCTATAGAATGGATTATGGACTCTGGTACCACACATCATCAGTGTGGAGATAGGGGTCAACTTACAGCCTACAGACAGGTTCCTCCAGGACGTACTGTGGTTATTGCAGATGGGACTCACTCCCTGATCACTGGTCAGGGGGAGATTAGCTTGACACCCTCTACGCATCTAAAGAATGTGTTGCAGGCACCTGATTTCTCTATGAATTTGTTGTCAATTAGCCAGATTACGAAGTATTTACATTGTCGAGCCATTTTTTATCCATCTTCTCTTGTTTTTCAGGACATCCTTACGGGAAACGTGATTGGGTGTGGTCTTGAGCAGGGCACTCTCTATCGCCTAGTTCGAACTCCCTATGTCGGAATCTCCTCTCTACCTGCAGGACATGTCTCACAATTTACGTGGCACCTACGCTTTGGTCATCTATTGCTTCAAAAACTACGTCGTGTTCTGCCCCAGATCTCGCCGCACACGTCCTTTCAATGTGAGGCTTGTCAGTTGGGAAAGCATCATAGATCTACCTTTCCCAGTCGTCAAAGTCGAAGCAGTAGCTCCATTTTTTAGTTGTTTCATGTCGATATTTGGGGTCCCATTCGTGTCCCTGATCATCAGGGGCACAGGTTTTATTGATAGGAGAAAGGAATAACTTGCATTAGACGAACCCGAGGGCCCTCTAATATAGGAGAATAGCCCTTGGGTTAATTACATGATAAGTACTCAAAGAAACTGAAATTAAATAAAAGAGACATAACGCTATATTTATCTTAACACTCCCCCTCAAGCTGGAGCATATATATCTATCATACTTAGCGTGGAACAACACTTCTGAAAAGGACTTCGAGATAGAGCCTTGGTGAAGATATCTGCCGTCTGATCTCCTCTACACACATGAGAGGTAGATATGAGCCCTTTCTGTATCAAGTCTCGAGTGTAATGGTAGTCCACCTCAATATGCTTTGTACGTTCATGGAATGCAGGATTATTCGCAATGAATAATGCAGCTTGATTATCACATAAGAGTTGCATAGGAAGAGGAACTTCTATGGTAAGATCAGTCAACACCGATCTAACCCACATCATCTCTGCTCTCCCTTGGGCCATAGCTCTGTACTCAGATTCTGCACTTGATCTAGCAACCACATTCTGCTTCTTGCTTCTTCATGAGACCAGTGAGTGTCCAACAAACACTGCAAACCCTGAAGTAGACTTTCTGTCCGTGGGACATCCTGCATAGTCAGCGTCTGCACAAGCTGTTACCTCCAAGGATGCATCCCTACTGAATAAGAGTCCCGAACCAGGTGAGTTCTTCAGATATCTCAAAATCATATAGATAGCATCCATATGTGCCTTTCCGGGCTGCTCCATGAATTGGCTGACCTTGCTTACTGCAAACATAATATCTGGCATGGTGATAGTAACGTATAAAAGCTTCCAACTAGTTCTCTGTACCTCCTGCTATCAACTTCTTCAGTATCCTCATCATACAATTTCATACTTGGATCCATAGGAGTCGTAGCATGCTTGCACCCAGTCATACCTGTCTCAGAAAGGAGATCTATGACAAACTTTCTCTGGGTCATCACTAGACAACGATGATTCCTGGCAAACTCCAACCCCAGGAAGTAGCGAAGAGTGCCAAGATCCTTGGTCACAAACTCTTTACCTAGGAACTTCTTGGCTCTCTGAATGCCTTGAACTACTATCATGGCCTTAAATTTCGCCGAAATTCGGTCGAATTTCGGTTTCGGCAGGTGACCGAAATTCGGCCGAAATGGCTATATCGGTCGAAATTTGGGGGGGTCTAGTTCAAAAAGCCACCGAAATGACCGAAATTTCGGTCGATTTTCGACCGAAATTCGACCGAAATTTCGTTTCGGTCCCTCACCGAAACGAAACCGAAATCCGACTTTTAAGGCCTTGCTTGAACATCATCTCCTGTAACAATAATGTCATCTACATAAACAAGAATGGCAACCGTACCTCTCTGTGTCTTCTGAACAAAAAGTGAGTGGTCTGCAGTGGACCTCTTAAACCCTTGTTGCTCAATCAATTCTGGCAGCTTTTGGTACCAAGCTCTAGGACTCTGCTTTAGGCCATAAATTACCTTATGTAATCTGCACACCTTCTGGGACTCCCCCTCAGCAGTAAACCCAGGTGGCTACTGCATGTAACCTTCCTTCTGGAGGTCTCCAAAGAGAAATGCATTCTTCACATCAAGCTGAAATAGTGGTCAATCACGTGAAATTGCAACTGCTAGTAAAATCCGAAGCATCGAGTGTCTCGCTACTGGAGAAAATGTGTCCTGATAATCCACCCCATATGTCTGGGTAAAGCCACGGATCACCAACCTTGCCTTGTAGCGATCCACACTCCCATTTGCATTTTGCTTAATGGAAAATATCCACTTCCAGCTTACAATCGAAGCATCTCGTGGAACCGAAACAATAGTCCATGTCCCTCATGACGTTAAGGCCGTCATTTCTTATTCCATGGCCCGACGCTACCTGTTGTCCTGTAAAGCCTCCATATATGTTCGGGGTATAGTAGCCGCAGAAAGTCCTACAACAAACTTCTTGTACTCATCGGAAAGATGATCCAAAGAGACATGTGCAGCAAGTGGGTATGTGGCACATTGACGTCGAGGCTTCCTCAGCGCAATAGGAACATCCAAATCTGCATCCCCTCTGTCCTCTGCAGCAGAATCATCCTGTGTATGATGTAAAACTCCAGTGCCATCAGTAGAGATGCTGTTATCATGGCATACCTGAGGCGTGATGGATGATGGGGACGGCTTATGAGCATAAGAGCTAGTAGAAGACCTGCGAGAGTAAACAATGGGTAAGAATTTTGGCCCAGGTGGTAATGGTGGTCGTGGCGGTGGAAGTGTTGGAGGTAATTGTTGCTCAGGTTCAGATGCTGGAAGAGATGGAGGTGGAGGAACAACAATATTATCGTCATTATTATTGGATAACCTATCACCTGTAGGAGAGAAGTACATGATAGATTCAAAGAAAGTAACATCAGCACTTACATAATATATCCTACCCACCGGATCATAACATCTATACCCTTTTTAAGTACAAGAGTACCCAACACACATTTGATAGCTCTTGGTGAGAGCTCATCATGACCAGGGGTAGAATTATGCACAAAAGCCACATACCCAAAGACTCGAGGTGTGAGGGAGAATAGGTCCTTCTCGGGAAACGCAATCAAGAAGGGAACCTTCTCTCCAAGAACAGTAGACGGCATATAATTCACCAAGTAGCATGCAGTGAGAACAGCATCCCTCCAAAAAGAATGAGGGGCACGACTATGGATCAGCAATGTTCGTGTGACATCAAGAAGGTGACGGTGTTTGCGTTCCGCCACACCATTTTGTTGCGAAGTGTAACTACAAGAAGTTTGGTTAACAATGCCATGTGAACTGAGAAAATTTGACAAATGTAAAGTTGAAAACTCCAAAGCATTATCTGTGCGAATCACTTTGACATTGGTAGAGAAGATATTATTAACTTCAAGAATAAATTTTCAAATAATAGCACTAGCTTCAGACTTTTGTTTCAACAAAAACACCTGTTAGAGTATTTGGTTGTGCGCCCTTTATGTCGTAGCAGGGTAAATGGATCCTGGAGAAGATCCATTTACCCCATCTTGTGTTTAGTCCCATACCGCCTAGTGGTGGGACTTGGAGGCTCTGGAGAGGCTATATAAGGATCCCCAGACCTCCTGTACTCATTGAGAAAAGCAATAGAAAAACACGCCCCCTTTAGAGGGCTTCTCCCGTGGTTTCATCCCGCTCCTCATGGAGTAGGGTTCCACGTTAAAATCCCGTTGTTCTTATTTTGTTTATTCTTTTTCCATGTTCGCTTCCGCATGTTTATTTTATAACATGGTATCAGAGCGGGTCGATTCTCGGAATTTTCCATGTTGCTTATATTTGTTTTTCGAGACTCGAGTTTTGTTATTTATTCAAGATTCAAGTTTTGGCTTCATGTTCTCGAAGATCTGTTCAGGGAATATTCCTATCTGGTATTATTAAGTTCCAAGCGCCAGAAACCCTAGATCTGGAAGCTATCTAAATCACGAGCAGAAGGTGCCGCATCTCCAGTTCCAGGCACAACCCTCGATGCACAATACTCTCATGCGGCAGATACCCTTCAGGCGGACTCCAGCGCGATGCTGGTGGTGCTCTAGACGGTGCTGGAACATCCCAGGCTCAAGTATCATCCATGCGGCGCCCAAGCGCTGAGATCCCTCGACGCTCAACTCCTCGCATGCACCATCTCTCTCGTCTCGCGCAGGCGGCGCGAGGCAAACCCCAACCGTGTTTCACCACAAGCCGTGTTTCAACATCTTCGCACTTGGCGTTCTCTACAACCGAGGGTTCCACGATGGGATCCCTATTGAACGAGCGGCGCCCAGGCGCGCGAAGCCCCAGTCGCGCGCAAGCCCGAGTCCAGGCGAGCTATCCAGGCGCGCCTCTTCCTCCTTGCTTCTCTGGCGGCGGCGTCGAGCAAAAGATCCCATGGGGGCGGCAACCGTTGGAAAAGGAAAGAAAGGGGTTCCCCGTGGGAACCCTAATCGGGTCTCATTGTTATATATTAAAAAAAAAAGGGAGAGAGGAGGTAGTTAAAAAAAAGGAAAAGAAAAAGAAAAAAAAAAGGAAAGTGGGGAGAGAGAAAAGCTGTGCCGTTAGTTATGAGAAGAAAAAAAAAGGTGGTTGAGATATTGGGCCCAATTTGGCCATGTATTAAAAAAAAAGAGGTTGCAAGTTTTCAAAAAAAAAGGAGAAAAAAAAGAGACGCGTACATTTGAAAAAAAAAGAGTCGTACGCATTTTCAAACAAAAAAAATGCAAAAGCGGGAAAAAAAATGGAACGGCTTACAAAAAAAATGACGGCTTAAAAAAATTTTTTGAAAAAGCCGCAAGAAAGTTTGAATGTTCATTTTCTCCCCATTCTATCTTATCTTCTCCCAACTTGGTCGACGTTCATGTTTTCCGACAAGTATGGGAGAAAGGGGGAGTATATGTAGAGTCACAGGTCTATTCAGATGCTCCAGATGTCAGATCTTCATATTCCAGGCCAGTGCACATTGTTCAGACTTTACAGATTCAGTTGTTCAGACTCGACGTTAGAAGGTTCCGAGTCCAGTTTCAGACACGCACGAGTGTGCGGTCATTGTCAGATGAGCATATGTTGCCATCATCAGTTCGAGGTCCCCATCATTCTTGTTGTTGTTCGGCCAGAGTTTTCATGTGAGCCATAGGGACTCCAGAACAGAGGACCATTCCCTTGAGGGCAAGGGTTTTCATGTGGTATCATAGGTACACCAGAGCAGTGCACCATTCTCTGAGCCAGATGGGAGAGACCCAGTTCTCCGACGAGGAGACTTCAGGCGCAAGTTCAGACTTGACTCACACTCCAGCCCGTTCGTCCTCCTCACCTACACGGCATGAGAAGCAACGTCCTTGACTACAGCAATGCGCGCGTTGGGTTGATATTGTCCGTAGTGTCTTGTAGCGTTGAGTTGAGTTTCTTTCTATTTGTCCAAGCTGAGCATTGCATGCTCCAGCTTGAGGGGGAGTGTTAGAGTATTTGGTTGTGCGCCCTTTATGTTGTAGCAGGGTAAATGGATCCTGGAGAAGATCCATTTACCCCATCTTGTGTTTAGTCCCATACCGCCTAGTGGTGGGACTTGGAGGCTCTGGAGAGGCTATATAAGGATCCCCAGACCTCCTGTACTCATTGAGAAAAGCAATAGAAAAACACGCCCCCTTTAGAGGGCTTCTCCCGTGGTTTCATCCCGCTCCTCATGGAGTAGGGTTCCACGTTAAAATCCCGTTGTTCTTATTTTGTTTATTCTTTTTCCATGTTCGCTTCCGCATGTTTATTTTATAACAACACCCAAGATAGTTCGGAATAATCATCCACAGCAACCATATAATAACGATGTCCCTGAAGATCAGGGACACGACTCAAACCCCAAATATCAAAATGAAACAACTCAAAAGACGGACTACTATGACGACTCGGACGACCTGGAAACGAAGACCGATGGTGTTTCCCAAGCTGACAGGCTTCACAATCCAACGCGGTACGGGTAGATATCTGTGGTGAGACATGACACATCTTCTGTAGAGGAAGATGGCCAAATCGTAGATGCCAAAGAAATGGAGAAATAGATCCAGAGGGAATAGTAGCAAGTCCAGCACATGATGATATAGCAAGCTTATACAAGCCTCTCTGCTCACGGTCACTTCCAATCATCCTGCCAGTCAGTATGTCCCGAAACACAAAAGTTGAAGGGTCAAAGATGGCACAACAATGTAAATCTTTTGTAAGCTGGCTAATGGACAACAGGTTCATATGAAAGTCAGGTGCATGTAAGACATTCTGAAGACTCAAAGAAGGCGTTAGAGTAATCTCCCCCTGACCAACAATGGGTAATCGAACTCCATTGGCAATGACAACAGATAGTCCTGGTGCAAGTGCTCTTTAGGTAGTAAACTGCATTCTGTCGCCACACATATGATGGGAGGCCCCGGAATCTATAATCCAATCTGTCAAGTCTAAGCAAGTGGTACTGGTAAGCGCATAATAGGTACCTGATGAGCTAGACGACGCTCTGGAAGGAGCTGCAGCTTTCGTAGAACCCGGAGAGGGAGACGTAGGTGTAGTCATCATCTCACGAAGTCTGGAGACGATGTCATCAAAGCGAGCATCTGGAAGAGGCGCAGCTGCAGCCTCAATCTGCTCAGAAACACGTGCAGTGGCTGGATATCCATGCTTGTGAAAGCATGTTTCCTCAGAGTGGCCTGGACAGTGACAGCACAGGGACCACGATGTCTGCCTCCCCCTCTATAACGAGGTCCACGACCCCGAAAATATAATGATCCTCCTCTTCCACGAGTAGCAGCCATAGCTGAAGGAGTAGGTTGTGTTGTAGGCGTCGATGCACTAGTAATCCTACTCCATCGCTTATACACCTCCTCCATAGGTGGAATAAATATGAAGCTGGGAATGTTATCATAAATTTCTTAAATGAAGTACGTAATGTTTTTTCTGCTTCTGTGAAAATTGTGAGAACTGATAATGCCTTGGAATATTGTATTAGTACTCTCTCCAATAATTTTTCCACCTAAAGAATTATTCATCAAACATCCTGTGCCTATACTTCCCAACAAAATGGAGTTGCAGAAAAGAAACATTGTCATTTGCTTGATGTCACTAGGACACTTCTCATTCAAAGTCGTGCTCCTCATTCTTTTTGAGGTGATGATGTTCTAACGGCATGTTATCTCATTAATCGTATGCCGTTGTCAGTCTTTGGTGAGAAGATTCCTTTCTATTTGTTCTCATTGAAAAGGACTTGTTCTCACTTACTCCTCGTGTGTTTGGCTCACTTGCCTTCATCCACCAGCTGTCTCCAGGTATTGACAAGCTCTCTCCTAGAGCTGTGAAGTATGTCTTCGTTGGGTACTCCAAGACACAAAAAAGGTACATGTGTTATGATCCGATGCGCATGAAGTATTATGTTAGTGCCGATGTCACCTTTTTCGAGTACATCATGTACTTCTCAACTACAAGTGATCGATTGATGTCTTCAGACACTGATGAAGCCATATACATGCCTCCACCACCATCACTTCCATCACCTCTACCACAACCATCTCCTTTAACACCACTACCACTACCTACGCCACCTTCACTTCCTATTACAGTCCCTGTTTCACCATTACCAAACCACTATACCCGCCGGCTCACTTCTACTCATGGTCACCGCTCATTATCTAGCACGTATGAGATATGTCATGAGAATATAGTTTCTAATGATGGATTTAATGGTTTACCTGAGCAGGATTCTTTACAGGGGACAGATGTGGAGGCTGTTGATTTTGACCTACCTATTACGCTTCGGAAGCAGAAGCGTAGCTGTATATCATATCCTATAGCATCTATGGTTTCTTTTGATCGCTTGACTGGTGAATTCAGGAATTTTGCCGTTGCACTATCTGCCGTGGATATTCCAAAAAATTATCAAGAAGCTTTGAAGGACAGTAGATGGCGCTTAGCTATGGAAGAAGAGATGGCTGCTCTTCAGTCGAGAGGCACCTGGAGCCTCGTCCATGCTCCTACTGGCGTGTCTACAGCGAGTTGTAAATGGGTGTTTACAGTTAAGCAAAATGCAGATGGTAGCATCGACAGATACAAGGCACGCCTGGTTGCATGAGGGTTTACACAGACATACGGGGTGGATTATCTTGACACATTCTCATCAGTTGCTCGTCATTCCATCTTACAGATCCTTCTCTCTGTGGCAGTGATTCGAGATTAATGGTTTCAGTTAGACGTCAAGAATGCATTTCTATATGGTGATCTTCAGGAGGAACTCTACATGCAACAGCCACATGGTTCTGTTGTCGAGGGGGAGTGTTCACAGGTGTGTAGACTTCATAAGGTGATCTATGGTCTTAAGCAGAGCCCTAGAGCTTGGTTCCAGAAGCTTTCAAACTTGTTTGAAAAACAGAGGTACAAACGTTCAAATGCAGATCATTCCCTCTTTATATAGAAAACATCCAGAGGTATGATTGAAATTATGGTGTATATTGATGATATCCTTATTACAGGAGATGACATACAAGGAATCAAGAGGGCGAAAGAACTTCTGGGTTGTGAATTTGTCACCAAGGACCTTGGAGTCCTTAGATACTTTCTGAGACTGGAGTTTGCCAGAAATCAAAAAGGGCTTGTAATGACCCAGAGGAAATATGTCACTAATTTGCTAAGTGATACAGGAATGTTTGGATGTCGACCTGCCACTACAACTATGGATTCAAGCATGAAACTATATGATGATGATGATACTGATGAGGTTGATGGGAGGAGATGCACAGAGCTGGTAGGAAAATTCCTTTATGTTACCATTACCAGACCCGATATATCTTTTGTTGTTAGTCGGGTGAGCCAGTTCATGGAGCAACCACGTCAGGTACATATGGATGCTATACAGATGATACTCAAGTATCTTAAATCATCTCTAGGTGCAGGTCTATTGTTTAGGAAAGGCAAGGAGGTCACTATCTCAACATGCGTACATGTAGATTATGCAGGCTGTCCAAAGGATAGGAAGTCCACCACTGGATTTGTTGTATATGTTGGAGATTCTCTTATCTCATGGAGGAGCAAGAAACAAACTGTTGTAGCCAGATCTAGTGATGAGTCTGAATATAGGGCTATGGCCCAGGTCAGTACAGAAATGATGTGTGTTAAAGTCGTTCTTACATATCTATATATAGAGGTTCTCCTTCCTATGGTACTGGAATGTGACAATCATGACGCTATATTTATTGCAAATAATCCAGCATTTCATGAACGAACCAAGCACATTGAGGTCGATTGCCATTATATACGAGATATGATTCAAAAGGGTTTTATTTCTACATCTCATGTCAGCTCGGGTAACAAGATCGTAGATATCTTCACCAAGGCCTTACTCAGAGGACCATTCCAGAAGTGCTCGTCCAAGCTGAGCATGATCGATATCTATGCTCCATCTTGAGGGGGAGTGTAAAGATATATTTATGATATGTTATTTGTATTATTTCCTAATTTCCTTCTTCTTATGAATGTTTTATGTAATTTACCTATAGGCCACTCTCCTATATAAGAGAGCCTAGGGTTTATGGAATAAACAACTTGATGTTTTTTCCCAACAGATACCATGTTAGAAAATAGGAATGCGGAAGCGTATCAGAAATAAAAAAATAAAACTTGGAATAACAATGGGATTTTACGTGGAACTCTACTCCCTAAGGAGCGGGATGAGACTACCCACGTAATGCCTCAAAGGACCATATGTTGCATTCAACTTTCTCTATGGATACAGGAGGTCTGGGGCTCCTTATATAGCCTCCACAGAGCCTCCAAGTCCCACCACTGGTGGATGTGGGACTAAACACTGGGATGGGGTAAATGGATCCTGGAGGTATCCATTTACCCATCTACAACTCATGTTGCGCACAACCAAATACTCCAACAATCTCTTTCCACAATTCTGCAACCTTCAGTGTATCTCCACATAGCGAATTGAAAAGGGATGCCTTCTCCACAAAAAGTGCCAACTACTTTAAGAATACCCAAAAAATTACATGATCCCCATAAACTTTTCAAGCATACAAATTCCTGCATAAAAAATATAATAATAAGGATATGAATTCATGTCGTGCACTCTGGGTTATTTCGTATTTCAATTCAAAGGAATGTGGTATGCAGAATTTTGTTTTTTTGAAAGCCAACATAAAAGGATAAGTCTTCTGAAGAAGAATTAAATTATAGTTAAACCCACCAGTTGTAGAATCTAATAACATGCTGATAAACAAATTTAGCTGCAATGACATTAGGAAGTGTAGTGCATCAACAGCATGAAGTCACGAGATAGCATGCAATAGAGTACCTGCATAGTACCATAAATGCCTAAAAACGGTACAACATATAATAGAGTACCTGCATAGTACCATAACTTCAGCCGTAACAGCATGGAGTCGCGAGTTGGCATGCAAGGATGCCGATCTTAGCAACTTGATCTTCCAGAGAAGGGTTTCTCTTGGAAAAATGTCCAGCAGATCCTATAATGGACAAGGATACATCAAAAAACAACATAACCATTTCAAAAAGTATACCCTGTCAAGGAATGCAAAGGAAAAGAAGATATAGAGCCAATTGATAGGCATCTGCAGCATATTAAGTGAAATACAATTCATTCAATAGAGACATCTGCCAAGAGATATTGCAAGAAGCTAGCTCAAATAACATTTTTTAAGCATATCCGAGTAAATAGGATTTTAGAATTATTGCATCTGTCTCTCAAATACTACCATGACAGGAACATGGAATACATGAAGTATACAAGATAGATCCTTACTATGATAAGATACAGGGTATTAGATAACCCTTTCTTATCATCAACTGCAGGTTTCATGGAATAGAATGCAAGGATGAAGAGGAGAGGAATCGCAATCTTTGCATAAAATTTATTTTCTCTAAAAAAACAAGGTTGCAAAAGTCCATAGTCAGAATTCATCCAAACATTCGGGAATCCCATGAATCAGCACCGAACAAGACAAAGTCGTGATGCATCTCCTCATCCAATCTACCAAAACATCTGGGAACCCCCACTGTACCAAGGAAGCCCAAATAAAGCTCCAATTATGCAGGTATAGGCCTTCGCAAAATCAATTTTCCATAGAACACCCGCACTCACTGCCCGCTTCCAGTCCGTAACAACCTCTAACACAATAACCACATTGTTGGAAGAAAGAAATGAATTGCTTATTCATGAGGCCCTAGGGTTCTCTTATATAGGAGGGAAAACACTTGGGGAAATTACATAGAGAAGACAGTAAGAATAGATAATACATAAAACAAATAAAAAGTAACTAATATCTCAACACTCCCTCTCAAGCTGGAGCGTAGATATCTATCATGCCCAGCTTGGAACAACATCTCTGGTAAGGCCCTCTAACTAGGGCCTTGGAAAGTACATCTAGTGTCTGACCTCCTGAGCTAATATGAGTAGTGGAGATGAGGCCCTTCTGTATCATGTCTCAAGTGCAGTAACAGTCTATCTCGATATGCTTGGTCCTCTCATGGAAGGATGGGTTGTTCGCGATGAAGAGAGCAGCCTGCTTGTTGCATTGGAGGTGCATGGGAAGAGGCACATCAACTGTTAGGTTAGTAAGAACAGATCTGACCAACATCATCTATGTACTAGCATGTACCATGGCCCTGTATTCTGATTATGCACTGGATCTGTCAACCATTGTCTGCTTCTTGCTCTTCCATGACATCAAGGAACTCCCTATGAACATTGCAAAGCCAGACATATACTTCATGTCCCTGGGACACCTCGGATAATCTGCATCTGCACAAGCCGTAACGGCAAGGGATGTACCTCTGCTGAATAGAAGACCAGTGCCAGGAGAGGCCTTCAGATATCTCAGAATCATATGGACTGCATCCATATGTGACTGTCTAAGTTGCTCCATGAACTGACTCACTTTACTTACTGTAAAGGATATATATGCTATGGTGATGGTCACGCATAGGAGCTTCCCTACAAGCTCCATGTATCTCCTTTTGTCTACCTCCTCGGTGTCATCATGATACAGTGTCATGCTCGGGTCCATGGGAATAGTGGCAGGCCTGCAGGCTGCAGTCTGCCAAACCCGTATTAGAGAGAAGATTTGTAACGTACTTCCTCTGGGTCATCACAAAACCTCGTTGGTTCCTGAAAAACTGCAGTTCAAGGAAGTAGTGTAGACTGTCAAGGCTCTTGGCCACAAACTGTTGACCTAGAAAATCCTGGGCAGCCCAAATATCCTGCTCATCATCCCATGTAATAATGATATCATCAGCATAAACATGCACGGTAATTGTACCTCTCTGAGTCCTTTGAACAAAGAGTGAATGATCGGCAATCGATCTCACGAGCCTATGTTGCTCTATCAAGTCTGATGGCTTCTGGAACCATGATCTTAGACTCTGCTTAAGGCCATAAATCATCTAGTGAAGCCAGCAAACCTTTTGACACTCCCCCTCAGCAGTGAACCCAAGTGATTGTTGTATGTAGACCTCCTCCTGTAGGTCACCATAGAGAAAAGCATTCTTCACATCTAGCTGGCAGAGGGTCAATCTTGTGTCACCGCAACAGAAAGAAGTACACAAAGTAGAATGCCTAGCCACTACAGAGAAGGTATCATGATAGTGCACCGCATATGTTTGGGTGAACCCACGTACTACAACTCTCACCTTGTAACTACTACATTGTCATCTACTGGGTGTTTCATTGCTAACACCCACCCGCATCCAACAGCAGATGCTCCAGTAGGAGCTGTAACAAGGCTCCAAGTGTCATGCGATTGTACCGTGGTCATCTCCTCCTCCATGACAAGATGCCACTGATTGTCAAGTATGGCATCCTAATATTTTCGTGGTCTCTCTATGGCCGATAGTACCACGGCAAATCTCCCGAAGTCTTCTAAGAGTCGGTTCAAGGAGAGCTGGGCTGAAAAATGATATATAGCACAAGTACATCTTTGCTTCCATAGAGCAATAGGCACATCTAGATCATCTTCCACCTCTTGAACCTATAAATTTCCCTCATGATAAGGTACATGCCCATCATGTAAAGATTCTAAAGAATCATTCTGCATTGACAACTCAGTAGTGTCATAAATAGAAACAATGTGCTCAAAAAATACCTGGGGTGTGTTGGATGATGGGGAAGGTCCATGAGCAGGGGGAACAATGTGAGACATGCGAGTAAACACATGTAGCAGAAACTGAGTCAAAGTACGGGGTGGCGGTCCAGCGGTAGCCACAGGAGCAGGTGTAGGTATTGAAGGTGGTGGTGTATGTACTGGAGGTGGTGCAGTCGTAGGAGGAGGAGGCATATATACCTCCTCATCACAGTTAGAGGGGGTCAACCTGTCACCCGTAGGAGAGAAATACATAACATACTCAAAGAATGTGACATCAGCACTGACAAAATATTTCCGCCGAAGCAGATCAAAACAACGATACCCCTTCTTGGTATGAGAATAGCCAACAAAGACACACTTGACAACTGTAGGGGAGAGCTTGTCACGATTAGGCATCAGATTGTAAACAAAGACAACACAGCCAAACACTCGAGTATAAGGGAGAATAGATCTTTATCAGGAAACACAATCGAGAAAGGAACTTTTTCTCCTAAAACAGAAGATGGCATATGGCTCATCAAGTAGCAAGCTGTAAGGACCTGCATCACCCCAGTAAGAGAGAGGGGCATGACTCTGGATCAAAAGGGTTCGGGTCACATTGAGTAAATGACGATTTTTGCATTCAGCAACACCGTTCTGCTAGATGTGTAGGCAGAAGAGGTCTGGTGTACGACGCCAAAAGACCTGAGAAACCCGGATAGCTGTAAAGAACAGAATTCTAAGGCATTATCATATCGTAAATACTTGACAGTAGCAAAGAAAATGTTCTTTATTTCATTAATAAAGCTTTTAATGACAAACCCACCTCATACTTATTCTTAAAGGACCCAAGACAGTCTAGAATAGTCTTCTACATCAACAAGATAAAAACGGTATCCCCGGTGAGCAGGAACATGACTCGGACCCCAAATATTTAAGTAAATGAGCTCAAATAACTGAGAACTGCTCTGACTCTGACAAGATGGAAAAGAAGAGCAGTGTTGCTTCCCAAGCCGGCAAGCCTCGCATTGGAAGGAAGATCGCGTGGAGATCCGTGGAATGACATGACACAGCTTCTACGGAAGAAGGTGGCCAAAACAGAGATGCCATAAGTACGGCGGGACTGGTCCAGTGGGATAGTAGAAGTACCAGCATGAGGATGTTGGACTAGTCTGTAGAGCTCCCGCTACTCACGACCACATCCAATTACCTTGTCTGTGAGTATGTCCTAAAACACAAGAGAAGAGGCGTCAAAAATGGCACGACAATGCAGATCCTTCATGATCTGACTAATAGAAAGCAAGGTCATTTGAAATACAGAAGCATATAAAGCATTCTGCAGGAGCATGGATGGCGCCAAATGCACCTCCCCATGTCCTGTAATGGGTAACTAAACCCCATTAGCAATGACGACACATCTACTATGGGGTATAGACCTGTAAGAACTGAACTAGGCTCTCTCTTAACACAAATGGTGTGAAGCACCATAGTCCATGATCCTTTATGTCATATTTGTCTTGCTACAACTGGTAAAAGCATACACGATACCTGAGGAGATCGAAGAGACTCTAGCAGCAGCTGCAACCTCTGAGGAACCTGTAGCGGTGGGGCTGGCAGTAAGAGTCATGGTCTCCCATATACGAGAGACAATGCCATCAAAGCGTTGACCTGCTTGTGGAGGCGAAGTGTCTGGAGGTTCAATATGCTTTGCCACTTTAGCAAATGCTGGGACTCCATGCTTCTAATAGCATGTATCCTCAGAGTGTCCTAGACGACGACAGTAGGTGCAGAGACCACGCTGACATCCACCTCCTCTGCAACGGGGACCACACCCTATGAATTGCGTAGAACCTCCCATGTCGCGAGATGCAGACATCGTTGAGGCAGTCTCTGTGGTGGAAAAGGGTGGGATGAGAAGTTTGCTGAGGCGATTGTAATCCTCCTCCATGGGAGGTATGGTCACCCTAGTAAGGAGATGTGCACGTGTTGCATCATACTCTAGATCGAGTGCTGCCAAGAAAACTTCAACCAACATGGAGTTCTTTTAGGCCATCTATTGCTCCGTGGAAGTAGTAACAGGCATGAAGCTGTGAAGCATCTCAAACATGCCCGAATCGAAGAGTAGAAAGTTTGCAGCAGACGATTATCCTGCTTAGTCTGTATATGTCAAACTGAAGAGGAAGAATCTTGACATCATTCTCCGCTTGGGCATAAGTGGCTAACAGAATATCCCACATCTCCTTAGTGGTGGGTTGGTTCACAATATCGTTGACGATCTATATGATGAGAGTCCCAGAGAGCCGAACACGCGCATACGCATCATCTTGCTTCCACAAAGCATTATCCCCAGTCTTATCTGTCAGCCATGTCTTTGACAGAATGTGCTCCTTTTTATTGCACTGCATAAGTGTCAAAAACTGCATGGACCACAACTCATAGTTGGTCCCGTCCATCTTCATGATGGGACTCAGGCCCTTGAAGGCACCGGACGAAGAGAGAACGTCACCCTTGTTCTCTAGCATGAAGAGAAAGAAGATCGAAATGGAAATCAATTGGGAAAATAGACCGATCCGAGAGAGTCTGCACAGTCATATAGAGGATTGGTTGTACGTATAGACTCATACAACCATCGTCGTCAATCCTCGATCCACGTTAGGGTCGAAAAACATGTTTTATAAGTTTGAAATCATGTCTTCTGATCAAAATCAGATCGTTTCAAACTGTAGTTTTGATATAAATCGGCATGGGGATCGTAGGAAGCGTAGTAATAGCGTGTGGTTGCGAACAGGGAGGTCTGACGGCAGCTAGGAGGGCCCATACGGGTCCCAACGACTAAGGTTCGAGAAAGCGGTAGTCGGTACTCAGTCAGTGGGGTCACTAACTAAGGATTAATTAGCAGTCGTGTGATTAATCGAATTTAGTAGACCAGTCGCTTTTAAATTTTTTTTATTATTTTAAATTTATAAATCATTTTTTATTAATTAGCAGTCGGGTGATTAATCGAATTTAGTATGTATTTACATAGATTTCTACATTTTTTATACTATCATAATGAAACAAAAGAAGTAATTGACTTTAAATATAACATTAAGCATATTAGAACAAGTTTACTTTTGAAAAAGCAAAAAATAAAATAAAATAAAACTCTATGTAAAAGTGACCCGATTAATCAGGTTGACCGACTAATGGCCGACTACCCCCATCCCCCTCGACTCGACTAGTCGATCAACTTTTACAAACTTGCCAGCAACATCTTGCGGCGGTAGCTGGGAGGGCATACACGGGTCCCAGCAACATCTAGAGGCAGTGTTGGACCTCCGGCGGTGGCTGGAGGTGCCGTCGGTGGTGGCTACAGTCCTCTCGGTGGTGGGAAACTATTGTAGGAAGTCGCACAGTGCCCCCTTGACGGTGACTATGACACGATGGTGGGGCTAGGGTACGGTGGGGCACGAGAACTCTAGTCTAGGGTCGTCGCTTTGATACTATGGTAAGAGAAAATGAATTGTTTATTCACGAGTCCTTAGGATTCTCTTATATAAAAGAGAAACCACTTGGGCAAATTACATAGAGAAGACAAAAAGAATAGACAATGCATAAAAGAAACAAAAGATAACTAACATCTCAACACACACCATCAAACAATTGACGACCAGGAATAAAGATTGTTAGGTGTTGAGATAAATATATCTCTTGGTCTATTTTATATGTTATGTTTTCTCTCGGTACTTATCATGTAATTAACCCATGGGCTTTTCTCCTATATAAGAGAGCTCCCAGTCTATTATAATGATATGATTCATTTTTCTCCTAACATGGTATCGGAGCAACAATCCTAGACTAGGGTTCCCCTATCCCACCCAAAACCCTAACCCTACACCCCCCGCCCCATCGTCGCTGGCTCCTCGGGCCCGCCCTCCCGCACCACCGCGCTCGAGGGCCTAGCCCACCACAACAATGCCGCAGGGGCCCCAGTGTCCTCCCGCGCCACCGCAGGGGCCTCGTGCGCCCTTTCAACGCCCTCCTGGGCCGTCACAGGGGCTCCTAGCGCCCTCCACTGCCGCCGCAAGAGCTCCCAGCGCCCTCCCGTGCGGCCGCAGGGTGCTCCTGCCCCCCAGTCGCCGAGGAAGGTGTCCCACCACGTCTTATGGGTTGTTGCGAGACTCTTCCGTGTTGATCAGAGGTCTGATCTGGTTCGCAGTTCGTGATATTATCTGATTTCTCTTATTGTACGGCTCTAGACCTCGCACGGAGAAGAGCCTCCGTGCGAGGTCTGGAGCTGGAGGTTCTGGATGCGGCGGGCACTAGATACACCTGGCGCAACACCAACTCCAGATCGCGTCTTGATCGGTTTCTGGCATCGGCGGATTTTTGGAGCTATTTTCGCTCTCATTCGTTGCTTCCAGGCCGCGTACTAGATCTGATAACATGCTCATCTTGTGGGACTCCGGCGCTCCTCCGCCCACACGTGGCTTCTTCCGCTACGAGAAGGTTTGGTTGCTCGAGGATTCATTCAGGGACTTGGTGGTTTCGTACTGGAATTCCGTCGTTGTGGCGGGCTCGACAGCGACGAGGTTCGTCCGAAAGTTGGACTCTTTACGAGCTTGGCTGTGCGCATTCAAAAGGGACTCGAGGGAAGACCGTCGTGCGGCCAGGGTTGCGGCGGAGGGCGTGGTCAGTATGCTCGAGACCTTGGTGGACGAACGTCCCCTGGAGGAGGATGAACTGAGGCAGAGGACGGAGGCGCAAAAGAAGATTTTTTATGAAGACAAGAAGAGGGTCACCGAATGGAAGCAAAGATCCAGGCACAGATGGCTCAGGGAAGGGGACACGAATACGGCCTTCTTCCATAGGGTTGCTAGTGGACGGCAGAGGGAGAACGTCATCAGGTCGATGATCATTGATGGGGTAAGAGTGGAGGGAAACAGAGAACTGGGAAGAGCGATTGCAGACCACTTTCACGAGTTCTCGGCGAGGAGGGCTGGCAGGCAGTGGAGATGGACTGGCTTGGGAGTGACGCGCTTGTCGGACGCTCATGCGTCTAGCCTGACTCAGGCAGTTACGTTAGAGGAGCTAAAGACGGCAGTGTGGAATCTCAACGGCGATGGCGCACCAGGACCGGGTGGTTTCCCCGTCTCTTTTTACAGAGACTTTTGGGATTTGGTTGGCAGGGAGGTGCTCGAGGTGGTGGTGAAGTGTTGTCATTGCAATGCAGGCTTTGAACGGGTTAACAGGGCGTTGGTGGTGCTCCTTCCAAAGAGGGCCGGTGCGGAGAGGGTCAAAGACTTCCGGCCTATCGCCATTTCCAATGCGTTGTATTTAATTGTTGCTAAGGTCTTCGCGACTAGATTGAGTAGAGTGCTGGAGCACTTTATTTCCCCTTCTCAGAGGGCCTTAGTGCCGGGGAGACAGATTGTTGACAGCTTAGTCATGACGACTGAGATTATCGCGGACTGGAAGAGGAGCGGGAGGCAGGCCCTGCTTTGGAAGATGGACTTCTCGAAGGCTTTCAATACCTTGGACTGACACTTTCTCTGGACAGCGTTACATAGAAGAGGTTTTTCCAAAATCTGGATTACTTGGATGAAGCGTTACGTGACTACGGCTTCCATGGCGGTCCTCGTGAATGGGCGTCTGGAGGGAGGGTTTTTCCAACCGCGGAGGGGGGTGAGGCAGGACTGCCCTCTCGCTCCCTTGCTCTTTATCATCGCGGCGGGCGTTCTTGCTTGTATGATTGACAGAGTACAGCAGATTGGGCTCACATGCGGTTACTCGAGGGATGACCTGAGGATACCGCTTCCTCAGTTGCTGATGACACCATATTCTTCATTGAAGGGGCCTTGATGAGGCTAAAGGCATGGCTGCGACGCTGGAGCTTTTTAGTGAGATGTCACGATTGGTGCAGAACACCAGCAAGTCCAAGGTGGTTCCATTCTCTATGAGTGAGGAGGTGGTGGGTCTTTGTGGTTTAGCGATGAATACCGAGTGTGCCGGACTTCCCATTCACTATCTGGGCTTGTCGCTGGCCACAAGGAAGTCGAAGTTGGCGGATTGGTTGCCGCTGGTTGAGAAGGTGGAGAAGCGGCTCGCAGGTTGGAAGGCTGCGGTCCTTTCTAGGGGGGTATTTGGTGCTCCTGAGGGTGGTGCTCTCCGCCATACCGGTTTACTACTCATCCACGAGGCTTATGCCGGCTGGCATTAGGAGGAGGTTGGAAGGACTGATGAGACGATTTTTGTGGGGCAGGAACGGGCAGAGTTTTGGAATTCACCTTGTTAGCCGGGATGATATCACTCTGCGGAAGTGCGAGGGCGGGCTCGGGATCTGTCGGCTGGACGAGTTGAATGAGGCCATGTTATTGAAGTGCGTGGCCAGGATCTGGGGAAGCGAGGAGGATCTCTGCTCCAGTCTTCTTTGACGGATCTACGGCGTCACTGGGGCGGCGCCTTCGGGCGCTGGGGCGGTCGGCGCGCTGGGGCCGAGGCCATCGCCTTTTTGGAGGGTTGTTCAGTCGGTCACTCCCAACTTTCAGACTTTGTTCAGGCCGTTGCAGGGGAATGGGCTTAGCTTCGCCTTTTGGATGGACGACTGGACAGACAGCATGGCGTTGTCTTTACGCTTCCCCCGTCTGTTTGCTTTGGCGGAGGATCAGGATGTGTGGGTGGCTTCGTGCTGGTCGGACAGGAACTGGATGCCAGCTTTTCGTTCCAATTTCTCTGATCAGCGCCTAGAGGAGTTCTTGTGGTTGATCGACGCTCTTAAGGAATTGAAGGGGCCCTCTGTGGAGCAGAACCAATGGGTTTGGTGCGGGAGTTCTTTCTCCCGTGAGGAGGCCTTACTCGGCGATCTGCAGGCCCCCTCCCTCTCTTTCGGCGGATCTGGTTAGGGACTGTGATTTCTTCTGGGGGCCGGGGCTTTCTGCGAGGGTCGCCTTCTTCTGTTAGTTGTTCAGGAGGAAGAGGCTGATGACGCAGGATTGTCGCGCTACGCTACTGGGCATGATCTCTGATAGATGCATGTTGTGTAGTGGTGGGATCGAGACATTGGGCTTTTGATTTTTGTTTTTTTTCCAGATTTCATCTGTATACAACAAATCAAGGATTCAAGATAATGGCACACTCCGGTTCAGACTCTGATGGTTCTCGTAGACAGTTGGACTTGGACAGTGGTGAGATTGGTTGGAGGTATGCCACCGCTTCAGATAGCAACAAAGTGAAACCACAGTGCAACTTCTGTGGGAAGAGGTTAGGAGGAGGGGGTATTACTAGACTGAAGCATCATCTTGTTTGCAACAATAAAAATGTTGCCAAGTGCACTCGTTGTCCAAAAGACGCGAGGGGCTTGGTGAAGGCCAGCATGGAGGAGAAAAAGGAGAAGGATGTGGAGAGGTCCATGCGGAATGAACAGTTCAAAGAATTTATGTTTGAAAAGGAGTTCAATGTCCTCTCAGATTCAGATGACGAGGACTTTGTTTACCCCGATGACATTCAGACTGCATCGAAGAGGAGGGCATACAGGAGGGCGACAAAAGAGTCCATGAGGAGCGAGTTTGAGAGTAGAGAACTTAGTGGTGCACGTGACGGCTTCCCTGGTGCCGGTGGCAGTGGGAGTGGTTCTGGAGGTGCATCAGTACCACCACCTACTAAGAAACACAAGGGGAAGGGACTGGAACCATTCTTGACGAGGAACGGGTCCATTCAGTACAAGTCAAGCAAGGATCCGAGGTAAAAGACGGTGAAGGGGATGCTCACAAATGCACGGGAGAGAGTGGGCAAGGCCATCGGCAAGCTCTTCTTTGGTGAGAGCATCCCAGCCCATGTCGCTAGTGGACCTTTCTTACAGCACGCCATTGATGAGATCGCTGTAGCAGGAATGGGAGTGAAGGCTCCCACTGCCAATGAGTTGATGAACAAGTATCTTGGACAGGAGGAGGAGATGAACGAGTACATCTCCAAGTTGAGGATGAGTTGGCTAAAGTATAGTGTGACGATGATGTGTAATGGTTGGACAAGCTATACGAGGAATCAGATCATCAACATCCCCATTTACTGCGATGGTAAGACCATTTTTCTTAAATTCGTCGATGTATCTGAACAGGTGAAGGACTACAAGTACCTGCAGAAGTTAATGAAGGACATCGTTAAGGATGTTGGGAAAGAGAATATTGTACAGATTGTCACGGACAATGGCAGCAATTTCAAGAAAGCAGGTAAAATGATAATGAAGTCTGACAGCTACGGTATTTTTTGGACACTGTGTGTTGTGCCTTGCATAGATCTAATTCTAAAGGACTTCGGCAAGAGGAAGCTCGTCGCAAAGGTGATGGGACAAGCACGGACGATCACGATTTTCATTTACAACCATTCCAAAGTGTTGGCTTTGATGATGCAAACGTGCAATGGTAAGCTGGTGAGGCCTGTCATCACACGCTTTGCAACCAATTTTATAGTAAAAGCCTTAAACAACACAAGACAGGGTTGAAGACCATGTGTTGCCAAGGTGAATGATTCGAGAACCCAGAAGCTTGGACCGAAGGAGGACGGAGGGTGGAGACAATCATCAATGATCTCCATTTCTGAGATGACGTGACAAGGGTCACGAAGATAATGGAACCAGTTGTTTATGCATTGCGTATCGTAGATGGGGACAAGAAGCCAACTATGGGAGTGATTTACAAGGCAAGAGAAGTAGTTGGGAGAGGAATTAAAGCATGGTTGGACATCATAGACGAACGATGGTCCAAGATACTCTCACATCATCTTCACAAGGCTGGTATGTATTATCTAGTAAATATTTTTAATCCATTTTGGTAGGCATTTTAGAAGGATTAAAATTTTAGAATTGTTCATCTCTAGTGTATTACTTGAATCCGAAGTACCAATACAAGAACCGTCTTGGTACAAATGATGACCTTCTAGCCGATGTACAAGTTGTGGTGGAGAAGCTCGTCAAGTACGAGAAGGCACAAATCTCGTGCATGAATGAGGTAATACTGATTGTATAATGTACAGTCTATAGTCGCCTAAAAGGCTAGAATGAGTTTTAAATTATTTTGAGGCACAAATCTTTTTATGACTTAAAGTTTTGAATAATGTGCAGATCAAATACTTTAGGGATGCCTTGGGTTCTTTCGGTAGAGTAACCGCGGTTAATGGACGAGGCAGTACTCTTCCTTACTCTTCCTGGTAAGAACTAAAACGGATAAGTCTATTGATTGTGATGTATAACAATTTCACTATTATTGATTTATATCTTTTGGATTTTCTGTAGCCGAATGGTGGTTACTATATGGAATGTAAGCTCCCAACCTACGGAAAGTGGCAGTGAAAGTATTGTCCCAGACTGCATATGTCGGTGGCTGTGAGAGAAATTGGAGCACATTCAACTTGATCCATTCGAAGAGACGGAACAAGTTGGGAGAACAGAAGATCCACGATCTTGTTTTTGTGCATTACAACTTGAGGTTGAAGATGAAAAATGCAAGGGAGGGGCATGACAAAGAGGACTACACAGACCCATCGATCTTGCATATATTTTCAAGATGCACGACGACAATGCAGATGATATGTTCTGCAGAGGTCGTTGGATTCCAACAATGCTCCACTGCTCGATCAACCGGGAGGTAGGCTGAATCAGAATATAAGCCAACAAATAGGAGTAGATGTTAGTGACTACATGGCCAGATCTGGGCGAATCACGGACCCTCTTGGAGGGGTGGAGTTTGATGCGATTGTGAACGACATTCTCTCCACTGGGTCAAAATCCAAATCAAAATCAAAAGATGACAGTGGGAGCGATGATGATGATGATGATGATGTTGGTGGTCGTGGTAGATCAGGCGATGGGGAGATATATTCGGGGGGTCAGGGTCAGCAGGGGGTGGTCGTGGACCACATGATGATACAAGATTCGAGTCAGGACGAGAATACATGGAGCAGCGTGGAAACATACATGGCCAGTTTGTCCCAAGTCCGAGTCCAGGACCTATAGATTACGATGCATATGGACGACGTGGCCATCATCCTACAGATAGCTACATGGACGATTTGATATCATCTGTAGGTTCGTTGAGTTGTATAGACATTGACAGCCCATACCGTGGAGGAACACCAAGTCCCTTGGGTGGATATGGAACCTCACAAGATGAGAGATCATTTGACGTATTCCCTGGATATTTTCCTGCTCCTCTACCTGGACCTCCTCCTCCTCCTCAGGTGTATACTCATCCATCATATGGATATGGTTGCAACAGTGGGTATGGAGGATATAGCAGCTATAACGGTGAGAACTACCAAGGTAGCTAACCGAGCAGAGCCAAGGCAGCTTCTTTGGTGGCGACAGTTTTCGTTTCTTCCCTGAGTACTACGCTCCTCCTTCAGGTCCTCTTCCGCAAAGATCTTCTCCTATTCCGTAGTCGTCATCCCGAGGATCTCAAGCTAGTACTTTGCAGCCTCGACTTGCACCTCGTGATACCAGATCTAGAGATGCTTATCCTCGACTCGGGGTACTCATAGGGATCGATGACCATCAATACAGGCAGTATATCATGGATTATAAGGCCATGTACTCGTACATGACATGGGAAAACTATTGCGAGTTCATTGAGTTTACAATCCGCTATGAGAGACAACAGGGCAGGGGGGACGATTTAGATCCGCCGCGGAATTCTTGGTTTTAAGTAATTTCTTTTAAAACGTTGCATTGATTTGGATATTTTTCATTTATTTTTGTAAATAGATAAATCTTTATGCCAAACAAGCATTGTATCGTTAATCATTATTGACATGAGATTTAAGAGAGTAAGAGTACATTTGTAAGTTATTTATTGATCAAAGAACTTGGATGAACTCCATTTTCAATATATATAGTAGGTCAACAACTAACAATATCAGCGATATATTCAAATTGATATGACTGATATGTGCAGTATCATTGTTGTAAAAATCCCCCGACTGGCCCGACTAGTAGGTCCGACTAGTATAGTCGGTGGGATGGCCGACCGAGTACTGACTAATTCCGACTAAGGCCAACTAGTCAATCGATTTTTGCTTGGAGATACCATTTATTTTTTTATTTTTTAAAGCAAACTTATTCTAATATGCTTAATGTTTTATTTAAATTCAATTTCTTCTTTTTTCATTATGATAATATAAAAAATGTACAAATCTATGTAAACATATAAGAATATACATACAAAAATGATTTATATGTTTAAAATATTTAAAAATTCAAAACCGATTAAAATCCGACTAAATCCGATTAGTCGTTCGACTGCCGATTAATCCTTAGTCAGAGACCCAACCGACCGAGTACCGACTATCGATTTTTGCAACCTTGTGCAGTATAAGGATCATAGTCCTCATAAATTATCTGTGTGTTATCTAAGTGTATATTTGTAGTATTTCATGTTATAAGAACTACAATGGAATCCATTTCCAATATTATAAGTCAAGAATCAACATTAACATCGATATGACCGATATGTGCGATATCGATATGTGCGATATATGGTCTATAAATGACCGATATGTGTGATATAAGTGTGTATTTGTAGGTTATTTCTTGTTTTAGTATCTTGGAATCTTGAATGATCTTAATTTCTGAAAAAAATGCTAAAAATTTTGGCTTTTTTGAGTCATTTTCGACATTTCCACCGACATAATATCGGTGATATATCCCGATATTTCCTTTTCCGGGCGGACCGAAACGATATGAATATTGATATGGCCTTCCTTGCACCTCGCGCGTCAATCAACTGTGAGGCATGTCAGTTAGTGAAGCATCATCGATCTGCCTTCCCTAGTTGTCAGAGTCAGAGCAGTAACTCCCCTTTTGAGTTTTTTCATGTAGACATTTGGGGTCCAAGTCATGTTCCTGATCATCGGGGATACAGATTTTATTTAGTCATTGTGTTACGATTTTAGTCGTCTGTCTTGGGTTTTCTTGTTGAAGAAAAAATCTGAAGCTGGAAATGCACTAACGAATTTCATTAGAGAAGTGCGGAAAGTTTTTCCACCTCTATTAAAATTGTGAGGACTGATAATGCATTTGAATTATGTACACATGTGCTCTCTCAATTCTTATTATTGCATGGTATTCCTCATCAAACATCATGTACATATACGTATCAACAGAACGGTGGTGTTGAAAGAAAGCACCGTCACCTTCTTGATGTCACCCGTACCCTCCTGATCTAGAGTTGTGCTCCTCATTCATTCTGGGGTGATGTGGTTCTTACGGTCTGTTATCTCATTAACCACATGCCCTCGTCGGTGTTGGGGAGAAGGCACCTTTTTCCCTTGTTTTTCCTGATAAGAAGTTGTTCTCTCTTAGTCCTCGTATTTTTGGATCCGTTGCGTTTGTCCATCGGTTGTCTCCAGGGATTGACATGCTCTCTCCTAGGGCTGTCAAATGTGTCTTTATCGGTTACTTCAGAACTCAGAAGGGTTATCATTGTTATGATCCGTTGCACAAGAGATATTATGTCAGTGCCGACGTCACATTTTTTGAGTCTATCATGTATTTTAATACTACAGGTGACAGGTTGATATTTTCAGATTCGAATAATGAGGCTTATATTCCGCCTCCACCCATACGCCAACCACTTCACTCATCATCTCCATTACCACCTCCTCCATTACCACCATCAGACTCACCACCTCCCATTGTTCTGGTTCCACCACTACCACATCACTATAGTCGACAGCCTGCTCATGCTCATGATCTGTCATCCAGCATGCCTCAGGTTTGTTTTGATAACATTACTTCTAATGTGGGACTAATGCTATTTCTTAGCAGAGGTTATCTTAGGAGGTTGATGTTCAGGGTAGTGGCAGGAATGATGATCATGATGATGATGATGATCTTGATTTACCTATTGTAATCAGGAAGTAGGAGCGTTCATGTGCCTCATATCCGATCGCTTCTCATGTCACCTTCGAGTGCCTGATGAGTGATTTCGGCAAGTTCGTTGTTGCTTTGTCCACCATAGTCATACCACGGACTTACCCGGAGGCATTGACAGATAGCAAGTGGTGTGTAGCTATGGAGGAGGAGATGACGGCTCTCAAGTCCGGAGGCACTTGAATTCTGGTCCAAGCCCCCACTAGGGCGTCTATAGTGAGTTGCAAATGGGACTTTACAGTAAAGCAAAATGCAGATGGCAGTATTGAACGATACAAGGCTCGTCTAGTAGCACGTGGCTTTACTCAGATATATGGGATGGATTATCTTGACACCTTCTCACATGTTGCTCGTCATTCTACCCCACGAATTATTTTATCATTTGTTGTGGTTCGTGATTGGCCCTTGTTTAAACTGGAAGTCAAGAATTGCATGGTGATCTTCAGGAGGAAGTCTACATGCAGCAGCAGCAGCCTGGGTTTGCTGTTGAGGAGTGTTCACATGTGTGTAGACTTCATAAGGCAATCTATGACCTTAAGCAGAGCCCACGAGCTTGGTTCCAGAAGCTCTCCAATTTGTTTGATAAACACGGGTTCAGACGGTCAGATGCAGACCATTCACTTTTCATACAAAGAACCTCCAGAGGTATGGTTTCTATTAGTGTGTGTTGATGATATACTCATTATAGGAAATGGCATACAAGGAATACAGAGGGAGAAAGAATTTATGGGCTGTGAATTTGTTACCGAGGATCTTGGACCTCTCAGATACTTTCTGGGACTTGAGTTTACCAGAAATCGACAAGGGTTAGTGTTAGGAGAAAAGAAGAGAATGCATCAAAAGAGACCCTAGTGATCTCTTATGTAGGAGAAAAGCCCTGGTTAATTACATGAGAGGTACATAAAGAAAATAGAAATGAGAAAAACAATAATGTGAGATATAAATATCTCAACACTCCCCCTCAAGCTGGAGCATATATATCTATCATGCTTAGCTTGGAACAACACCTCTGAAATGGATCTTTAGCAAAAGCCTTGGTGAAAATATCAGCAGTCTGATCTCCACTAGAAACATGGGAGGTGGATATGAGACCTTTCTGGATCATGTCTCTAATGTAATGGCAATCCACCTCTATATGCTTGGTCCGTTCATGAAATGTAGGATTCTTGGCAATAAATAGAGCTGATTGATTGTCACACAAAAGTTGCATGGGAAGAGAAACCTCAACAGCAAGACCAGTCAACACAGATCTAACCCACATCATCTCTGTGCTTCCCTGTGCCATGGCCCTGTACTCAGATTTTGTACTAGATCTAGCAACCATTGTCCGCTTCTTGCTTTTCCATGATACGAGAGAGCTACCAACGAAAATAGTAAAGCTAGAAATAGATTTCCTGTCTCTAGGACAACCTGCATAATTTGCATCTGCACAAGTTGTCACCTAAAGAGATGTATCTCTGCTGAATATAAGATCAGAACCAGGTGAAGTCTTCAAATATCTTAAGATCATATAGACTGCATCCATAAGAACCTCCCTGGGTTGCTCCATGAACTGGCTAACCTTGCTCACAGCAAAAGATATATCCGATCTGGTGATAGTGGCATATAGGAGCTTCCCAACAAGCTCCCAATATCTCTTATCTACCTCCTCAGTGTCATCATCATATAATCTCATAGACTCATACTTGGATCCATAGGAGTAGTAGCAGACTTGCAACCTGTCATATCAGTCTCTAAAAGAAGATTCGTCACAAATTTCCTCTGGGTCATCACAAGATCACGTTGGTTCCTGACGAACTCTAATCTAAGGAAGTATCGAAGATTGCCAAGGTCCTTAGTCACAAACCATTGACCTAGGAACTCCTTTCCAGCCCGAATGCCTAGCCCATCATCCCCTGTGACAATAATATCATCAACATAGACAACAATAGCAACAGTACACCTCTGTGTCCTCTGAACAAAAGTGAGTGACTCGCAGTAGAACGCACAAACCCTTGTTGCTCTATCAACTCCAATAGCTTCTGGTACCAAGCTCTCGGACTCTGCTTCAGGCCGTAAATCGCTTTATGGAGCCTAAACACCTTCTGAGACTCCCCTCAGTAGCAAACCCTGGTGGTTGCTACATATATACCTCCTTTATAGATCACCATATAAAAATGCATTCTTCACATCAAGTTGGTAAAGAGGCCAGTCCCGTGAAATGGCAACTAATAGAAGAATGCAAAGTGTCGAGTGTATGGCCACTGGAGAGAAGGTATCCTGATAGTCCACCCCATAAGTTTGGGTGAACTCACGTACCAAGCCTTGCCTTGTAGCAATCCACACTGCCATCTGCCCATTGCTCCACCGTAAGATCCACTTGCATCCCACAACAAAGGCACCTGGAGGAGCAGTAACAATGCTCCAGGTGCTACGCGACTGCAAAGCGGCCATCTCCTCTTCCATGGCAAGTTGCCACCTACTATCTTGTATGGCCTTCTGATATGTTCGTGGGATAGTAACAGTAGAGTCCCACAACAAACCTCTTGTACTCCTCTGAAAGATGATCCAATGAAACATGCACAGCGAGAGGATAAGTGGCACATTGGCGACATGGCTTCTTCAAGGCAATAGGTATAGGTCATCAACCTCTCTGTTCTCTAGTATCAACTCATGTTGTGCAGTATCCTTGTGGAAAATTCAAATCTCTAGCGCCATCAGTAGAAACAATGTGCTCATTACATACCTGAGGCATGTTGGATGAATGAGAAAGTGCATGAGCAGAGGGGCGAGTAGAAGACTTGCGAATGTGAAATCGTGGTAAGAACTGCGTCAAGGTAGGCGGAGGTGGAGGTGGTGGAGGCAGAGATGACTAAGACTCAACAAGGGATGCAGATGGTGGAGATAACAGAGGAAGAGGAACAATAACATCCTCACGAGAACCAGTTTTAGACAACCTAACACCTGTAGAAGAAAAGTACATAATAGACTCAAAAAATGTGACACTAGCACTAACATAATATTTTCTTCCCACATGATCAAAACATTTATACCTTTTCTGGGTACGAGAATAACCAACAAAGACACATTTGACAGCTCTAGGTGAGGGCTTGTCATGATCAGGAGTGAAATTGTGGACAGAAGCCATAGACCCAAAAACTTTGGGAATAAGGGAGAATAGGTCCTTCTCGAAAAACGCAATCGAGAAGGGAACATTTTCTCCAAGAATAGTGGATGGCAAGTGGTTCACCAAGTAACAAGCAGTGGGAACAGCATCACCCCAGAAAGAATGAGGAGCTTGACTCTAAATCAAAAGGGTCCTCGTGACATCCAGAAGATGATGGTGTTTACATTCAGCCACACCATTCTAATGTGAAGTATAAGCAAGGGAAGTTTGATGAACAATACCAAGAGATCAGAGAAATTCAGATAAATGCAAGGTGGAAAACTCCAAGGCATTGTCAGTACGAATAAATTTCACATTAGCAGAAAAGATATTCTTAACTTCAATAAGAAAAGATTTAATGACAGCACCCGCTTCAGACTTATGTTTCAACAAGAAGACCCAAGATAACCTAGAAAAATCATCCACAACAACCATATAAAAACGGTGTCCCTGATGATCAGGAGCACGACTAGGACCCCATATATCAAAATGAAACAACTCAAATGATTGAGTACTATGACAACTCCGACGACTCGGAAAAGAAGAACGATGGCGCTTCCCAAGGTGACAGGCTTCACATTCCAAGGTGGCACGAGTAGAGATCTGTGGTAGAACATGACACGTCTTCTGTAGAGGAAGGTGTGCAAAGCGAAGATGCCACATGAAAGGAGAAACATATCCTGAAGGAATAGTAGCAGCCTCAGTACACGATGGTAGGACAAGCTTGTACAGTCCTCTCTACTCACGGCCACATCCAATCACCCTGTCCATGAGTATGTCCTGAAACACAAGAGAAGAGGGATCAAGTATGGCACGGCAATGTAAATCTTTTGTAATTTGACTAATAGACAAAAGATTCATCTGAAAGTCTGGAGCATATAAAACATTCTGCAGATGCATAGAAGGAGCTAGAACAATCTCTCCCTGACCAACACTTGGTAGATGGACCCACTAGCAATCACCACGGATCTACCAGGCAGGATAGACCTGAAAGAACTGAACTATGCCTAATTGCCACACATATGATGTGATGCTCCAGAATCCAAAATCCAATTAGTCAAATCTGAACTACTACAACTGGTAAGCGCATAAGCAATACCTGATGAACTAGACGAAACTCTGCTAGTAGCTGCTACATCTGAAGAACCTGCAGCTGAAGTGGTAGAAGTGCTTATCATCTCTCGTAATCTGGAAACAATATCATCAAAGTGTGCATCATGAGTAGGGGCAGAAGTAGGCTCGTTCTGCTCAGCAACACAGGCAGACGCAGGATATCCATGCTTCAGATAGCATGTCTCCTCAGAATGACCGGGACGGTGGCAATGTGAACATAGGCCACGTTGATGTCCTCCTCCTTGAATACGAGGTACGCGCATGTGAAACTGTGAAGTTCCCCCCTCTGCCACGAGAGGCTGCCATGGCAGAGGGAATGTAGATCGTAGTAGTAGATGAGGTAGTGATCCTACTCAATCTCCGGTAGACCTCCTCCATTGGAGGTATCGTCTCTCCAGTCAGTAGTTGAGTATGTGTTGCACCGTACTCAGAGTCAAGAGATGACAGAAAGACTCTTGTCATAGTGGTATTCCGATATGCATGTTGCTGCTCAGTGCTGGTAGTAATAGGCATGAAGCTGTGTAGTCGATCAAATATGCTTCTAAGATGTGAGAAGTGGGCATGAAGAGGTCGATCATTCTGCTTAGTCGAGACAGAATCGCACTGCAGCTGAAGAATCTTGCTCTCATTCTTTGCATGCCCGTATGTATCTGCTAAGATGTCCCATATAGCCTTTGTTGCCTTTGTTGTGGGTTGATTGACAAATCGTTGGCAATCTCCGTGGTGAGTGTACTGGAGAGCCAAATGCGAGCATAGGCATCATCTTGCTTCCAAGAAACATTAGTGACTGCCTTGTTTGCCGGCTCTGAATCCGTCAGAATGTGCTCCTTGTTATGGCACACCATAAGGGTGTGAAACTGCATGGACTAGAACTTGTAGTTGGTCTCATCCATCTTCACAATTGGAACCGAGCCCTTGAAGACACCGGACAATGAGAAGACGTCACCCTTGTTCTCTGACACTGTAATAAAAAAGCTGAAACCCGTAACAAACTAAGGAGTAAACTGATTCGAATGAGTCTACACAATCATATGGAGGATCGGTTGTATCTGTAGACTCGTACAACCATCCTCATTACTTTTTGTTGTGGAATAGAGTCGGAAAAAGTGATTTATATGTGAAAAATCATGAAATCCGAACAAAATCAGGCCTTAGCGGCCTGCAAAAACGACCAAACTGCAGCAAGAACACGAAGGTGGCACCGAACCGGTGTTGGGAGTGGTCGGTCTAGTCACGTCAGCCACCGCAGGTTGGTGGGTTACCGAGCTGTTGTTCGGCAGCCCCTAGGCGGCAAAAAGAGAGCCTCGACGGCAGCCCCTGGGCGACAAAGGAGAGCCCTTACGGCAAACCCTGAGCGGCTGAGCGGCGCTTGGCTGCACGCAGGGACATGCTGGGCGGCGTTGGGCTGCAACGGCGGGAGCCTGGAGGGGTTGGGGACCGGCGACGACGGGAGGGAGGGGGGATATCGGTGGCGACGGCGGGAGAAGGTGGGTTGCATGTAGGGTTAGGGTTGGTGGGATACGGGAACCCCGGTCTAGGATCGTTGCTCTGATACCATGTTAGGAGAAAAGAAGAGAATGAAGGATATGGTTAGATCGTCAAGCGCATCACGGAAGCGTGAGCGTCGTATCGAATACGACGAGGAGTGACTAGTCGCACTCGTTGCTCGATGCAGCGGAATTTAAAAAATTTTCTTACGACGAAACCACATGATCCAAGAACACTTCTCGGATCGTTTCGTCTAAACCACAAACAAGTAATAGGATTACCTTTTGAAGCGTGGTTGCGATCAAGTCTCTAAACGAAGAGACCTCCTGTCTCAAGTCCGATCCGACGGAGGAGACGCTTGCAAGCGCGGGGATGAACCGCGTGCTTCTCGCAATCCATGTTGATGATCCAAGCGGCGGATCTCCTGATCTCGACACACGAGATCCGACATCTTCTTCACGAGCGAGGTGCACCGAAGGAGACGGAGATCCACGAGCAGAAGAACGGACAGCATAACGACGATGTCGCGGCGATGGAGAACCTCTTCATGGCATCCATGGTGGACGGCCATGAGAGGGAGAGAGAGGGCTGACGTCTAGAGAGAAAGGAAGAGAGAGATGCTTATCAAGCATTATCTGTAAAATAGAGAGCATGGTATGCCTCTCTATTTATAGGGTTTTGGGATCCATGGATCTCAATCCATGTGACATATAAAATCAATGGGTGAGATTGATTTATGTCAATCCAATAGTCAAGATTATTGTTGGTAAAAACCAACAACTTGTGATTTAATTTTGATAAAAATATATTTAATAAATCAAATAAATATTAATACCAAATTAAATCAATCAAATAAGGAGAGAAAACACAAAGGAGATCAACCATCCCCTTTAGAGGGAGGTGACGGCCACCACTTTCCTAATGGGAGGGCAATCTCATGGATTCCCATGAGATTGCACATCTCCTTGATTTTATCTCTACTTATTTTTCAACAACTATTTGTTGGGATTTTTTTATTCACCAAAATAATTCTCAATTAATTTTGGGAATATTGCAATCTTGACATTGGAATATTGTGAATCATATTCACAACCCAAAACAAAATGTAATTTACATTTTCAATTAATTAGACAATGTGTATCCAATACACATTAATAATTAATCTACTAATATAAATTATATTTAACTCTCTCTAATACATTATAAATCACATTTATAATATATTATGAATAATTGGATATTACTATCCACATTATTCTTATCCATAATAATTAAATCACATTTAATTATATTGGATAACTTATTCTCTTGTGCTCAAATAATATGAATCACATTCACATTATTTACATCTTTGATAATCAAATCACATTTAATTATCTAAGATAACTCTCCTTATAATATGAATCAAATTCATATTATTCATGATAATTAAATCATATTTAATTATCCATTTTCTCATTGCTCGGATACATATGTCAACAATAGAATTATCTATGAACTCTTTCAAGGATAATGCACTTTATCCGCGAATACTTGGAGATAAGGACAGGGCGATTGTATTGTTCCACGTATAGTGACATGGATATTAAGATCATATCTCAAATCCAGATCGCGGGCCTCCCATAGATGCTTGATTAAATCAAGTCCGCAATCTAATCTTCTCATTGCATCTGAATCACATTCAGATCAATGTCCAACATTTGGACTAAGATCAGATTACTTCTCTATTGAGAGGAGTCACTAAAATCCAGACCCGTTTCATCACTCCCTAGGAATGGAAGCGTCATGGTTATACAATCGTTTATGATCACATCACCCTCAGGTATTCCTAATACCTGTACATCCTGCATACTGGAAGACTCAGAATAAATCCGAAGTATTAGATCAACTTTACACTGTCTACTTCAGGGTTTTTATCAGTAAGTTTCTCATTCGATCATTGGGAGTCGGTATCGATCATATACTTTCCAAAAGCATATATCATACCTAGGTCTTGATCATATACTTTTCAAAAGTATATATCAAACCTACAAATTCAGTCAAGCTTCCAAAGCGAGACGACCATGCGCATGGAATTTGATTCTTCCCAATATCTCATAAGTGAGCTTATGTCTTCCGCTTCAGTAATTGAACCTGTATGATCCCTTTGAGAGATCGTACTACTCATATGCCCTTATATGCACACCAGCGCGCCGGTGTATAGACCTTGATTAGGTCATCAACCTATTGGTCTGCCAAATGTACATACTCAAACATATAGTAACACATCTGTCTCCGATCAGAGGATGCGTGCCTATATCATGACAGCATATGATATAGGACTTTGGTTATCTCGATCTCGTTAAGTCAACTCTTTGACCCAACTCATCTAGCGCCTCCGAATCTCTATTCCTATGAAGAGGACCTGCATCAAGAGGTCGGTCAGCTATCAGCGTAACTGAGATAGGATTGCCATCTCCTACTCTGGCTGGAGATCATCTCTTAATAATCTTTTGACGGTGCTTGACGAGTCCTCAATCTAACTCATTAGATATTCATCTAAGCAGCCGCCTCTATGATTCAATAATTGAATCAACAGCCGTATGATCATTAAGATGGCCATAGTACATAACCCTAATTGTACTAAGGGACCTATTATGCAAATTATGTACTCTTTATTTCAGATTAAGGAGTGAATTGCAATAACATTTATTGCATAATGGCTCGTCGTGGGCTCGCATGTCCAACAATCTCCCACTAGCCCAAAGAGCCATTAATGGGCTAATCATTTAAACCCACACTCATGTGACAATCATAGACTATTAAGAAAATAGCTAGGTAAGTTGATCAGTCACTCTGTTCCCGCGAGACTACGCCAAGTCCTTTCACGGTACTTGCATATCCCCAGTAACAGTGCTCGCATCTAATGCGAATGTTGCATCTCATGCAACCGATACTCAATTTTGTCGGTTTATAGTGTCCTTGACACTACATCTTATTAATTATTATAACCAGTATTCCCATAATCCTTATTAGAATACCTTCATTCCTGGAGATCTCTATCTCCTAAGGTATCTACAATTAAGACCCTCGTAGATCACTATCGACAAGGTCTTAAACTTTTGAAGATAAGACTTTGAGATCACTATCTCTAAGTTTCATCATCTTTGAAGATATTGTTATTACTGCAACTAAGTGTTTTATTTCCAGAGTAGGATTAGTAACAGTTTACTACTCCCACTGCATGGCAGACATCTGTCTCTTGTACACATCTAGCATATACCCAGCTTCTCATAACTGATGCACAAGTGCAAGCAGTTCTAGCATTCACTTCCTCAATTCTTTGAGGTGCTATCCTTTTAGACAAGTCACTACCTCATCTTAAGGGAAGGAAGCCTCTCTTGGAATTTTCTAGAAAATGGAATAAGTCCAAGGTGTATTACTAATGTGACGGTCCCAATACCCTCTTCACTTTGCTTCTGAACGACTTCAGAATTAAGATCTAAGAGGTATTCTTGAGATCATATCTCGAGGTATGGGATTACCAGATTATAAAACACTTATTATTATCATCCTTAGATCATTCCAAATGATTAGGATATTATCTGCATTTAGCACGATGAACAGAATGGCACTCCCACTAAGCTTCACATGGTTCATCAAGATTTTATCTGAAATCATAACATTTATAATTTCATCAAATCTTATGTTCCAACTAGGAAGCTTATTTGAGTCCAAAGATGGAGTTCTTTAGCTTACACACCTTGCTTTCCTCAACCATGAAGCCCTGGAGCTACTTCATATGAATATCCTCAGAGAGGTATTCATAGAGGAATGCAATCTTGACTCACATCATGAAGATGTCATAGTCAAGTTGTGTAGCTATAGTTAGCAATATTCTGATGGGTTAAAGCAAGGTCACTGGAGAGGAAGTCTCATCGCAAGCGATGTCTTCTCTTCGGTGTGTAGCTCATGGCTACGAACCGTGCTTTTGAAGGTCTCTACCTTCTTATCAGGTTTCCTCTTTCTCTTGAAGATCTATTTACACCTTAATGGGTCTTACCCATATAGGTGGATCCTCGAGGGTCCATATACAACACTTGTATATGAAGTCTATATTAGACTTTTATTGCTAACATCCATCTTTCCATGCCATGATCCTCTGGAGCTTCATCACATGAAGTCTGATCATTTTCACATGGAATACATCATCAAACTCATTTGAAGAGGTATTAGTGTTTCATCTTTAATTGTCCTTTTAGTTTCCAATTTCAGGAGCCTCATTATCTTTTCAAGATTAAATGAGTTCCTTCACTTCATTTTATCTTGATTCTTAAGAGAGTCATCCTCTAAGAATCATATTCTCAGAGATGAGATCTTTTAAGAATCTCATGGTCATAAAGTAGGTATACAATACCATCCTTTATTTTCCTAATGAAGTAGCACTCTCTAGTGCTAGATTCCAGCTTTCATGCATGGAACCTTATTAAGTATATAATGTAGTCTCTACTACATATATACCTTGGAAACTAAGAGATAATTATGCTAGGATTAATCATTGATTAAATCATGTCACACATGATCAATTGTATCTCCCTACAACTCTATTGAGTTAAGGTTCATTAGGAGGATTGAGATAGGAATGATATTCACATCTCCACAAGGTATTCCATGAATTCATCTAATAGGTGCAAGCTACCTTGGTTAGATCAAATTCATCTCATCTTCCTTCAAACTTTGGTTTCAAACCAAAAATGTGAAATCTTTGAACATTTCAAAGGTTTCTTAGGTGAAGAGAAGAAATCTCATATCATACATAATCATTAACAAATATGACATATCCATAATGTTTACTATGATATAGATGATCTACATACATCAATATGTATGAGATCTTGAATACCTTAACATCTTACACCTTTCCCAAGGAAGGGTGTATTGTACATTTTTACTTTGAATACAATATTCATAAGTATGTGAGATTTGAATCTTTAGACAATCTAAAGTTTCATGTCTTACTAGTCCATTGATCTTATCAACAGACATATGCCCAAAACTTGATGCCAGATCATTGTCAAATGATCTTTATCATCCTATTAATCTTTAAAGGTTTAATTTTCAGTATTAGAAATCTTAATGAACCATTCATTAATTTTCTAATTTAGTAGAGTCCACTAGATTTTAGATTACTATCCGAAATATCTCCATCATAACTCTTTATGATAGATTTAATACAGAATTCATGTTTATATCCAACAATTAGAAATAAACAATGAGTGTATTCTAATATCTAGATCATAGAGACATTCTCTAAGACTAAGGGCTCCCACTGAAAAATATGAAGTATATTCATCCGGTGGAAATTGTTGCAACACTTGCATCACTTTCAACATGGATGACCAATAAACCTTAAGATCAAATTTCTAATATTCTAATACACATGCAACCAATTGCAAGTGTCATTAGAAGGTTGGGATACAATTATTAGACTTTACCTTATCAAATAAGTAAGCTAATTTCAATGATTATATGTACGTTATTCTGATGTGTTATCTGATTCCTTCTCTAAGGATTCTAGATAGGTTATATAGTCATACTATCAACACATCAGCATATTGCAGTATTGGCATTCATCCAACTCTTTGGATGTCATATGGAAGTTACAGAAGTACAGTTAACTCTTTGATTATACTTCTTGCTTGGGTCCAACCCATGCTTCCACTGCGCTCCCTTTATCTATAAACAACCATTGCTTAAGACTAAGGACCTCTTATGTTAAATTCAAAAGAATTTAATGTAAGAGCATTTCAACATTTATACATGCTTCACCCAATTCATACAATATGAATATTATGAAGCTTCATGAATGACTAGAGTATAGACGGTAGAATGATGACACTCATCATCTACATCCATCTAAACTCTTAAAACATAGGTTCAGGTAGGTATTCAAATAATTTGAATACATCATCTCTTATAGAGCTACCATTCTACATGATGCAGAGAACCATGTCATTCATGATTAAATGTCAAGAGCACATATGTATGCTAGAAAATCTTTATTGATTTTATAAGGATTATTTGATAATTACGATCATCATTGACATGTCACTTCCAAAGTACATTCAATGAGATCAAGACTTATAGAGACATACAAACCCTAGGGTTTTAGTCCTATTGTCTTATTTGATTATCACTTCTCATTATTATGAGGAAACTTGCACATTGCAACCACATACATTATGTGTCCAATTGCAAGTACAATATCTGGATCAAAAGGTCCAATCCATGATATTTTACTGGTTATCATTGAGTATAACATTGAGTGTGATTAATGAAGGATTATCTGAAATAAGAAATTTGCATAAAAACATATAAATATTTAATTTACTTCGATTTAGGAATTTTTATATCAAAGTTGTCTTGCCTTGTCAACACTGAAGGTTCATTCCCTTAATCACTTTCAATGTAAGAGATATACTTACCATCATATCTCAGCAAGATCTGCGATCTCATTCCTTATCTTTGTTACATCCCAATAATATGAGAAACTGCAACTCGGATAAAAAGAAGCAGGAACACATTCCGCCTTTCAAGTCCAACTTGCATCTCCCAATTCGGTCTTTAATACCCGGGCCCACCATCCCTAAGGTGATGTTGACCCGTCATTAATTGAACCAACCGTCAACAGGAATAGAACTCGCTGTGCGCAATCCAATATCGCCCCAATAATATGAGGATCCGATATTGGGGTCACTACGCATACGGCCTTACTCTTTCGAGAAGCAAAGAGCCCGATCCAGATGCGCTTGCATATAGGAGCTGTCACTTCTGACAGGCGTCTCCTATATACAATCCCTGGCGACGGAACCCTTCGCCTTGACGGGAGACCATGGATGTTACTTATGTGATCCTCCATATCATATTCAAATTATAATTAATCATTATGAATCACATTCATTACGATTAATTCTTCCAAGGGAAATAATAACTCTATTCATAATAGAGAGTTCTTAATTGGATATAATTAACTTAATCATATTAAATTAATTTTCAATCCAATTCAATCAACAAACTTGATTTTACTTGAATATATGGTATTATCTCAAAATACGTGTAATTCGTATTTTAATAATTAGAAAAATAAATCTTAATCCCTCGGACATTATCCCGGCCCTACCCGCTGTCATGGCCAGTACCGACGGGAGTAGGACGGACCGCATACGTTGCAACCCGCTACCCCAGTGATCCCCGACTAGACACCATGTCCGCCTCGGGAAAGGATAATGCCAAATTGATTAATTTGTACTTGAGATGATCATCGGTTCTTCAACCGAAATTATACCATATAGTAATCAAAACAATTTTTGATTGTAAGGAAATTTGCTAGACAAATTCCCATTCCTATTCAAGCAAGGAGTTTCATGATTGTGTTTCCAATTATGATTTAGATCAAATCTAATCAATTAATTGGTTGAGGCCAAGTCAATTAAGGAAATAATCATCTTCCAATATATCTCAAATATTTTCCATAATTATTTCATGAAATTAACAAGTAATTTCAATAATTGACAATCACATGGTTCTTGATTAAAAAAGTAATTTCAGCAGTGACTTATACTTACTAAAATTAGCATATCTCAATCAATTTAAATCCAAATTAAACAAAGTCAGTTTCCAAAGTTTGCTAATTTAATTTACAACAGAATCTATGTGATTTGCACGCACTTCGAGGCGGCTCTAAACAGTAATTAACTCTTTAATTACGTTAAGATTCGCAGTTCCCGTAACAGTGAATACATGTTCATTAAAACTACCATATCTAGAGCATACAAAATCCGATTTACGCAAACTCAGATCCTATGGTTTCCTTATTTAATGGGGAACAAAATCCAAGTGCTATTTTCGTGTTTAAACAATTTAAACATGGCCGAAAAATTACACTAAACAGATCTGCGAAATCAAATGCGATAAAAACTTTCGCGACCTTAACAAACCCAAGTCGTCCTCGGTTAGTGAATCATATTCGAAACCGTCGACCTAAGGCTCTGATACCACTTGAAGGATATGGTTAGATCCTCAAACGCATCACGGAAGCGTGAGCGTCGTATCGAATACGACGAGGAGCGACTAGTCGCACTAGTTGCTCGATGCAGCGGAATTTAAAAAATTTTCTTACGACGAAACCACATGATCCAAGAACACTTCTCGGATCGTTTCGTCTAAACCACAAACAAGTAATAGGATTACCTCTTGAAGCGTGGTTGCGATCAAGTCTCTAAACGAAGAGACCTCCTGTCTCAAGTCCGATCCGACGGAGGAGACGCTTGCGAGCGCGGGGATGAACCGCGTGCTTCTCGCAATCCATGTTGATGATCCAAGCGGCGGATCTCCTGATCTCGACACACGAGATCTGACATCTTCTTCACGAGCGAGGCGCACCGAAGGAGACGGAGATCCACGAGGAGAAAAACGGGCAGCATAACGACGATGCCGCGGCGATGGAGAACCTCTTCATGGCATCCATGGTGGACGGCCATGAGAGGGAGAGAGAGGGATGACGTCTAGAGAGAAAGGAAGAGAGAGATGCTTCTCAAGCATTATCTGTAAAATAGAGAGCATGTATGCCTCTCTACTTATAGGGTTTTGGGATCCATGGATCTCAATCCATGTGACATATAAAATCAATGGGTGAGATTGATTTATATCAATCCAATGGTCAAGATTATTGTTGGTAAAAACCAACAACTTGTGATTTAATTTTGATAAAAATATATTTGATAAATCAAATAAATATTAGTACCAAATTAAATCAATCAAATAAGGAGAGAAAATACAAAGGAGATCAACCTTCCCCTTTAGAGGGAGGTGACGGCCACCATTTTCCTAATGGGAGGGCAATCTCATGGATTCCCATGAGATTGCACATCTCCTTGATTTTCTCTCTACTTATTTTCCAACAACTATTTGTTGGGATTTTTTTATTCACCAAAATAATTCTCAATTAATTTTGGGAATATTGCAATCTTGACATTGGAATATTGTGAATCATATTCACAACCCAAAACAAAATGTAATTTACATTTTCAATTAATTAGACAATGTGTAACCAATACACATTAATAATTAATCTACTAATATAAATTACATTTAACTCTCTCTAATACATTATAAATCACATTTATAATATATTATGAATAATTGGATATTACTATCCACATTATTCTTATCCATAATAATTAAATCACATTTAATTATATTGGATAACTTATTCTCTTGTGCTCAAATAATATGAATGACATTTACATTATTTACATCTTTGATAATCAAATCACATTTAATTATCTAAGATAACTCTCCTTATAATATGAATCAAATTCATATTATTTATGATAATTAAATCATATTTAATTATCCATTTTCTCATTGTTCGGATACATATATCAACAATAGAATTATCCATGAACTCTTTCAAGGATAATGCGCTTTATCCGCGAATACTTGGAGATAAGGACAGGGCGATTGTATTGTTCCACGTATAGTGACATGGATATTGAGATCATATCTCAAATCCAGATCGTGGGCCTCCCATAGATGCTTAATTAAATCAAGTCTGCAATCTAATCTTCTCATTGCATCTGAATCACATTCAGATCAATGTCCAACATTTGGACTAAGATCAGATTACTTCTCTATTGAGAGGAGTCACTAAATCCAGACTCGTTTCATCACTCCTTAGGAATGGAAGCGTCATGGTTATACAATCGTTTATGATCACATCACCCTCAGGTATTCCTAATACATGTACATCCTGCATACTGGAAGACTCAGAATAAACCCGAAGTATTAGATCAACTTTACACTGTCTACTTCAGGGTTTTTATCAGTAAGTTTCTCATTCGATCATTGGGAGTCGGTATCGATCATATACTTTCCAAAAGCATATATCATACCTAGGTCTTGATCATATACTTTTCAAAAGTATATATCAAACCTACAAATTCAATCAAGCTTCCAAAGCGAGACGACCATGCGCATGGAATTTGATTCTTCCCAATATCTCATGAGTGAGCTCATATCTTCCGGTTCAGTAACTGAACCTGTATGATCCTTTAAGAGATCGTACTACTCATATGCCCTTATATGCACACCAGCGCGCCGGTGTATAGACCTTGATTAGGTCATCAACCTATTGGTCTGCCAAATGTACATACTCAAACATATAGTAACACATATGTCTCCGGTCAGAGGATGCGTGCCTATATCATGACAGCATATGATATAGGACTTTGGTTATCTCGATCTCGTTAAGTCAACTCTTTGACCCAACTCATCTGGCGCCTCCGAATCTCTATTCCTATGAAGAGGACCTGCATCAAGAGGTCGGTCAGATATCAGTGTAACTGAGATAGGATTACCATCTCCTACTCTGGCTGGAGATCATCTCTTAATAATCTTTTGACGGTGCTTGACGAGTCCTCAATCTAACTCATTAGATATCATCTAAGCACCAGCCTCTATTATTCAATAATTGAATCAACAGTTGTATGATCATTAAGATGACCATGGTACATAACCCTAATTGTACTAAGGGACCTATTATGCAAATTATGTACTCTTTATTTCAGATTAAGGAGTGAATTGCAATAACATTTATTGCATAATGGCTCGTCGTGGGCTCGCATGTCCAACAGAGAATGCATTAGATGAGATCTTAGAGCTCTCTTATATAGGAGAAAAGCCATGGGTTAATTACATGAGAGGTATATCAAGAAAATGGAAATGAGAAAAACAATAATGTGAGATACTAATATCTCAACAGGTAGTGATGACTCAGAGAAAATATGTCACTGATTTGCTGAGCGACACGGGTATGCTGGGATGTCGATCTGCCACCACACTAATGGATCCAAGCATGAAGCTATATGAAGATGATACTGATGAGGATGACAGGAGAAGATACAAAAAACTGGTGGGGAAGCTTCTTTATGTTACTATTACCACACCCGATATTTCATTTGCTATCAGTCGGGTGAGCCAGTTCATGGAACAACCTCGTCAAGTACATATGGATGCTATACAAATGATACTAAGGTATCTTAAATCATCTCCAGATGCATGACTGCTATTTAAAAGATGTGGCACTATCACTATCTCAGCGTGTGCAGATGCAGATTATGCAGGGTGCCCCAAGGACAGGAAGTCCACAACAGGATTTGTTATATTTGTTGGAGATTCACTTGTCTCGTGGAAAAGCAAGAAGCAAACTGTAATTGCTAGATCTAGTGATGAATCGAAGGATTGGGCTATGGCATAAGCATGTATAGAAATGATGTGGACTCTAGGAGTCCTTACAGATCTACATATAGATGTACCTCTTCACATGTTGCTAAAATGTGACAATCAGGTTACCCTGTTCATTGCTAATAAGCATACATTCCATGAAAGGACGAAGCACATTGAGGTTGATTGCCACTACATGCGTGACATGATTCAGAAGGTATTCATTTCTACTTATCATGTCAGCTCAAGAGACCAGACAGCAGACATTTTCACCAAGGCCTTACTTAGAGGATCATTTCAGAAGTGCTCATTCAAGCTAAGCATGATAGATGTCTATGCTCCATCTTGAGGGGGAGTGTAGATATATGTTTATATATTCCTTTGTTTCTGTACTATTTTATCTATTTTCTTACCTCTTGTCTTCTTTATGTAATTTGCCCATAGGCCTCCCTCTGTATAAGAGAGCCTAGAGATTATGGAATAAACAACTCTTATTTTTCCCAACAATCATCATTGTTGGAGTATGTGTCATTATAGTAATGGGTAATTGGATTCCTTCAGGGTCCAATTACCACATCCAGTGGTTTAGTCCCATATCGGCTAATTGTGAGACTTGGAGTCAGTGTAGGGCTATATAAGAAGCCCCACAATCATTGTATCAGATAGAAAAGTTAATGAAAACATCAACCCTTTGAGGCGTTCTCCCGTGGTTTCATCATGCCCCTTAGGGAGTAGGGTTCCACATAAAATCCCCGTGTTCTTCATGTTTATTATATTTCTCCGATATTACACTTCCGCATTATTGATTTCTAACAATCATCCCACGCATCACAGACCATCATATCCTTGTCAGAAGCTAAAGCAACAAAAGAGGTAAGTGATCAGAAAAAGGACAACCATAAGTCCAATCGCACATTCATAAATAAAAGGAACATTCGTTGCCTAACACAAGGTACGTGAGAGTGGGAAGCTCAAGGAGAAATGAGCAGATCCCCTTCCAAAAGGTCCACAAGAGGTGTTGTATTTGCAAGGAGATGGTGGTATATGAGTGGTATATATGAGACTTGGCCATGGTAATTACCCCCATTTTTTTTAATATCCTTTGGTTGTGACACCTCGAACTCACACCCCACTTTCCATCAAAACAAAAGTAAGGTCCTTTAATGCCATAAATCTAAGCCACCCACTTGAGTAATAGAGCATTATTCATCTTCTAAATCCTTAGGATAACAAGGTCGCATGAGTGAAATGATCGTAATCCAATTGATAAGGTGAACATCTTTAAGAGGAATAGCATTAGTCTTACCACTCAAGTTGCTCAAGAGGAAATGTAGCATGACAGTTTTGACGCAGTGGAAAAAACCCAATCGGAACAAGCCTAGTAGAAATTAAAAAAAATGAAATCGTCGCCAGAATCACCTTAACGGACACAAGGTGCCCTCTAATGGAGAGACATGAGGCCTTCTAGCCCGACAACTCCCAATACTTCCTTTCAGTAACGGGCATGACACAAGGCAGAGAAGATCCAAATAAGTGATTGGTAGAACCCCCGTAAGATTTCCAAGCTCCATGCCGCACACGTCAATCTCGAGATCAGAAATCCAAAAAGCGCAAAGAAAAAAGACTTGCATCTGGCCACACATATATCCTATACAAGTCAAGGAAAAGAAATTCCCCAGCCGTAACAAAGCCCTCCAAAATATGCGAGAATATCATTGTCTTTTTTGCAGTTCAAATCTAGACAATACTAATAACATTTTCTTTGATTGTTCAGTTCCGAGACGAATGTGGAAAAATTGCAAAAATCTTGGTAGATAATGACCTTTGGGGCATGTTGCAGAGTTTCTTCAAGGAGGATCGAACACCCGAAGAAAAGGAATCATGGCTTCTTACCCATATGAGGTGGAAATGTTTCGACCTTTCAAAGTATCTGCATGATCGGTTTGCGAAGGTATGTCGCCATTTTTAAAATCGGCAGACCTTACGTAGAGATGATCCTCCTTCCTACTCTTATTGCAGGGGGTCCTTAAATGGGTGTATGTGCAGCATTCTGACATGTACCTTTACCACATCAATTAAATTCATATGACATTTACTCTAATAGCCATCATTTGGCCTGTGAACTATAGACATGTGCAGAAAATGATAGTAGCGGAAATAAAAATGCTAAGGTTGATGTGTGTGCACACACGTAAAGATAGGATTCGGAATGATACAATCAAAAGGAAAGTTGGTGTAGCTCCGATCGAGGATAAGATGCGAGAAAACCGCTTAAGATGGTTCGACCACTTGCAAAGGAGGTCAGTCGATGCACCGGTTAGGAGATGCGAGTTTTGGGATGTTGAGCCGGCTAAGAGAGGGTGATGACAACCCAAGAAGTGTTGGAATAAGACTATACGAATGGATCACAGTTTTTTGGATATAAGCCCGAGATTGACCCAAGATAGATCTGAATGGAGGCAAAGAATCCATATAGCCGACCCGACTTAAATGTGGGAAAAGGATTTTTTTTGTTGTAGCCATCCTTTGCCCTTCTAAAAATGGAAATTGGAATTGTGACAAGCAATTTAGCAAAACGCAGTGGCAGCAGAATCTAGAATTTAAATAGGTTATAGCCTGTCAAGCTAGCACGCACAGAGGCATTTATCATTTTTTTTAAATGTTCAAATCAGAAATTAGCATGTCTAGGTGCATGCTCTGATGCACTTCCAAGAATGTCAATAATATTTTTACTTTCAAAAGCAAAATGTTTGTAAGTTATAAAAGTGATGTAGAATCGATAAATGAGTTGCAATGGACCTGGACGAGCACATATGTAAAGGGGTAATATCTACTATTGAAAAATAATCAAGAGGATAGTCAAATGACGGTCATCATACCGAAAGACGAGGTAACAAAGACGTGAGATTTCTTGACAGTTGATAGAGAGCATCTGTAGAGAAAAGGCCATTTGACATACTTGCCATTGCCAATTTTACAGGATCACCTGAGGGGGCACATGCACATGGTGTAAGTAAATAGATGAAAAACCAATCTATAGACTTAAAATTTTGTATTCTAAATAAAAATATCGAAAAAAATTGATAATAGAAGGTATAGTGGACGTTGTTGTATTCTAAAGTAAAGATATGTGAAGGATAACTAACAAAGGCATAGAGATGGAAATTTTATTATATGAGACCAAATGCACATTGAAACAAAAATTGAAATAAGCAAAAATGATAATAAACAATAACAATAATCTCACAACCATTGGAGATGGCATCACTCTTTGTGCTTCTGCTTGGAACGGTTACAGCAGTTGTCATAAACAAAAATTGCTTTACACGCTTAATCATATGTGAGTTTTCATTTGACCTTAAACTACGTGGTTGGCTATAAAGAAAGCAACATTTTTTTCTGCAGTGCCATGACTATCAATCCTGCTTAACCAATTGCTCAAAGACCCTCTATTACACTTCTAGAGGAAAGAGAAATCGCCGAGAAAAATAACATGCCCAAAAGGTTCATCTATTACATGTTACCCGATAAGTACATAGTATGGCTGATTTCCTTAGAAAAAGGTTGATAGTTGACTGTACTCTGATATATATTCCACGAATTAACTTTAATAATTTGATTAAAAAAATCAATAACTGTGGCCTTTACGGGAACACCACACACAGATTGCATTTAAACTAGCGCAAAAAGATTGTGAAGATAGACATGAAGCCAAGACAAAAAGTTATGATCGTATAAGAAAAAAATATACAATTGCATCGTAAGTGTGAAGAAAAAATAATAAATTGTTTATTATGAGGGTCATGTGGATCTCTTATATAGATAGGAGTAACCCTAGAGGGTATAAGAAAAAAATTAACAATTGCATCGTAAGTGTGAAGAAAAAATAATAAATTGTTTATTATGAGGGTCATGTGGATCTCTTATATAGATAGGAGTAACCCTAGAGGGAAAAATACATGATAGACACGAAATAAATAAGCAAATATAAAATAACTCCCAACGCCTCTAGAACGGCCCCCTGGCTAGGACCTTGGTGAGCACTTCTGTTATATGTTCCTGTTAGTGTATTTGTTTATATGTGTCACTTGAGTAGATGGGTAAATGGATCCCTCCGTCCATTTACCCATCCAGTTGTTTAGTTCCACATCTACCAGTTGTGAGAAGTGTAGACTCATTGAGGACTATATAAGAAGCCTCTCATCCCCTGTATCCAGTGAGAAAAGCAATATACTATCAGCCCTTTGAGGCATTCTCCCGTTGTTTCATCCCAATCCTTACAGAGTAGGGTTCCACGTTGAAATCCCGGTGTTCCTAATGTTTTATCTTTATTTCTCGGATACGCTTCCGCATTCCTATTTTCTAACATGGTATCAGAGCAGGTCCGATCCTCGAGGATTATTTTGCGCTATTGATTTATTCGAGATTCTATTTGTAGAATAAGGATTCAGTTCTAGTGTTTCTATCGAAGCCCTAATTTTGTATATGGTTCTTGGATTTTAGAGCAACTCTATTCGTGTTTAATTCGGTCCTAGGGTTTCTAATAAACCCTAATTCTGCGGAGCATGCAAAGCGTCTTGTGCAACCCTAATTCGGTCCCAATCTCCTTCTCGCAAGGTAGTGGCAACCATAAGGCACAAGCCTCACTTCCGTTTCTTTGCCACAGCCACTCAGGCAGAGCTAGCTCCATCGTCGCCGTAACATCCTTGCGCACCTTCAAGCAGTCCTTCAACATCAGGCGGCAGGTGGTCACTCTCCAGAAGTGACACCTCCCTCTCCTTCCTCGCGTACTCCAGGCAGTGTTGCCTCCTCCCAGGCGGTGCTCATTCTCCAGGCGGCACCCCTCCTTCAGTCGCATCTTCTCAGGAAGCACCACCACCCACTCGAGTGTTAGCATCTCCATCGCCTCCCCGATCTACCAGAGGCAGCGCGATCTTCTGTGATCTCCAGGTGTCCTTCGTGCAAGCGGCGGCACAAGAGCTTCAGACAGCGAACTCCTCCAGTGTCGCACGCCACAATAGTAGAGGATGTAGTAATTCTGCTCAGCCTCTTGTAAACTTCCTCCATTGGAGGTATCGTCTCTCCAGTAAGTAGTTGAGTACGTGTTGCATCGTATTCAGAGTCAAGAGATGACAAAAATATACATGTCATAATTGCTTTCCGATAAGCCTGTTGTTGCTCAATGCTAGTAGTAATAGGCATGAAGCTATGCAGATGCACAAACATGCCTCTAAGATGCGAGAAGTGAGCATGAAGAGGTCGACCATTCTACTTGGTCAAAAAAATATCAAACTGCAACTGTAGAATTTTGCTCTCATTCTTCGCCTGCCCATATGTGGCTGCCAAGATATCCCACATAGCCTTTCCTGTGGGTTGATTGAAAATATCATTGGCAATCTCTGTGGTGAGCGTCTCGGAGAGAGAAATGCGATCATAGGCATCATCTTGCTTCCAAGAAGCATTAGCCACAGTCTTGTCCTCCGGCTCTGGATCCGTCAAAATGTGCTCCTTGTTATGGCATTGCATCAGGGTGTGAAACTGCATGGACCACAACTCGTAGTTGGTCACATCCATCTTCACGATGGGAGTCGGGTCCTTGAAGGCACCGGACGAAAAAACATCACCCTTGTTCTCTGACATGGTAGTAAGAACGCCGAAATCCGGAACAAAACTGAGGAGTAGACCGTTCCAAATGAGTCTACACAATCACATATAGAGGATTGGTTGCATTTGTAGACTTATACAACCATCATCAGCTCTTGTTGTTGGAGGCTACAGTCGGAAGTCGTGATTTGTATGTTGAAAATCACAAAAAAAATCCGTGTAAAATCTGTCTGCAGGTGCGCAGATGCGCTATGCGTAAGATGCGTAGAGGCGCGGTGCCCATGGTGCTCTCAGGGACAGGTGCAGGATGCGCTAAGGCGTGTAGGCGCACTTGTGCACGAATGCACAGAGGCACGGTGCACGTGATGCGCGCAGGCACAAGCACAGGCGCGGTGTACGTGGTGCACGCAGGCGCAGGCAGATGTGCATGCGTAGGCATGCAGGTGTGCAGGGTCACGATGCATGGTGTGCGATAAGCACGAGAGCGGAGGAGTGTTGGTGTACGACAGAGGGCACGCCGCATGAAACGAGTTGCCGCACAATGGTTTGCCGCCGAAGGGAGAAGGGGTGAGGTGCGGGTTGGCGACACGGCGACGGGTGAGAGAGGGGGGAAGGGTGGGCATGTAGGGTTAGGGGTTGGTGGGTTACAGGAACCCCGGTATATGATTGTTGCTCTGATACCATGTTGGAAAAAATGAATTACTTGTTTATTAGAGGGACCCTAGGGCTCTCTTATATAGGAGAAAAGCACTGGGTAAATATCATGAGAGGTGCATAAGAAAAAATAAACTACGAAATAACACCAACGACATATAACTATTTCAACAGAGGTCATTTCACCGGTTTTAATCGCAAAATTTAATCATGAATCGGAACCATATTTTACCTATTTTTGAACTCATCTTATGTCGGAAAAATATGGATATTTGACTCAATTTGACTGTCACTCCGAGATGATCAGTTCAGGCTATTACGGACCCAGATCAGAGATCGAGGAAATACCTACAAGTGATAAAGTATTTCATCAAAAAGTGAAATTAAGGAGGGTTATTTGTTAAAAAAAATTATAAGAGAAGGGAGAAGCACATGTGTCCCTCCTCTCCCATGTAATTGACACATAAAGCCCCTCCTCCTTATAAACCCCTTCCCCCTTTTTCCATTTCTCTCCAAATCCCCCTCTTCTTTTTTTCCTTCTTTTCCTCCTCTTATTCTCCATCGGTGAAGGCTCTTCCCCAAGTTCTCCATTTTCTGCTGAAATTTTGCCAAAGCTTTGATTTCTATCACGATTCAGGTACAATATTATCCCTCTTTGCAACCAAATCGTGAAATTTTCATCTACTTCTTACCTTCCATTCTTTGGAGGAAATTTCGGGAGAAGGGTTATCAATTGCATGTATTGTTGTTGTTTAATAAACTAAAGGCTGAGATATTTGGGGTGTTTGCATGTTTATTCTATTACTGAAATTGCTACTGAGAATAAGAAATTTGGGGGATATTTCATGTGCATGTTCTACTATTGTGGAACTTGATATTATAAGATGAGAACTGGGGGAAAATATAGCGAAGTTTTGGGGATTTCTGTGCATATTCTACTGTTGTGGAACTTGATATTATAAGATGGGAATTTAGGTAAAATATGGCTAAGTTTTGAAGATTTCATGTGCGTATTCTACTGCTGTGAAACTTGATATTATAAGTTGAGAATTGGGATAAAATATGACTAAATTTTGGGGATTTCATGTGCATATTCAACTGTTGTGTAACTTTATATTATAAACTGAAAATGGGGTAAAATTGTGGGATTATTTAAGGTATTTTCTGCTACTATTTGCTACTATTTGCTACTGGTCTCTACTAAATAATTGGGAAATTTAGAGGATTTTATTTTGCATGTAATGATGCTCAAATACTTTGTTAAATCATTCATTGTCTTCTTGACAAGCCAGAATGTGAGGCAATAGGTGGATAACACCCTTTCTTTACCATAGCAAGTAGCATCACCAGATTTCATATTTTTTCCTTCATTGATCACATCTCACCTATAAATTTTTCTAGCGTGTGCTCTGTTTATATTTAACAAGCAATTAGTTTTCAACCTCCATTAAGCTATAAACCAAAATATAGGATACAATATATAAGGAATAAATAGTGTGAATACAAAATATATGATGTATCAAATGATTGTCATTTAATCTCACGAAAAATTTTCCCTGCATTTCCATAACTTGATGCGCCACACCGTCAGACTCCATTCTCCAGTGACCGTGGATTTCGACGAGGATATTTCCATGACCTTTTCAGTTCGGCCCTTCAGAAATGGAGCAGTTGTCTACATGATGCACAGTCTTCTACATGTGGTAGGCCAGAGTACTCCGACGATGAGACTCGATTCTTTTTCAATGACTCTTGACGGACGCGGTACAGAGCACATGTTCTCCGATGAGGAGACCCAGTTCAACTCACACTCCAACCCTTTTTGTTCCTCCTCACCAGCATGGCATGAGAAGCAACGTCATCGACAGCAACTGACAGTAGAGTATACGTTGAGTTGATATTGTTTGTGACGCCTTATATTAAGAGTTTGAGATTTCTCTTGAGGGGGAGTGTTGGAGTATATGCTTCATATGTAGGTGGGTAATTGGATCTCTCCAGGGTCCAATTACTACATCCAGTGGTTTAATCTCACATTACTATTTATGGGACTCGGAGCCTCAGTAGAGGCTATATAAGAAGCCACACACCCATTGTATCAGATGAGAAACTTCAATAGAAGAATCAACCCTTTGAGTCATTCTCTCGTGGTTTCTTCCCGCTCCTTAGGGAGTAGGGTTCCACGTAAAATCCCAGTGATTTCCTTATTTATTCTTTATCTTTGATAACGCTTCCGCATTCTAGTTTTCTAGCAATTCTCGTTCGCTTTAGGATCCTGGTATTTATTCTTAGTAACCAACGATAATATGTTTCTTCCCTACTTTATTGATGGATGAACTGGTCTTGATAATCAGTATTCTTCTATGTTTTATCAATTTCGTAAGAATTTATTCTTTCTAAATCACCAGTACATCTAAATTCATCTCTCATCTTTTATAGCAATTTCATTTGGATTTATCAATCTAAGTAGGAGACTGTAGCGATATATATTTATATACATATAGGATTTTTATCCAATGCGCACAGGGCTCATTAGCGTTTTGGTGAGCACCATTTGTAGGCCACACACGTGTATTACCAATTGAGTGGTTACCAATTTCGAAGGATGTTGTTTTTGGAAGGAGATTAATATGCAAAGCGATTTAACAATAAGTGGTATTCTAATTATATCGCGTCCTAAAAAATAGGAAGAACGTTTTGGAAAGAAAACATTCGAATCGATTCTCAAGTAATATCTATGTCTTATATCACATGTTAAGTAATATGTGTACGATTCTCAAGTAATAGCTACTATGAGATCAGTAATAACAAAGTAATGGTCAGTAAGTCATGGACATTGCTCAAGTAAGAAAGTAACTATTTGTTAATGCAATGCGCATTACATACACAATGGCATTACTAGTCATTTGTTATGTTATTACTGATCTCACAACATACATTTACTTGACCATTTTATACATATTACTAAATTATGTACAATGTAGCTATTTGGATGTAAATTACTGATCATTGTCTTGATATTACCGATCTCACAACAAGCATTTACTTGATCGAATTATATTTATTGCTATCATAGCGTTTGGATCCTTAATCATCTGCGTGGAATCATTTATTTGAATCGTTTCTTTCCAAAACCGTCTTCCAATTTTTAAGGACGTTGTATAATAGGAAATATAGGATTTTTAAATACGTGGTAGCCTATAATTAGAAATATAGTTATTGCTAATACACGTGTATGGCCCAGAATGGGTGCTCATTGAAACGTTGTTACGTTAATGGGCACAGGGCTCATTGGATAAGCCCTCTATACATATATATGTTTATGTATTGTTTTCTCAGTTTGCTTTATTTCTGTCTATCTTATGTAATTTACACATAGGTTTCTTCTCTATATAAGAGAGACCTGGGGGTCCATGGAATAAACAATTCTCATTATTTTTCCAACATGGTATCAGAGTGGCAGTCTTAGACCGGAACCCTAGTACCCTACCTTTCAAAACTCTAGCCTACACTCACCGCCCCCTTCTTTCCCTCTCTCACGGCCGCATCTGTTGCCATTGGCTGCCTACCGCACCCACCTGCAGCCCCTATTGTCGTCTCCAACAGTCGGCATCGCGCTTCCAGCGACTGCCAGCTGCAGCAGCCGCCTTCAGTGGCACCACTACACTCTAGGGTGCCTCCTGTCGCTCCCTATGAATTCAAAGGAGTGATATGGTGATCACTTACGATCTGTTTCTGAAGTTTTTGGGTGATTCCATATCCGAATATCATATATTTCTTGTTTAAGACATATTATGTGATGATGGGAAGAGTTGTACTTAGTCTCTATATGCAACCACTTCTCTCCATGTCTGTTTAGACGAACTTCTGTGGTCTACAAGCCTCAGTTTCTTGATCCGGCAACATGTTAGACAGTAAAATTGAGATCCCCGCCATGGGTGCTTTTCGAGGTCCATCGCCAATAATCAAGATGGACGAGATGAATTATGAACTATGGGCCATACAGTTCATGATCCTAATGCAGTCTGTTAAGTAAGAAGCACATTTTTACTGAGGAGGAATCGGCTGACAAGACTGGGGTGAATGCCTCGTGGGAGGCTGACGATGCTTATGCTCGTGTATGGTTTTTTTTGAAAGCCAAAAACAGCAGGAGACACTCAACGGTGTTCGTCCCAAATATTATTTAAAAAACTAGAAAAAAGAGGTAGAGATGCAAGTGACAAGAATAATAAAAAAAACCGATTACAGCTCCCATTCATCCACTAATCTCACGGCATGAATCCCCATGTTTTCTTTGTAGAAGCGTTGGCCCGAGAAGAGTAAAGCATTCCTTCCCAGCCAAATGGTCCATAGAATGGCAACTGGGTAGACTAGATCCCTCCGAGCTTTGCTCTTATTTGCAACCATCGAGCCGCAGAAAGACGCCAGATCCATAGCGGAAAGCCAAGTCAATCTGGTCCCCCCATAACTGGATCACCTTGGGGCATTTAAAGAATAGATGCTCAACGGTCTCAATCGCCTCCTCGCAAAGAAGGCACCTATCAGAAGTGGAACCCAGAAGTCGAGCACACATGTCCCTTGTCATCAGCATTTGTCTACGTAGCAGCCACAAGAAACCAATTCGCTCGGGTAGATGCTCAACGATCTCAATCGCATGCTCGTGTATGGTTGTCTGGCACACTCACAGTTGAGATCGCCAATGATGTTCTGCATCAACCCACTGGTAAGGCGATGTGGGACAAACTCGCTGCTACATATTCTCAGACGAGGAATAAGACCAAGATCCTTCAATTACATCATGATATCTTTACGGTCAAGCAGAATGGTCGTCCTCTACACTCTCTCTATACCTCTCTCAGGGGCATGTTTGAGAAGCTCCATAGCTTTATGTCACTTGCAGCTATCCCTGAGCAACAAAAGTCTTACAGGAACGCAACCATGGTTGGTGTGTTTCTTGCAGCAATTGATCTGGGGTATGATGCTGCTCACTTACAGATACTTGCGAATGCTACCATTCCTCCCATAGATGAGGCATATCACAGGCTCAGCAGAATTATTGTTCCTTCCTCTACTTCTAGTCAAACATCCTCTACGATGGTCGCTCTCGCAGCAAAGGAGGTTCCTCTCAGTTTTGTAGTTGTGGACCTCGTGGTAGAGGAGGTCATATTCGTCAGCCATGCATTTATTGTCATCATCCTGGGCATACAGAGGATACATACTACTCCAAGCATGGTTTTCTGGCATCGACTCGTGTAACGGAACGAGTTGACTCCCCTGCAGCTTCCTCTTCAAATCAGAGGTTTGAGTATCTAGTAACCCAATTGAGAGATATTATGCCTCTTGCTAATCTCATTCCTTCCCCGTCTGCTCCAGGAGGCCACTCAGATGTTGTCGCTTCTGCCTCTGCCAGTACCTCAGGTAGCATCTATGCTCTTACTACTTGTCATGGATATAATATTACAGAATAGATTATGGACTCTGGGACGATACATCACTTGTGTGGAGATAGAGATCATCTTACAACTTACAGACAGGTTCCTCCAGGGAGAACTGTTGTCATAGCCGATGAGGCTCATTCCCCTATCATAGGATAGGGGGATATCAGTCTGACACCTTCGATGTGTCTGCAAAATGTGTTACATGCACCTGACTTTTCTATGAATTTATTATATATTTGTTATATTATGAAGGATTTGCATTATCGGGCTATTGTTGACCCATCGTCTCTTGTATTTCAGGAATTCTTACGGTATGGTAATTGATTGTGGTCGTAAGCAGGGAGGCCTCTATCGACTGCTCTGAACTCCATATGCAGCCTATCCTCTCATTCTACAGGATCGGTCACTGTTCATGTGGCACCTGTGCTTTGGTCACATTCCCCTTCAGAGAATGTCTCAAGTTCTCTCTCAAATCTCACCTTATTTATCCTTCCAAGGCGAGGCATGTCAGTTAGGGAAGCACATCAGTTTGTTTTCGATAGTCGTCAAAGTCAGAGCAGTAGCTCCCCTTTTAAGTTATTTCATGTTGACATTCGGGGTCCAAGGCATGTTCCCAATCACCAGGGACACGGGTTTTATCTAGTTGTTGTTGATAACTTTTCTCGTATGTCATGGGTCTTTTTATTGAAGAATAAATCGGAAGCTGGAAATGTGATTACAACTTTCGTCAATGAAGTGCAGAATGTTTTTCTTCTATGAAATTTGTGAGAATTGATAATGCGTTGGAATTTTGTACGCGTACACTCTCACAATTCTTGTCATCTTGTGGTATTGCTCAGCAAACATCATGTGCTTACATTTCTCAACATAATGGGGTTGCAGAAATAAAGCATCATCATTTACTTGATATTACTCGAACCCTTCTTATTCAGAGTCGTGCACCACATTCGTTCTGAGGTGATGCAGTTCTTACGGCTTCTTATATTGTGAATCACATGTCGTCGTCTATTCTGGGTGAGAAAATTCCTTCTAACTGGCATTTCCAAAGGAGTTATTCTCACTTACTCGTGTTTTTGGCTCGGTTTCCTTTATCCATCAGTTGTCTCCAGGTCTTGACAAGCTCTCTCCTAAAGCCATCAAATGTGTTTTTGTTGGGTACTCTAGGATGCAAAAGGGATATAGATGTTACGATCCGTTCCGCAAGAAATATTATGTTTGCGATGATGTCGCATTTTTTGAGTCAATGATGTATTTTTCTCCTACAGGTGATAGGTTGACTACATCTGATCAGATGATGAGGCCTACATGCCACTTCCTCCTACGAGCTCATCACCACCATCCGTGCATGTGATTACCACTCCATCACCACCTCCACCCTCCTACTCCACCTCCATCAGCTCCCTCAATACCTCCACCTCCCATAGTCTTAGCTCCACCCTTGCCTTGATACTATACGCATCGGCATGATTCTTCTCATGGTCATCGCCGATCATCCAGTGTGTCTTAGGTTAGTTCTGAATATGATGTTTCTAACGATAGGTCTGGAGATGTGTCTGAGCAGGAACCTTTGCAGAAGGTTGGCTTACAGATTGACGAGATTCCCAACGACCTAGATGTCTCTATTGCACTTTGGAAACAGAAGCGTACATGTGCCTTGTATCCTCTTACTTCTCAGGTTTCCTTTGATCGCTTGTCAGGGGAATTCAGGAAATTCACGGTTGCTCTATCTATTTCAGAGATCCCACGGAACTACCAGGAGGCCTTGAGAGACAGTCGGTGGCGTCTGGCCATGGAAGAAGAAATGGTTGCACTACAGTCACGTGATACTTGGAGTTTGATCCTCGCTCCTACTAGGGCGTATATTGTCAGTTGCAAATGGGTGTTTGCAGTGAAACACCATGCAGATGGGAGTCTTGATCATTACAAGGCCAGATTGGTTGTACGAGGATTTAGTCAGACTTATGGCGTGGATTATCTGGACACATTTTCCCATGTTGCTCGTCACTCCACTTTACGAGTCCTTTCAGTTGCAGTGGTATGTGATTGGTCTTGACTTCAACTTGATGTTAAAATGCATTCTTGTATGGTGATCTCCAGGAAGAAGTCTACATACAGCAGCCTCTAGGGTTTGCTGTTGATAGGGAGTGTCAGTAGGTTTGTAGACTTCACAATGATATATATGGCCTTAAGCAAAGTCCAAGGGCATGATTTCAAAAGCTCTTGAATCTGATTGAGAAGCAAGGGTTCAAGAGATCAAATGCTCATTCATTGTTTGTATAGAGAACCTCAAGAGGTACTGTTGTTATCATAGTCTATGTTGATGACATACTTGTTACAGGAGATGATGTGCAGGGGATCAAGACGACAAAGGAATTTCTGGGCCGACAATTTATCACCAAGGATCTAGGCACCCTAGGTACTTTTCGAGGCTAGAGTTTACCAGGAATCGACAGGATCTTGTAATGACCCTAAGAAAGTATGTTACAAACATGCTAATTGAGACGGGCATGATTAGGTGTCGATCTGCTACTACTACTCCTATGGATCACAGCATGAGGCTATACGATAATGTTACAGAGGAGGTAGGCAGGAGAAGATACAGAGAATTGGTGGGAAAGCTTCTCTGCGTTACTATCACTAGGCCAGACATATCCTTTGTTGTCAATCGAATTAGTCATTTCGTGGAGCATCACCGACAGGTACACATGGATGGAGTATTTATGATCTTGATGTACCTAAAGTCATCTCCAAGTGCATGATTGCTATTCAAGAAAGGAGCATCTTTTACTATTATAACATGTGCAGATGCAGACTATGTTGGATGTCCTAGGGACATGAAGTCTACCTCAGGCTTCGATGTTTTGTTGGAGGCTCTCTTGTATCCTGGAAGAGTAAGAAGCAAACTGTGGTTGCCATGTCAAGTGTTGAATCAGAATATAGGGCTATGGTACAAGGGAGCAAAGAGGTGATGTGGGTCCTAGCGGTGCTACCAGTCTTATATATAGATGTACCTCTTCCTATGCAGTTACGATGTGATAACTAGGTCGCTTTATTCATTCCAAAAAATCATGCCTTTCATGAGAGAACTAAACATATTGAGGTAGACTGCCACTATACACGGGACATGATCCAGAAAGGCCTATCTCCACTTCCCATGTCAATTCAAGAGATCAAATTGTAGACACTTTCACCAGGTCTTTGCTCAGAGGACCCTTTCAGATGTATTTTTCCACAATGAGCATGATTGATACCTATAATCCATCTTGAGGGGGGTGTAGAAATATATATTTATGTTTCTGTACTGTTCTCTCATTTTACTTTATTTCTGTCTATCTTACGTTATTTACTCATAGGTCTCTTCCCTGTGTAAGAGTCTTAGGGATCATGGAATAAACAATTCTCATTATTTTCCAACAGAGACAATATACTCCAGCCAAAAAAACCTCTAAACCATGATCATATGTGTTGGAAAAGAAAATAGCCCACCCATGTGTTTAGTACCACATGGGGGAGCGGTCACTATTAGGTCTGTATGTGGGGCTATATAAGGAGCCCCACAGCCCCTGTACTCATTGAGAACTTCAATAGAAGAAATGCCCAATTCAGGGGCTTCTCCCGTGGTTTCATCCCGCTCCTTCTGGAGTAGGGTTCCACGTTAAATCCTGATGTCTCCTAATGTTTTCTTTATCTTTATTTTCTGATACTCTTCCGCATTCTGTTTTTCTACATGGTATCAGAGCGGGTTCGGTTCTCGAAGTTTTCATGCTCTTTATTTTTCGAGATTCGATGTTGATGTTGAAGAGATATTTATAAAGTCGTATTTTGTTTGAGAGATTTTATTTTTTTTTAGGGTTCTTTGGAACCCTAGATCTGTTCGTTCGTGAAAGTCCACGGTATTTCGGGATCCCGAATGGAACCCTAGATCTGATTTCTGGCAGCATCTCTCCATCACAATGTGAACCCCTCTCTGCATCAACACTGCTCCTAGACCTTCTCCAGATGCATCTGTGTAGACTGCATAGTCCTGAGTGCCTGAAGGAAGAGCAAGAATAGGCGCTGTAGTCAACCTCTCCTTCAGTGTCTGGAAGGCCTGCTAATCCGAGGAAGCTCCGAATCTGAGTGACTGTCTTGGGCTGCTCCCAAGACATAACTGCATCTATCTTTGCAGGATCAACTGCAATGCCTGCTCCAGAAATGATATGCCCGAGAAATGAGACCTGGGATAACCAGAACTCACACTTGCTCAACTTGGCATATAGCTTGTGCTCCCGCAATGTGTCCAAAACAATCCGTAGATCATTCGCATGATCCCATTCATTCCGTGAGTAGATGAGCACATCATCGAAGAACACCACTACAAACTTGTCCAAGTATGGACGGAAGATCCTGTTCATCATATCCATGAAAGCCGCAGGTGCATTGGTGAGCCCAAACGGCATCACCACAAACTCGTAGTGTCCATAGCGAGTCCTGAAGGTTGTCTTCGGGATATCCGACTCGCGAATCCTCAGCTGATGGTAGCCTGAGCGAAGATCGATCTTCGAGAAAACCGAAGATCCCTGGAGCTGGTCGAACAAATCATCAATGCGTGGCAAAGGATAACGGTTCTTCACCGTTCTCTTGTTCAGCTGCCTGTAATCGATGCATAGTCTCATGGATCCATCCTTCTTCCTGACAAATAGAACCGGAGCACCCCAAGGTGAAGTGCTCGACCTCACGAATCCCAAATCAAGTAACTCCTGCAACTGCACCTTCAGCTCCCTCAACTCGGCTGGTGCCATACGGTAAGGAGCCATCGAGATCGGTTGCGTATCTGGTAGTAATGTGATCTCAAACTCGATCTCTCTCTCAGGAGGTAATCCTGGTAAGTCATCAGGAAACACGTCAGGGTATTCTGAGACTACTCGAATGTCCTGTGTCATCGGCTCCTGATCAGATACCTCCCGAACAAAAGCAAGATATAAATCGCAACCCTGGTCAACAAGTCGTTGAGCTCGCAACACTGAAATGTACTCCATGGTAGAGTCTTGTATAGTACCCTCAAAGGTAAACTCGGGTGAACCTGGAATCCTAAAGACAACTGTCTTCCTAAAACAATCAACTAGTGCATGATGAGTAGATAGCCAATCCATGCCCAAAATCAAGTCGAACTCATCAAGTTGCAGAAGTAGACAATCTGCGATCATCTCGTGACTGCCAATCAGTACGGGTAAGTGCCTGACTATCAGTGAAATAATGAATAACTGGCCACCTGGCCCTCTGATGTGATATGGGGAAGAGAGAGTCTCTGCGACTCTACCTAAAGAAGTAAGTAGCCTCGAAGCAAGAAAAGAGTGTGTCGCACCATAATCAAATAAGACATGGAAAGGTCGGCCCAAAACTGAGACCATACCTTTCACAACGGTAGCGGCTGAACGTGCCTGCTCCTCAGTAATTGCGTGTATCTGCCCCTGCCTGGCTGGTGCGGCACTGGAACCTGCCACACTCTGCGTCTGTCGCTGCTGCGGTCGCCTGAAGTTGGAGCTCCTACCATGGAAACTCCCTGAACGATGTGCCTGAGGCTGAGACTGTGAAGGTTGTGGCTGAGGCTCACCTGCTACCTGTGGACACTGTGAGCGATAGTGTCCCCACTCGTGACATCGGTAACACCGGACTGGTCGAGTAGATGGAGTAGTTGTGTTCGTGCTCCGAGCTGGTCCTGCAGGTGGTCTATCTGCTCACTGCGACCCAGATGGACGAGCGGACTCTGTGCCACGTCCGGCGAGTGCTCCTCCTAGAGTAGTCGATGGAGAAGAGCGAGCACTACCTGTGAAGGACGAACCTGTAGGTCGGAACCGACTATCTGACCTCTGCTGCTGAAACGGTCGACGTATCGGTCCAAAAGATCGCCGTGGTCTAGGCGGTGCTCCATACGAGCTCCCGAAACGTCTCCCTCTGATGTCCTCGAACTTCTCCGCTGCATCGGTAGCCTCGGAGATAGATGTGATATGCAGTCCAGCCAGCTTCTCCTGTATTTCCTCTCGCATGCCACCAATGAACTTTTCCAGATTCTCCTCTGGAAATGCGCCAGCTGCTCGTGTATGTCGCGACAACTCTGTATATCTGATAAAATAATCCCTGGCTGTCATTTGTCCCTGGCGAAGCTCTGCAAACAGTCGACGCTGGGACTCCTTCCACTTCGCAGAAAAGAAGTGGGCTCTGAACCTCGTCTCGAAATCATTCCAAGTAGGCTCTCGGCCTAACTCGGACACTACGACCTCCCACCATCGCTCGGCGAAGTCTGTCAGTGAATATTCTATGAAAGATAGCCACGTGTTTCGTGGCGCATGAATCGTCCTGAGCACCTTCATTACTCCTTTCAGCCACTGCTCAGCATCATCTGGTGGACCTGTTCCCTCGAACAAGGGTATGTTGGCCCGCTGATAAGAAGTGAAGACCGACTGGTGCCTGTGAATGGCTGAATACTCGTGTGCATCCTCGTCAGCAAGGTCAACAGTGTCCTGCTCCCTGTCTAAGTCTGCATCCTCCTCAGCTCCATGCTCTGGTATGTCCTCTAGTGGATCGTCAGGATGAGGCTGCTCCACCTCAACGGACTGGTGTTGGTCCTGTCGTATCCCATCCTGGGATGGATGGTATGTGAAATCTAACAGGTCCTCAAATCTCATCTCTATGTTCGTCTGCCTGTCAGCAATCTCAGTCTGCTGGGCCAATATCTGCTCCTGCTGGCCTCTCATAGCAGCCTACTGCTGCTGAAGATCGGTAAGTGCGCTCAATATGCGTGCCAGCTGATCAGAAGTATCCTGACCTGGTCGAGATGCCATGGCTCTGCATGAGAACCATAATTAGTCATAAGAATGCCTTAAACAGATATTTATCATAAATGCTTTTCTCTTCTTGGGATATAATATGAAAATTAATGAACTTGGTGACATCTGTGGTTATTGAATATGAATGTCATATTTCCCTTCTTGGACTCACGACATGCCAGAAGACTGTCGCTATCCGAGAACTTAATACGATCGGAATCGAAATACTGTGAATGTGCGTATCGGGGTACCACTGCTCTGATACCAAAAATGTGAACCCCTCAGGATCCGGGTACCCGTTTACGACAAAATTCGTAATATTTCATTCACATTGATCGCAGAAGTCGCAGAAAAACAGGGAAAAATTTTCGCGCAATTATGACATTCATTTCCATCACATAACCACAAAGTCACAGAGAGACAAATGACACCAAAATTTCTTTTCATTAATATTCATATCAATTTACAACATGTACAAGGATCTTTACAACATATATCCCAAAGTATGATACAAAAGAGATAGCATTTACATCACCATCTGAACAAAAACTGAGACAAAGTAATTCATACCGTCTAGTGTATACTCTGTCTCCAGGAAGCATGTATAGCTACTGAGTTGCTACTAAACTGCAGGCTGTTTGCCTGCCAAACACTTTGGAAAGAAGAGGCGTCAGCAATCGCTGGTACCTCCCAAAAACTTATAAAAAAAACTAGATATTTAATATGTGCAAAAGCAAGCAAGTAGAAAGGTGGAAAGTAAAGTTTAAATCTACTTGCGTAAGTAAAAAGGTTTTTCAGGCTATTTGTAAGCGTCTCAAAAGTTTGCCCCATAACCCAACATTTCCCACATGTGACATATTTATATAGTAGTTGAGTATTCATGAGTGTATGAGTGTAAGCACATATATCATTTTCTTCAGAGATTACGTTGGTGAGTGATAATGGAAAAGTTAAGATTGGAAAGATCTCTTAATTTATTTAAATTCTTAGATAGAAAGAATAGTCATTTCTTATTAATCCCAACTTTGGATCGTAACTTCTCCAATTCTTAACTTCAATTGTTTAAGATATAACTCCAAATGATGTAGATGTAGATATGGATGATCTAGATATAGAATCGCCAATTCTGTTGGCGAAGTAAACTCAAGCGGTGAAGAAGTCTACAAATGGCTCTTCCGTCTCGCCCTCTAATTGGAAGCACGGTCCAATAGAGGGATAGGTCTACTCCCAAACTACGCCACTGAGACGGGTGAGAGAGACTCCCTAGAAAAGTCGCTCTAGAAACTTGCCTAACTAGTACAGGCGAACGAGCTCGTACGTAAAACTGAAAACCAAGGATCCCCCGCCTGGGTATCCTAAAAGACAGGGCCAGCGGAACTGGTCTAAAGTCAGGATCCCAACGAGGCGTAAAAACACTGCGAGCTCGCGTAAAAATCGTGTAAAAGACTGGGAGCCTAGACCCACGCATTATGCGGCCGCTGCCCTAACTGGGCTTCCTTTCCTCCTCCCAGTTGAGGGTCGCCGTGCCCTCGCACAATCATGGTAAAGATCACCATGATCGGCTCAATATATGGTATCACTGATTCACAGTCATATACATGTACTTGATTTATAGATTCAATTCATATTCCAATGTTATAGCTTTTCCTCAATTCTTGTTGCCATAGATGATTCAAAATTCTGCTTGATAGATCATAAGTATGATAGAAACTGCTTAAAATGATAAGAGTTTATAATTGATTGCTTAAGGTTTACTAAACAAAACCTAAAAATCATGAGAATCATGGTCATCCATCATAGCCTGCAACTTATATTGCATGTATCAAATGTAGGAGCTTCTTCTTGCTTTGTATTGTTCTCCAACGTCTCATAACTTGCATCATGGACAATTTACAATTAGGCAATGTGCTGCTATTTTGCAGTGGAATGATTAATTTGCCTTCTTCTAAAATTGATCACAAGAAAATATAGGCCAAACTAGATATCATGTTTGTTGTCTTAAGTGCTACGTTATTTCATTTACAATCAAGCTCAAATCTTGTAGGCAAAAGAGTCAACACAATTGACATATACAAGCACATGACCATGTTAGACAAAGTTGTCACATATATACTATTCTATTGAGAGAAAACTCCATATTAATCCCTTTTTACTATTCATAATGATGGAGATCTTTTGATTTTCTCCTACCACATCACAAGACACAATTGCCTTAGATCGTCTTATATAGTGAAACTTGAATAGTTTGCAGTAGAAACGTGCATAGAAACTTCATATAATTTTCAAACATTCAATATTAATTCAGTAGCAGAAGTGTGCCTGATATCCCCATAAATTTTTCTAACATTCAACGTTAGTTTAGTAGTTTATTACGTGTTAAAACCCCTAATTGTTATTAACAAGTCAACAGTAATTGAGCAGCATAATATGTATGGAAATACCACTGATGTTTCTCAATTATTCAATTAAAGTTCAGTAACAAAGTTTGGTATTAAACTCTCAAAAATTTCTTAATTAATAGATAGCAAAATCAGCAGTAACAACACACCTAAAAGTCCCCCAATTTCCGTATCAAACAGTAGCAGAAAAGTGCTATAATATCCCATATTTTCCCCAAATTCATTCCCTTTTTAATGCATTTCCAGTAGCAGAATTTTACAACAAGATACCCCCAAATTCTTCGTTTCTAAATATGAAATCAAAAGTTTAAATTCTAATTTGAATTTGAAATTAAGAAAATATATATTAGTGGCTTTTTAAAGAGTAAAAATTGACATGCAAAACCCCTAATTTCATCTCCAAACTCTCAAGAACATGAGCACCACTCAGATCTGCAAAAATTTCAGATTTTTATATAACAAGAGATTCAAGAGATAAGACTTGATTTTGAGTTTGGTTTCAAAACCACTTAGATTGGCAGCAAGAGGGGGTATAAAAGTACAAAATATCAAGTTTAATATACATGTATGGCAGCAAAGAGGAAGGGTATAGGATGTACCTCTCTTGAATATCAAATTTGGAAGAAGATAGATTGCATGTACTAGGGTTCCAGCAGCTCCTGTATTCCTTCAATTTCTAAAATCAGCAACAATAGTTGCTGAAATCCTTCTTTGAAATTGCTGAACAGCAGTTCTCTTCTAGAAATTGTAGATAAAGGAGGTGGAGGGACCAAATTTCTTTGGTTGGAGCTTCAAGATTTGCTTGAGGCTTTCACGGTGGAGAGGATTCTGATAAAAAAGGAATATAAGGAAAAATGGGAAATTGAGTGACCTGGAATGGTATGGGGAAATAAAGAAGAGAAACAGGGGGGATTTGGGGATCTCGTTGGGGGAATTTGAAGGGGGCATGGGGATTTGAGGTGATACATATATATAGGAGAAGGGAAGTAGCATGTGTTTGACATGTGGAGTAATTAGGAAAGATAAGTGGCTGTAAAAAGAGAATTAATAAAATAATAAAAAAAAATTCAACGACATTGTCTGTGCACAGTTCAGAGATTTTTTATTTTATTTTATTTTTTTTACCAAAATTCTATCAACTTAAAGTTGACCGCATATGCGCATCGGGCCTCGGATTTCGACGCGCAATATCTTGATTTGATCGTCTCTGTACGACGATCAATATGAGTATAATATTGATATAGTTCCGATCGGGTTTTGAATACCCGAAATTTCCGGATACGATTTTTGTTTAAGATTAAATTTCGTTATTTAAAAATATCAAACGACCTCCGATTGACGAACGGTCGATTCCGTTGGTATCGTCGAATCGGATCTCATGATGGTCTCGGTTCGTTTCGCGGTTTCCGAATTTGCGTCGCGGCTTTTTCGCGGCGCGCATTACGGAGCGACCGATTTTTGGTCGATTTCGCCCGAACAACTTTTGATTCACGACCAGTTGAGATCGATTTAGGTTATCTAATGTGGTCAAATAACTTTATTGGGTTATTCAGACCTTATTCGGGTCGAATTCGGTATGTTGAAACCCGGATGTTACACACAATGAGCCCAATTGCGCCACCTTCCTCAACGGGACCTTCTAGTGGCACGCCTCGCCAGATCGGCGGAGTCCCCTCATCTTCAGATCGGCGGCACCAGGACTTATTTCTTCCCAGCGGCGTCGCACGGTGTTCCAGGCCATGCCCAGCGCACCATTGCGCCTCCAGCCCCAGCCCTTGTGCGCCCCATCCCTTGGGCGAGACCCCTGCCTGCGCGTGCAATCCCTGATCAGCCGCCATTACTGCACGGTGCCCGTGCTCCAGATCTCCGTGCACCGTCTGCGCGCCCTGGGCGCGACCCCACTGCATCTTGCATGCCTTCCAGCCCCCCTGCGCCTTTGATCTCGCACGCGACGCCGCCTGTGCGCGCGCCCCCTGCAGCCCCTGCGGCCACCTGCGCGACATCCTCATGGCGTGGAGACGCCTTCCTCCTCCTGGCGGATATTGGGCGCACCTGGCGGCACCCCCTCCAGTCGTGAAGAGGTCCTACTTTTATTTTGCCCTAAATATTCCCACAGCCACAAGTTTTTTGTATTATTTTGGTCTAGATTAGTCGTGTGAGTGTGGTTGCCACCGTGGATTAAAAAAATGAAAAAGAGGGGATCAAATGGGCCTTTACAAAAAAAAGGGAAAAGAAGCAGAGGGAGTTTGTCCCACGTTGGATTGTGGTTAAAAAAAGGAAAAAAAGGAGGAAATCAAGAGGAGAATGTGAAGAGCGGCTGTGAAAAAAAATTGACTTGCTAGAAAAAGGGAGGCGTCCCGTTTTTTTTTGAAGAAAAAAGGCTGTGAACTTTAAAAAAAAGAGAGAAAAGATGAAATTTTGAGGGGGGCTGTCTTGTTGGGCCAATCTATATATATAAAAAAAACAGAAATGAGCCGAAAAAAAAGGGAGGAGAGAGTGCCTAAAGTTGGGCAGGAAAAAAAAGGGACTTTGTTATTGGAGGCCCAACGGAAAAAAAGAGGGCTTGTTAGTTACAAAAAAAAGGAAAAAAGGAGAAAAGAGGCGCGTACAAGAAAAAGCCGTACGCATATGCTAACAAAAAAAATCGAAAAAAAAGGGAAAAAAAGTCGCGTACAAGAAAAAAGTCGTACGCATAAAAAATGTGATTCATGTTTGCTTCTCCCAACTTGTCTATTATTTTCATTATTCTCACAAGTTTGGGAGAAAGGGGGAGTAAAAGCCATATGCATCCTACATCATTGACTGACAGACCAAACACTCCGGATTTCACAGAATATCAAGCCATCTTCACTGTGCATCGATCTTCGTCGTGGTGTCTCTATCCTCGACATCGACTCCGTACTGGATTTGTTTTCTTCAAGGCACGACGGAGACTAAGTCCGGTGACCCGCAGGCACGACTGAGACAGAGATCCGGTGACCATGCAGGCACGACAGAGACAGTCCGGTGACCTTCCAGGCACGACAGAGATACGTTCCGGTGATCTGATATACCCGTCAGCAAGCGAGTTTGTCTACCAGTTGCGGATACATACGTTTATTATGGTGATTTCAAGTGAAGATGTAATGGTGTATATTTTTCTTTATTGTTGCAAGTTGCAGCTGTCCCAGCTACCAACTTGAGGGGGAGTGTTGGAAAAGAAAAGAGCCCACCTATGTGTTTAGTACCACATGGGGGAGCGGTCACTATTGGGTCTGTCCGTGGGGCTATATAAGGAGCCCCACACCCCATGTACTCATTGAGAACTTCAATAGAAGAAATGCCCAATTCAGGGGCTTCTCCCGTGGTTTCATCCCGCTCCTTCTGGAGTAGGGTTCCACGTTAAATCCCGATGTCTCCTAATGTTTTCTTTATTTTTATTTTCTGATACGCTTCCGCATTCTGTTTTTCTACAATATGTAAGATCATCTAAGATTTAAATCCATCTCAAGCCCAGAAATATTATCAAACCATGATCATATTACTTATAAAACCTCGGATTCTACCAAAACTAAGTAGCACCACGAGAAAAATTGCATCAACGGAAAATAGCAAATAAAAGGTAATGAACTCATGTTATTGATATAACATGCAGATTCAACTTCAGTCAAGCTGTTGGGAAGCCAGCTGTCATACCCATTATGAAGCTGAGAAAATAAGGAATGGTGATATGGAGCTCATCGGGTAGGACATCTAAAATAGGAAACAGCGGCTGTAGTTGAGATCTTCCAAAAGATGTTGCTGAAATAAACAGATAGAAAGCCAGTCATAAGAATAATGGAGAAAAATTAATGAAGCTATAAATAGAGCACTCACACAAAATTTAAATAAAGATTTACTTACCAGGATTACATAATATCAAAACAAGGTCAATGCTAGGATTACGAGAAGCTACAGAAAGAGCTAGGCAACCACCAAAAGAATCACCAACAATATAGATTGGCCTGTCTTGGCTAGAAGCGAACTCATTCTGGACAGTATGCTCAACAAGTTCCACCAAACCTTCACACAATAACATGCAAATTTAGTTCCTTTCTGTAATGCATGTTTTATCAGATAACAGAATTTAGTAAACTTAAGAATAAAATGATTTTCTCAAGTAATGATAAAGTTTCTAATCACAATCATGAGCTTTCAACATTGACTTAGTTCTTTAATAAACGAGAAACCCTTTTAGTAAAGGACTTACTGATAAGAGATATAATGCATTTATACAATTTGAAGATTGAATAATGTCAAGATATTAATGGCATTGCATTATTGCTTTCCTGGTTTGAGGTACTTAAAATTGATCTATTTAAAGGCAAACAATACATGTCGCCAACCCCACAAATTGTGGGAAAAGGCTTAATTTGATTTGAGTTGGTTAATTTAATATCCCTTCCCAGTTTAGAAAAAATGCCGGAAGATTAGACTATTAAGAAGTGCGGAATATTAGAAGTTGTTGTGTGGGTGTCTCATCGGCGTTGCGCCCCTTTTCCTTTCTAAAAAAAGAAAAGAAGTTGTGCAACTTTCTTTGGTTGGAGGGTAGGAGAAGCTAAGAGAAGACCTTATTGTTGGAATAGATGCGTCACATGTAGTGATGGGTAATTGGATCCCTATATGGTCTACTTACCACATCCAGTGGTTTAGTCCTACATCTATTATTTGTAGGACTTGGAAACTCAGTAGAGGCTATATTAGAAGCTCCATACCCATTGTATCAGATCAGCAAAGTGAATAGAAAATACAAGACATTTGAGGCGTTCTCCCGTGGTTTCATCCCGCTCTTTAGAGAGTAGGGTTCCACGTAAAAAATTCTGGTGTTCATGTTTTATTCTATTTCCTGATATTACACTTCCGTATTCTCAATTTCTAACATGGTATCAGATCGAATTCGGTTCTCGACGATTTACTTTGCATTCATGATTTGTTCAAGATTCTATATTCAATTCTAGGATTTTCTGGAAACACCCTAAATCAGCACCGAATTATTTAAAGCCCTAAAGATCATCGCCATAATTTTTTTCCTTCGATTATGGTTCTAAATTCTAATTTGTCTTTCATTTGAGTTCCAGTTCATGGAACTCTAAAGCCGCGGTGACCTCTTCTCCCATATCGCACTCCAAGCATCACCAAAATCGATGGGTTCTGATCTGAGAACCCAAAAGAAAAAAAAAGAGGGGCTCGATCGCCATCCTCCAGATGTTGCTGCCAACCTCGCCTCCTCTAATTCGCAGCACCATCAGGTATCACCGATGATGATCACCGCCACACACAGGTGGGTGACACAACCCTAGGTGGCATATCTCGTGCAGCTCATTCTTCAAAAACTCCAGGTGGAGGAGGTGGTGCCTCTCCTATATCATGGCGGAGGCTACTCGAATCTATGTCCAGGTAGTGTCACCTACCTTTTTTCTAGGCTTCGAGAATTCCAGGCAGAGGCCCCTCGAATCTATGTCCAGGTAGTGCCGCCTACCTTTTTTCCAGGCTTCGAGACCTCCAGGCGGAGGCCCCTCCACAATGATGCCTCTCGTGGTGCCCCCTGGCTATAGTTTCCAGCCACGGAAGGCATAGGGGCCCTCTACCTCTGGCCTCCTGTATCACCGAAGGCCTCTCAGATCAGGCGATCGGGACACGACATCAACCTCTCCTCCTTCGCCATCAGCTCTATCACCGCTATCTAAAAGCCCAAATCCTGGGCGGTGATATGAAAGAAGGGTTCCCATGGGAACCCTAACATCTTCGTTCGTGAGAAAAAACATGATAGCATTTCATTTATAGGAGAGGAGAGGCTGGTTTGGCCCAATAAGCCCATCATTGTTGTTTAAAAAAAGCAAAAATAGAGCGAGAGAAGGGGGCCTAAAATTTAAGGCCGAGATTGTGGGTCCAATTGGACCACAAGTTTTTGTTTAAAAAAAGGTGCGTAAAAAAACTGTGGTAAAAGAAAGAAAAAGAATCGTACAAAAAATCGTACAAAAAATTCGAGAAGAAAAGCCGAGCGAAAAAAGAAAAAAAATTGAGATTGGCTTATGTGATTCATTGGTTCCTTCTCATCTTCAGGTCTTCTCCCAACTTGGTCAATGTTGTTGTTTTCCGAATAGTATGGGAGAAAGGGGGAGTATTGTGTAGAGTTCTCTGTCTCATATTCAGATTCTCCAGTCCATGTATCATGCCAGTTGTCAGACTCTACATATTTTTCAGTTTCAGACACGATAGATTGTTTCAGAGTCTTCAGTTCAATAGCAGATGTGCGATTATTATTTGAGAGGTCCCCATCTTTGATTTGGTTGGCTCAGAGTTTTCACGTGATCCATAGGGACTCTATAGTAGAGATCTCATTTTTTATGCCATTGTGGGCTAGGGTTTTCATGTGGTTTCATAGTGACTCCAGAGTATAGATCCCATCCTCTAAACCAGAATGGGAGACACACAGTTCTCCGACGATGAGACTTTCAAAATCCATTCTCCAGCGACCGTGGACTCCGACGAGGATATTTCCACAGCATTTTCTAGTTTTGCCCTTCAGATAGATGAAAGCAGTTGCGGGTCAGAGTTCTCCAAGTAGAGACTCATTCTAGTTTCAGGGACTCTGACATGTGTAGTACATAGCACATATTTTCCGACGAGATCCAGTTCAGTTCACACTCCAGTCATTCAGTTCCTCCCGTATGAGCATCGCATGAGAACAATGTCCTCAACAGCAACCGACGGTAGAGTATGTGTTGAGTTGTTATAGTCTGTAGTGCCTTGTATTGTGAGTTTGAGATTTTTTTCTATTTATCCAAGTCAAGCATTACAAGGTCCAGCTTGAGGGGGAGTGTTGGAGTATATGCATCATATGTAGTGTTGGAGAAAATGAAATAACTTGATATTCATGAGATCACAGGGCTCTCTTATATATAAGAAAAACCTTGGTAAATTACATGAGAGATATATAAAGAAATTGAAATAGAAAATAACACCAAAGATGTACAATAATCTCAACACTCTCCCTCAAGCTGGAGCATATCTGTCTATCATGCTCAGCTTGGAACAGCATCTTTGTAAAGGGCCTCTAGTAAGAGATTTGGTGAATATATCAATAGTCTGATCTCCAGTAGAGACTGAGAGGTGGATATGAGACCCTTTTGGATCATGTCTCTGGTATAGTAGCAATCCACTTCTATATGCTTCGTACGTTCAAGGAATGTAGGATTATTTGCAAAAAAAAAGTTGCATGAATTGTCACATAGAAGTTGCATAGGAAGAGGTACATCAACTGCAAGATCAGTCAAAACCGACCTAACCCACATCATCTCTATGCTTCCCTGAGCCATAGCTATGTATTCAGACTCTGCACTAGATCTAGAGCCATTGTCTGCTTCTTACTTTTCCTGACACAAGTGAGCTGCCAATAAAAATAACGAAATCAAAAGTAGACTTCCTATCCCTAGGGCATCCTGTATAATCATCGTCTACACACACTGTCACATCAAGGAAAGTGCTTCTGTTGAATATAAGACCAGTACCTGGTGAAGACTTCAGATATCTCAAAATAATATAGACAGCATCCATAAGGACCTTCCTGGGTTGCTCCATGAACTGGCTCATCTTGCTCACAGCAAAGGATATATCTGGCCTAGTGATGGTAGCATATAAGAACTTCCCAACTAGCTCGTATATCTCCTCTTATCTATTTCCTCAGTGTCATCATCATATAATCTCATACTTTGATCCATAGGAGTAGTAGCATGCTTGCACCCTGTCATACCTGTCTCCAGTAGAAGATCAGTAACAAACTTCTTTTGGGTCATCACAAGACCACTCTGGTTCCTGGCGAACTCTAATCCAAGGAAGTATCAGAGATGGCTAAGGTCCTTGGTCAACAAACTACTGACCTAGGAACTTCTTGGCCACCTGAATACCCTGCTCATCATCACCTGTGACAATAATATCGTCAGCATATACAAGGATAGCAACACTACCTCTCTGTGTCCTCTGAACAAAAAGTGTGTGATCCGTAGTGGACCGAGCAAACCCTGATGCTCTATCAACTCTGAAAGCTTTTGGTACCAAGCTCTCGGACTCTGCTTCAGGCCGTAAATTGCCTTGTGGAGCTTACACACCTTCTGAGACTCTCCCTCATCAGCAAACCCCGGTGGTTTGGTGCATATAAACCTACTCCTGTAGATCTCCGTATAGAAATGCATTCTTCACATCAAGCTGGTAAAGAGGTCAGTTCTGTGAAACATCAATTGACAAGAGAATGAGCAAAGTGAAGTGTCTGGCTACTGGAGAGGAGGTATCCTAATAGTCCACTCAATAAAGTCTGGGTGAATCCACGTGCTACAAGCCTTGCCTTGTAGTGATCCACATTGCCATCTACTCGTTGCTTCACCGTAAAGATCCATTTGCACCCTACAACAAATGCACCTGGAAGGGGAGAAACAACACTCCAGGTACCACAAGACTGCAAAGCGGCCATCTCCTCCATGGAAAGTCGCCAACTGCTATCCTGTATGACCTCCTGATATGTTCATGGAATAGTAACCGTTGAGAGGCTCATAACAAACCTCTTGTACTCGCCTGAAAGATGATCCAAGGAAACATGTGCAGCTAGAGGATATGTTGAGTTGCGACGTGGCTTTTTCAAGGCAATAGATACATCGAGGTCATCAACCTCTCTGTTCTCTGGTCCCAGCACCTCCTGTGTATTATCCTGTGGATCAATCATAGCATCAGTGCCATCAGTAGAAACAAGGTGTTCATCACATATACCTGGAGCATGTTGGATGACGGGGAAGGCGCAGGAGCAGAGGGGCGAGCAGAAGACATGCGAATGTAAAATTAAGGTAGTAACTGTGTCAAGGTAGACGGAGGTGGTGGAGGCAGTGGAGGTGGAGGTGACTTAGACACAACATGAGGAGATGGTGGTGGAGATAACGGAGGTGGGGAACAAAGATATCCTTACCAGATTCAGCATTAGACAACCTGTCACCTGTAGGAGAAAAATACATAATAGACTCAAAAAATGTGACATCAGCACTAACATAATATTTTCTCCTAAAAGGATCAAAACATCTATGCCCTTGTTGGATACGAGAATAACCAACGAACACACATTTGACAGCTCTAGGAGAGAGATTGTCACGACCTGGAGTAAAATTGTGGACAAAAGCCACAGATCCAAATACCATGGGAGTAAGGGAGAATAAGTCCTTCTCGAGAAACGCAATCAAGAAAGGAACTTTTTTCTCCAATGATAGTAAACGGCATGTGGTTCACCAAGTAACAGGCAGTGAGAACCGCAACACCCCAAAACAAATGAGGAGCTCGACTCTGAATCAAAATAGTCCTCGTGACATCCAAAAGATGACGGTGTTTGCGTTTAGCAACACCATTCTGCTGTGAAGTGTAAGCACACGAATTCTAATGAACAACGCCAATAGATCTGAGAAAGTCAGACAACCATAAAGTGGAAAACTCCAAGGCATTGTCAGTGCGAATAAATTTCACATTAGCAGAAAAAATGTTCTTGATCTCAATAAGAAAAGATTTAATAACAGGACCACCTTCAGACTTATTCTTTAACATAAAAATCCAAGATAATCTAGAGAAATCATCCACAGCAACCATATAGAACCGGTGTCCTGATGATCGGGAACACGACAAGGACCCCAGATATCAAAATGAAGCAATTCAAACAGATGACTATTGTGATGACTCTGACGACTCCAAAAAGAGGAACGATGGTGCTTCCCAAGCTGACACGCCTCACACTCCAAGGTAGTACGAGTAGATATATGTGGGAGAACATGACACAGCTTCTGCAGAGGAAGGTATCCAAAGCGAAGATGCCACATGAAAAAAGAAACAGATCCAGAAGGGATAGTAGCAGCACCAGCATACACGGAGCCTGAACAAGTCTGTAAAGTCCTCTCTGCTCACGACCACATCCAATCATCCTGCTCGTGAGTATCATCTGAAACACAAGAGAAGATGGATCAAATATGGCACGATAATGTAAATCTTTTGTCATCTGGTTAATAGACAAAAGATTCACCTGAAATGTTAGAGCATGTAAAACATTCTGCAGATGCATCGATGGAGCTAGAACAATCTCCCTCTGACCAATAATGGGTAGATGATCCTCATTAGCAATCACCACTGATCTACCAGGAGGGATAGACCTGTAAAAAGTAAAATGTGCTCGATCGCCACACATGTGATGAGATGCTCCAGAGCCCATGATCCAATCAGACAAATCTGAACTGCTACTACTGGTAAGTGCATAAGCAATACCTGACGAACTCAAAGAGGCTCTGGCAGCATGTGCGATATCTGAAGATCCTGCAGTCGAAGTGGTAGGAGTAGTCACCATCTCTCTCAGTCGGGAAACAATATCATCATAACGTACATCATGAGCAGGAGCAAGAGCAGGAGTAGGCTCAGTCTGCTCTGCAATACGGGCAGAGCAAGATACCCATGCTTCTGATATTAAGTCTCCTCAGAATGAACGGGACGGTGGCAATGTGAACATGGATCACGCCGATGTCCTCCTCAACCACGTGGTCCTCGCCTACGAAACTGTGGAGTACCCGCTCTGCCACGAGAGACTGTCATAGTAGAGGGAGTCGAGGCCGTGGGTGTAAATGATGTAGCAATCCTGCTCAACCTTCTATATACCTCCTCCATTGGAGGTATCGTCTCACTAGTAAGAAGTTGAGTATGTATTGCATCGTAATTCCAAATCAAGTGATGACAGAAAGACACCAGTCATTGTAACATTCCGGTATGCATGTTGCTGCTCCGTGCTAATAGTAATAGACATGAAACTATGCAATCGCTCAAACAAATCACGAAGATGCGAGAAGTGAGTACGAAACAGACGACCATTCAGCTTGGTCGAGAAGATGTCATACTATAGCTGTAGAATCCTGCTCTCATTTTTTGTTGGCCCATATGTGGCAGCCAAAATGACCCACATGGCCTTAGTCGTGGGTTGATTGACAATGTCATTTGCAATCTCCGTGCTGAGCGTCCCAGATAGCCAGATCCTCGCATAGGCATCATCTTGCTTCCAAAAGCATTTGCCCTGATCTTGTCCGTTGGCTTGATTTTCTTTAAAATGTGATCCTTATTATGGCACTGCATGAGGGTGCGAAACTACGTGGACCACAACTTGTAGTTGGTCCCATTCATCTTGACGACAAGAGTCGGACCCTTGAATGCAACGGACGATGAGAACATGCCACCCATGTTGTCTGACATGATTAAAAGAAGGTCGAGCAGATAAAAATCGAACCAAGAATGGGTAGTAGACAAATGTGATTGAGTCTACACACTCATATAGAGGAGTGGTTGCATGTGTAGAAGCATACAACCATTCCTGTCAATTATTGATGATGTCGAGAACTAGAAAACACAGTCGGAGGGCCCAAACTCAGAAAACTCGATCAAAATCAGACCGGTAAAGCACACAGTACCAGCCCCTGTCACAGGGATGGAGCATCGCACAGCCTAGTTCTTGGCCCTAGGCAGCCAGGCGACGAGAGGGGGGCCGCTGAGAGTAGGCTGGTGGCCAAAGAGTGCTGCTAGGAGGGGGTCGGGGCCACTGGGAGGGGGTTGTCGTCCAGAGAATGCCACGAGGAGGGGGATGGCGGCGGCTGGAGGGTGTCGCACGGTGGGGGCCGGCGGCTGGAGGGTGCCACGCGGTGGGGGCTGGTTTCGGGAGGGTACTGCGTGCGCGGGCGAGGGGAGGGAGGAAGGGGGGTAGCGGGTAGGGTTAGGGTTTTTGGTGGGAACCTCGGTCTATGACCGTTGCTCCGATACCATGTTGGAGAAAATGAAATAACTTGATATTCATGAGACCCCAGGGCTCTCTTATATAGGAGAAAACCCCTTGGGTAAATTACATGAGAGTACATAAACAAAAATGAAATAGAAAATAACACTGAAGATGTACAATAATCTCAACATGTTGTGATGGGCAATTGGATCCCTCCAGGGTCCAATTACCATACCAGTGGTTTAGTTCCACATATACTATTTGTGGGACTTGGAAACTCAATAGGGGCTATACAAGAAGCCTCATACCCATTGTATCATATAAGAAAAGTGAATAGAAAACATAAGCCCTTTGAGGCGTTCTCCTATGGCTTCATCTCACTCCTTAGGGAGTAGGGTTCCACATAAAAATCCCGATGTTCTTCATGTTTTATTCTATTTCTTTGATATTACGCTTCTGCATTCTCGATTTCCAACATTTGCAAGAAGGGATGAAGAATACCATAGAAATGTTGGCAGAAAACTATTAAAAAGGACATGGTTTTTATATCTAAGATGGAGTAAAACCTAATTAAATCTATTTGGAGGCAAGAATCCATGAAGATGGTTGCGACAAGTTAGAAAGCATGGTCGTTGTTGTTGAGGTACTAATTCACCTTTTATAAACTCTTTATGTCTATTTTTACTTGTTGGGTTGATTTGTTTGTTTTTTTAAAGAAAAGGGGTGATGTCCCAACCTGAACTAACTTCAATAATGCAGTAATAAAAAAAATAAAATTACCATATATCCAGAACAAATGAAGGATCTTGCAATGCTAAAAACATTTTCAGAATAAAAAAATTGATCGCTAAAGATAACATCATTTTTTGCACACTGTATTGTCCACAGGAGAGGGCAGCAAACAATCCTCACGATAGTTCTCGCAGAATGTCCAAATAGATCACCAGAATGCATCACAGCCATCCGTCCTGACCCACCTAATATCCGCCTCCTCCCATACCTTTGCCAAGAGTCTACATCTGAAGAGGAGATGTTTGAGGTCGTCCATATTGCCATTGCACCTCGGGCGCATAGCATCCCTGTCTACAACAGCTTGTTCTTTCGCTCCTTCGTAAGCAGCCCCCATCTCTAGCAAGCTAAAGGAACACTTGGATTCTTTGTGGGGTCCACCTCCTCCAAATCAGCAAGGATTCGCGGCGAAGATCCTCATGCACCTCATGTTGCTCGTGTGTGAAGGCCACTTATGTCATCTTAACGAAAAAACTGCCACCCGCCCACACCCAATGGTCCCGCCCTAAGGAAGGTCTATATGCCTCCTCCAACTCCGCTAGTGTTGAAATATTAGTTATTGTCGGGAAAAATGAGTGAGTTGTTTATTCTTGGGAACCCTAGGCTCTCTTATATAGAGGAGAGGTCTATGGGTAAATTACATAAGACGAATAGAAAGAAATAAAATAAAGGAAAATGTACAGAGAACATAGATATATCTCAACACTCCCCCTCAAGATGGAGCATAGATGTCGATCATGCTCAGCTTGGAAGAACACTTTTGAAACGGTACTCTGAGTAAAGCCTTAGTATAAATATCTGTCGTTTGATCTCTTGAACTGACATGAGAGGTTCAAGCCCTTCTGAATCATGTATGTAGTATAATGATGGTCTACCTCAATAAACTTTGTTCCTTCATGAAATACAGGATTGTTTGCAATGAATAGGGCAGCTTGATTATCGCATTGTAATTACATGGGTAGAGGTATATTTATATGCAAATCTGCTAGCACTACTCGAACCCACACCATCTATGTGCTTGCTTGTGTCATAGCATTATACTCAGATTCAGCACTTGACCTAGCAACAATTGTTTGTTTCTTGCTTTTTCCAAGAAACAAGAGAACTGCCAATGAACACCGCGAAGCCTAAAGTAGACTTCATGTCCTTAGGACATCCTGCATAGTCAGCATCAGCACATACAAAACCAAAAGAGTTGCTCCTTTCCTGAATAGTAGTCCTGCACCTGGAGAAGATTTTAGATACCTCAACATCATATATATAGCATCCATGTGTACCTGTCGGGGTTGCTTCATGAACTGACTCGCCCGACTCACTACAAAAGAGATATCAGGTCTAGTGATAGTAACATAGAGAAGTTTTCCTACCAACTCTCTATATCTCCTCCTGCCAACCTCATATGTATCATCATCATATAAATTCATGCTAGGATCCATATAAGTAGTAGAGGGTCAACACCGAACCATGCATTTCTCAACAAGCATATCTGTAACATACTTCCTTTGGGTCATCACAAGACCCTGCGCACTCCAAGCAAACTCTAACCCTAGAAAATACCTTAGGGTGCCACGATCCTTACTAACAAACTGATGGCTTGGAAATTCTTTTGCCTTCTTTATCCCCTATAGAAATATTTCTTATTTCTGTCCCGTTTCCTTTTTTCTTTATTTTGTTCTCCTATGTAATTTACCCATAGGTCTCTCCTCTATATAAGAGAGCCAAGGGTTCCAAGGAATAAACAACCTCGTTCTTTTTCCCCAATATGGTATCAGAGCGGTGGTCCTATATCGGATCTCTCGTATCCTAACCCTAACCCAAACCACACCCGCTACCCTCTCCTTCTTTGAGTGTTGCCACCGGTGCCGGCCACTCTCTCCGTCGTCGTCGTCGTCGCCCGTCCTCCCAACTCTCAGGCCACCGCCGCCGCTCGGCCCTATTCCTCGGGCGTCATTGACGCCGGCCCTCTCTCTCTCTCCCCCATCGCCGGCTACTTGTCGCCAGCCCCCAAGCCCTTCATCAGTGGATCGGCTTTCGTTGATGTTGATGGATTTGAGTGCATAAGTCTACATATGCATTTAAATCCTCATATGGTTGTGTAGGCACTTGTCTTTTGTTCTACAAACCCTAGTATTCTTCACCCGGCTCTATGCCAGAAAACAAAGTCGACGTTCTTGTTACAGGCGCTTTCAGAAGTCCAGCGCCGATTCTCAAGATGGGCGGAACGAACTATGAGCTCTAGGCTATGAAGTTCATGAGCCTTATGAAGTCTACGGGTAAGAAGCACATTCTTACCGAGGAAGAGCTGGTTGAGAAAACTGGGGTTAACGCCTCGTGGGAGGTGGATGATGCATATGCCAAGGTTTGGCTTTCTGTTACAATGACGACAGAGATCGCCAAATGATGTGTTATATCAGCCCACCACTAAGGCGATGTGGGATATATCTCTACACTCCCCCTCAAGATGGAGCATAGATGTCAATCATGCTCAGATTGGATGAACACTTCTGGAATGGTCCTCTGAGCAGTGCCTTGGTAAAGATGTCTACAGTTTGGTCCCCTGAGCTGACATGAAAAGTAGAAATGAAGCCCTTCGAAACCATGTCTCGTATATAGTGACAGTCAACTTCAATATGCTTCGTCCTCTCGTGAAATGCGGGATTATTTGCAATGAATAGGCTAACCTGATTATCACATTTCAGCGACATAGGAAGAGGCACATCTATGTGTAGATATGTTAGTACTGCTCGAACCCACATCATTTTTGTACTAACTTGTCCCATAGCCATGTACTTGGATTCAGCACTAGATCTGGTCAACACTAGAGGAAGAGGATGTGGCAGAGGAAGAGGTCGGGCTAGGACACCAACAGCAACAAGGTCATGCACAAGGTCATAGACGAGGGCAGCAAGAATTTGCTCATGCCGTCGAAGTGGAGGAGGGAAACCAAGATATGGACGAGGTCCCCGAGTTTGTTTTGGAGACACAATTTGTCACACCAATTATCGAACCTCGAGACGATGAGATGACAACTCCACAAGCGCCTGCAAGGAACATAAGAGGGGAATAAGCTCAATATGTGTATGTTGCACTGACCCCGCCACCTGTACCCACCTTCGACGAGGAAGAAGGTATAGGAAGTTCGCAATTACATGGAGTTGATCTTAGATATGGAAAGACAACCTATCAAAGGAGGAGGAAGAGATAAATATGTATGCTATGACAATGTTTGGCAATGTACTCTATCTTAGTTATTTGTATTGTACCAAACATGAACTATTTTCTAATCCAATAGAGCCTTTTTATGGACATCTATTCCAATTATTTATGACATGAACAACTTTCGTACATATCCTATTCGTGGAGATATTTATGAAAATCATTTGTTAAGGATCAACTTCCATTTCTTTAACTTGTCCAGCAAAACAAGGTTAGCATAGCATATCGCATACTTCTACTGCGATATAGGGATGAAAACGCAAGAAAATTATGCGCTAAAGCGCACAAAATCCATGTGTTTTTCATGTGATATGCATGCAGTATTGATAGAAAAAAATCCTGGCTTAGTTGAAGAATAGTGTTTTCGAACTATGTTACTAAGGAATTTGCTTCCTCACAGGGTCCCCTCCCCTGTCCAGTCGTCCAACCAAAATCCAAAACCCCCATCATTCCCCAACATGGGCCTCATCTTAATAGCCAGCGCTCAAGAACCACCTACGAGATCCCTCGCCACAAAGAAGACTGAAGTCGACCCAACTCCACCTCCAACCCCATTGTCACCCCGTAGATCTTCCTCAACACCCTACAAATCGGATCCTCTGATTTCCCACATATGGGCATTACCCACTTAGCCATGAAGGTTTTGTTCATCTCACCCAACCTCCTCACCCCCAAGCCTCCTCTCCTCTTCTGCGTCGTCACCTTAGTCCAATCCACCAAATGCATACCCCCTACCTTGCCTACTATCCGAGCAGAAGAATCTTCTCATCAGGACCTCAATCTTCGTGCGCACCCCAGCAAGCATAACTCTCGTGGAGCAGAAGAAAATCGAAACTACCGAAAGAGCGTGCTTCAGAAGAACCAGCTTCCCACCCTTCGAAAGTAATCTCTCCTTCCACCCAGCCAACTTTCCCTCCAGACTCTCAACCAAAATCTCCAATCTCTGACCTTCGGCCTCTCCGCCACCAAGGGCAAGCCAAGGTATGTGATCGGCAAAGAAGCCACTGGGCAACCCAACACCTCCAATGCCTCTGCACCTCATGCTCTGAAAGTCCGAACAGGACCACCACGGACATACCCCTATTAATCTGGAGACCGGAAATATAACCAAAAATATCCATAACCATCGATGCCCACCGAATCCCCTCCTCATCGTCCCCCAAAAATAAGATCGTGTCGTCTGCATACTGCAATATCGGAATGGAAATCTCATCATGCATGTAGCCCGACCACCAACCATCCGACGTAGTCAGCTTTGTCATCACTGCCAATGCATCTGCCACAATGACAAACAACATCGTTGTCAGGGGATACCCCTACCCGATGCCCCGTTGGGGTTGGAAAAAGCCCCTTTCCGAATGACCGTTGACGAGCATCACATGAGAGGCCATCGTAACACAATGTTTGATCCATGCAATCTACACCTCCGGGAAAACCCTCTTCCGCAGAGACGCCCATAGGAATCTCCAGTCAACACAATCGTATGCCTTCAAAAAGTCAACCTTCCATAGTACTTCCTTGGTCTTAGACCTCTTCCAATCTGACAATCGTATGGAGGAGCATGAAGCTGTATAATGATGACACTGAGGAGGCGGACAAGAGGAGATATGTTACGAAGCTCCTATATGTGACCATCACCAGGTCAAATATATCCTTTACAGTAAGCAAAGTGAGTCAGTTTATGGAGTAGCTTAGACAGGCACATATAGATGCAGTCCATATGATTCTGAGGTATCTGAAGGCCTCACCTAGCACTGGTCTTCTATTCAATAGAGGTACAACCCTTGACATTACAGCTCGTACAGATGCAGATTATGCGGTGTGTCCCAAGGACGGGACGTCTACCCCTACCTTTGTAGTGTTCATAGAGAGTTCCTTGGTGTCATGGAAGAGCAAAAAGCAGACAGTGGTTGCTAGATGCAGTGCAGAATCCGAATACATGGCCATGGCACAGGAGAGTACAGAGATGATGTGGGTCAGATCTATTCTTACTGACCTAACGGTTGAGGTGCCTCTTCACATGCACCTCCAATACGACAACCAGGTTGCTCTCTTCATCACCATCAACCCAACCTTCCATGAGAGGACCAAGAATATCAAGGTAAACTGTCACTACACTCTAGACATGATACAAAAGAGCCTCATCTCCATAAGCTTAGAAGATCAGACAGCATATGTACGTACGAAGGCCCTAGCCAGAGGGCCTTACCAGAGATGTCGTTCCAAACTGGGCATGATAGATAATACATGGAAGGCCGTATCCCGATATATCGGCGATATATCGTCGATATATCGATATCGACATGGGACCGATATCGAAATCGATATATCGATATATCCGATTTCAGGCATTTTCTTCAGAAAAATTCCTAGATATAGCGATATATCGACGATATATCGGCGATATATTGTCGATATATCGATATCGACACGATATCGAAACGATATCGATATCGATATGTCCTTCCATTAGATATCTAAGATCCAACTTGAGGAGGAGTGTTGAGATATTAGTTATGTTTGTGTCTTTTATGCATTATCTATTCTTCTTGTCTTCTTTATGTAATTCCCCCAACAAATTACTCTCCTATATAAGAAAACCATAGGTCCTCATGAATGAGCATGTCATTATTTTTCCTCAACAGCCATCATGCTCAGAACTACGACAAATCTCTGTCTGAAAGATCAGCCACAAAGGAGGGGGTGCACGCCTCAGCGAGCTAATCCGCCATCGAGATACATCGATTTTAATAATTACGCATAGCCTGGGAATATTGGTGGCATGGAGGGCTATCTCCAGTCCAATCATCAAACCAAAAACGTAGCATCTCCTCGTTCTCCAACGTCGATCTCAATAGATCCTTCATCTGTGGGGTCCTCGAAATTCCCTGCCAAAGGACAGCTATCAAATGGGCCGAGCAGATAGCCCACCAGAAATGCCATATTTTCTTTACATATGTCATCACAACAAGTCGTCATCATTGCCCCAAATCTTATGATCCATTTGGTGATAAGGGCCTTGACCTTGTTCATGCAATCTTACATAGGGATGCCTAGACCACCCTCCACTTTTCGTCGTGTCATGATCTTTGTTGGAGTATATGTGTCACTTGTATTGATGGGTAACTGGATCCCTCCATTTACCACATCCAGTATTTAGTCCCACATCTACCAGTTGTGGGATGTGGAGACTCGATGGGGGCTATATAAGAAGCCACACACCAACTGTAACAGATGAGAAAGTGAATGCAACATCAGCCCTTTTGAGGCATTCTCCTGTGATTTCATCCCGCTCCTTAGGGGATAGGGTTCCACGTAAAAATCCCGGTGTTTCTTATTGTTTATTTTGTATCTTTGATATTAAGCTTTTGTATTTAATATTTCTAACATGGCATCAGAACGGCTTCGACTCTTGAGGATTTTATGTTCGACATTAGTTCGAGATCGATTATCAAGACGATTTGGAACTCGATTATTCTTAAAGATTTTTTATTCATGATCTGTTCAAAGTTCGAGATCTAGGAGATCTAGGGTTTTTCAAAACTCTTAACACATTCTTCGTTCCTATTCAAATCGATTCTAGTTCTAAAATCGGCAGCACCACTGAGTTCTAGGGTTTCTTCTGAAACTTTAATTATGCACAGATAACCTGCAAACATCTTGTTTAAATTCTGGAAAATCGTCCAAGTTCGAAATGAAGCAAAGTTCATGATGATGAAACCCTAACGTTCAATGATATCGCACATTTTATTCATGTTATGTCATGTTGCGGTAATGAATTCTAAGAAACCCATTTATTCTCAAAGAAGAACATCGGCGCTCCAGGCCAACCCTCGTAGGAGGACCCTCCTTGCGATGCTCATGACCATGTCCGTATGAGGAATTTACGGGAAAAATACAAATGATTTACGGCTTTCGGATCTAGATCTGAACCTAGATCCGATTAGGCTCAAGCCTATATAAGGGGGGTTGAGCACAAGTTGCCTCGCTAACCAGACCACTTAGCATCGCCAGAGCTCCGGTACCTGAGAGGATTTTCGGCGGTCGATCAGAGACCCAAAGGGCCCTGACATGAAAATCTCAAAGCGTGGAGTCATATGGTGGGCGTGAATTCACGGTAAACATCGTAGAACAGTCTTTCCCAGGCACAGGAGTATCATGGAGGACAACCTCCAGGTACGTTTTCTCCCTCCGTTTGTTGACGGATTCACGAGATTTTTATATTGTTGGGTTACAGGGGTTACGGGCTACCTATTGCCAAGGTTTTTATGGCATTTCGTCGTAGTTTTAGGTGCGACGGGTACCTTATCGCATCGTGATTTAGGATTTTCCGGTCAATCCATGGCCTTACATGCGTGATCAAAGTGGATATTATTGATGTAGGTGTTAGCAAGAACACAATGGTGAAGTCGGAACGTCGAACGGAGTGTTTTCGTGGGACGTCGACGGAGTGGTCCGGCTATTGTCTAGGCAAGAATGATCGATCATCATTTTTAGATAAGCAATCATGCCTGATCGATCATGCCTTAAGTGATGAACGATCATTTGACCAAAACGATAGACCGTTGTAAACTTTATGATCGATCAGTACTGATCGATCACTAAAGTTATATGATTGATCATTCTAGGATTGTGGACCTATATGAACTTAATAATTTTGAATTTTGAACATGAAAATGATACAGATCTTATAAGATATTAATATATGTTAACTGTAAATAAATAGATAATCAAGTGAAATGGGTATGGTTCATAGAAGGCCAAATTGTAACATATCGGCGATATATCGGTATCGAGGAGACGGGGATATCGATATCAGGGTATATATCCATTTACCAAGCTATCGACGAAATATGACTTATATATTGACGATATATCGCCATATCGGCCCATATTGGTCAAAAATGATTGTATTCAATATAAAAAATCCTGGATATCGGCCGATATTGTCGAAATCTCACTGATATTTATATATTGATGAATAATACCCTTGTAAGTCTGATTTCACTACTTATTTTGCTATTTGTACTATTAAAAACATCATGTTTGATATATATTGTTTCGGGTCGGGTGCGACAAGGGGGTGCATACAATGGTTCTTTAACTTGGAGGTGTCCAATCGATTTTTATTCATCTTCTTCCCCTTCGAAAATATTATTATGAATTATGTCTCTTTTAAAAAATGTTATTATGTTCTTTATTTGTTTAGTTCCAAAAATAACTCAAACATATTGTTTATACATAATATGTAATGCAATATATGTCTTGGATGAACTCCATTTCCAATATCTATAAGTCAACAATCAACATTAACCATGGTTCGGAAATGTGGTCCATGCGGCCGCATATGCGGCCGCATATGCGTATTCGGTCACTTGACCGAAGCGCATATGCCATATGCGCCAATATGCGGTCAAAACGCATATGCGGCCGCATGTTTGATAGGATTCATGTTAATCCATGACATGTTGATGACACCTTAACTCGATTTTTTTCCGAGCAACTCTTATATCATCATTTACATTGATGCATCTTTTCATTATTCTTGTATATGTTACATTTGGGAATATAATCTACGGTATTTTTTTCCTCGTACCCATTTCCCCCATTGTTCTCAACACTTATTAATGAATTGTTTACTGCCTTTTGAATTTTCTATCTAATGAAATTCATCCTAATTCTTCAAAAAAAACATGAAAAAAATTGACTAACAGACTGGCACTTTATATTTTTGTGCTTCTAATAAATTTTATATGAAAATACAATTTCCCTTATATTTTGTGTCAACATGTTTTGTTCAAATTTTGGGTGTATCATTTGTATACCTATGATTATTCTTTAGCTTTTGTTATCTATAGGATCTAATATATACATTTTCTTATAAAATTCAAGTGTTCTCCGTTGAATCCAAATTTGTATATGTATATATAATGCATTAATTTCAAATACACACTAAAAAATAATCAATTTATAATATCACGATTATATATCTTATTAATTATATTATCTTATTTGAAATTTTTAATTTGGGATTTTTTTAGATCATCAACTTTTTTATATAATCACATTTTATTGTTTATTTTATATTATTTTAAATTAAAATATTATAAACCGCATAAAACGCATATACTTCCGTATACACCTCCGCATATCCGCTTACTCGCTTTAGACCGCGTGACCGAACGAATACCGCATACCGCATTTCTGAACCTTGACATTAACAATGATATGCTCAATATGACAGATATGTGCAATATAAGGGTCATAGATGATCGATATGTGTGATATAAGTGTATAGTTGTAAGTTATTTAGTATTATAAGAACTTGGATGGACTACATTTCCAATATCCACAAGTTAGCAATCGACAACAACAACGATATATTCGATATGACTGATATATGTGATATAAGGGTCATAGATGATCGAAATGTGTGATCTAAGAGTATATTCGTATGTTATTTAGTGTTCTAAAACTTGGACGAACTGCATTTCCAATATCTATAGGTCAACAATTAAGAGTACCGACGATATGTTCGATATGACCGATATGTGCGATATAAGGGACATAGATGATCGATATGTGTGATCTGAGAGTATATTTGTAAGTTATTTAGCGTTCTAAAAACTTGGACGAACTCCATTTCCAATATCTATAAGTCAAGAGTCAACATTAACATCGATATGTTCGAAATGAATGGTATGTGCGATATATGGAGTATAAATGACTGCTATGTGTGATATAAGTGTGTATTTGTAGATTATTTCTTGTTTTAATATTTTGGATGATTTAATTTCTGAAAACATGGCAAAAATACCATTTTTTAGCCATTTCTGACATTTCCACTGATATCGTCGTCCTTTTCCGGGCGAACTGATACGATATCGATATCGATATGACCTTCTATGGTCTGGTTTAACCCTAAATTGAGAATAAAGGATGGTAATGGAATCGGTAAGGTTCGTTGAGGATGAGCTTAAGCATCGTACGTACACCTTTAGATCTGAGCTTTGACTTTTAGGACTAGCGGTCGAGTTTCCAGTTGTAGCTCCGATTTCATGCCACGGTGTCTGACTTTCAATGGCATGGGGGTATCTTGGAGTAGCACCGCCAAGGGAGGGACATTCACCCTTGGGGTCCCGAGTAGAAGCTTAATTAATCGCGATCACGACAGGTCGTTAGTCAGGGGTCATTCTACTTGACACATTGGTGTGCCTTTGTTGCCCAGTGTCAGACATGTTAATTAATCGCAAAGGAAATATATCATTGATTTTCTATCTGAGACGGGCATGACAAGATGTAGACATGTTACTACTCCAATGAATCCTAATGTTAGGCTCTATGATGATGACTCTGAGGAGGTGGATAACATATGGTACAGAGAGCTGGTAGGGAAGCTGTTGTATGTCACTATTAACAGGCTTGATATATCTTTTGTTATTAGTAAGGTCGGCCAGTTTATGGAGCAATCTAGTCATGCTCACATGGATGCAATCAACATGATCTTAAGGTATCTGAAGTCTTCTCCAGGTGCAGGACTTCTATTCAGGAGAGACATGTCTCTTGCAGTTTCCGGATGCGTGGATGTAATTTATGTTGGGTGTCCCAAGGACAGGAAGTCCACTTCAAGCTTCACTGTGTTTGTGGGCAGCTCCCTAATTTCATGGAAGAGTAAGAAATAGAAAGTTGTAGCTAGATTTAGTGCAAAATCAGAGAATAGGCCAATGACCCAAGGGAGCACGGAAATGATGTGGGTCAAGTCCACTCTGACTGACCTAACTGTTGTGGTGCCTCTTCCTATGCACCTCAAATGTGATAATCAAGTTGCTCTGTAGCTAATAATCCAACCTTCCATGAAAGAACAAAGCACATTGAAGTAGACTGCCATTACACACGTGATTTAATCCAGAAGGGGTTTATTTTCACTTTTCATGTTGCTTCAGGCAATCAGATTGCCGACATGTTTACCAAAGCTCTTGTGAGGAGTCCTTTTCACCGTTCTTGTTCCAAGCTGAGCATGATAGACATATATGCTCCAACTTGAGGGGGTGTTGAGATATTTATATCTCTTTATCTTTATTTTGTAATTTTCTATTTCTTCTATCTCTTTATGTAATTTTCCCTTAGAGCATTTCTCCTATATAAGAGAGCTGTAGGGCTACGATGAATGCAACTTTTCATTTCAATCCTTTCTACACATGTGCCACCCCTCTTCGAACTGCATCACCACTCCAGACTCTTGCAGCTTCGATGGCGGCGACGCAGCATCTCGAAGCATCTGTTCCAAGCCACCGCCAGGAGCAGCACCAGCGGCCCCTCTTTCTCGCACAAGCGGCGAAATCTCTTCTCTCGGTGATGGGGGCGGCGAACACGTACGATGGGTTCCATGAAACCCTAAATAAGCAGCATCAACAATGAGAGGAAGGGACCAATGCTCTCTATGTTGGGTTTCCAAAACCCTAGTAGATTGTCCTCTTTATTTTTTGCCTTATTCAGGCCCAATGGAAGAGAAGAAAATCATGCAAAAAAGGGAGAAAGGGCCCAGCAAAAAGGAGAGAGAACTAATTTGCAAAAAAAGGCCCATAAGGTAGAAAAAAAGGAACGACGGGCATAGCTTTTAAAAACAAGGATGTGTACTGTTAGAAAATCGGAAGCGGAAGCATAACATGGAAAAGATAAATAAAATAAGAAGAAAGAACATGCGGGATTTTACGTGGAACCCTACTCCGTGAGGAGCGGGATGAAACCACGGGAGAAGCCCTCAACGGGGCGTATTTGTCTATTGACTTTCTCAATGAGTACAGGAGGTCTGGGGCTCCTTATATAGCCTCTCCAGAGCCTCCAAGTCCCACCACTAGACGATGTGGGACTAAACACTGGATGGGGTAAATGGATCTCCTCCAGGATCCATTTACCCTGCTACAACACAATAGACGTATACAACTTATGCTCCAACACTCCCCCTCAAGCTGGAGCATGCAATGCTCAGCTTGGACAAATAGACAGAAACTCAACTCAACGCTACAAGACACTACGGACAATATCAACCCAACGCGCACATTGTTGCAGTCGAGGACGTTGCTTCTCATGCCGTGCAGGTGAGGAGGACGAACGGGCTGGAGTGTGAGTCAACTGAAGACTCGGAATCTGACCATCGAGTCTGAGCTTGCGCCTGAAGTCTCCTCGTCGAAGAACTGGGCCTCTCCCATCTGGCTCAGAGAATGGTGCACTGCTCTGGTGTACCTATGATACCACATGAATAACCCTTGCCCTCAATGGCATAGGGATTGGTCCTCTGCTCTGGAGTCCCTATGGCTCACATAAAAACTCTGGCCTGACAAAACAAGAAGAATGATGGGGACCGCAAAACCAATGATGGCAACATATGCTCATCTGACAACGACCGCAAACTCGTGCGTGTCTGAAACAGAGACTCGGAAATATCTGACGTCGAGTCTGAAACTGTAGAGTCTGTACATTTGGTTGGTCTGCAAATCTGAATCTGGAGAATCTGAATAGACCTGTGACTCTACATATACTCCCCCTTTCTCCCATACTTGTCGGAACATGAACATCGACAAAGTTGGAAAGACAAGATAAATAGGGGGTAAACAACAAGAACATGAAACTTGCGGCTTTCCTTTTTTTTAAGCCGTCGTTTCTTTTTTTTTGTAATTTTTTTTAAGTCGTTCAAACTCTTCTTCTTCTTTTTACGGCTTTCACAAATCTTTTTTTTAATTTTTTTAATAAACTTTGCGTACGGCTTTTTTTTGTGTGTGTACGCGCCTTTTCAAATTCCTTTTTTTTTCAAACTTCATCATCATTTTTTTTCATACACAAATCTCTCTCTCTTTGGACTGCCACAGCCCCTTTGGAATTTTTTTTAATCGAACAAGGCCCACACGGGCCCTTCATAACTGCCCCCTTTTTATTTTGGAATTGGGGCCCACTGCAACCTTACTTAGGGTTCCTTACACAGGAACCCTCATGTACGCCAACGCCGCCCCGTATGAATGGGGGCCTTCTGGAGCGGAAAGCGGGAGTTGCGCGGTGCTGCTCGGCCACGCGCGTGGAGAAGATGGAGCCTGGGAGGGGCTTCGCGCGAGGGGGACTGCCGCCTTTGCAGGTGCTTGAGGCCTGCACGCGAGGTGCTTGAGGAGTGGAACCCCCTTGGATGAAATAATCGGCCACCGCCCCACTGGGTTTTGAAAGAGGGGGACAGCGGAGGGCTGGAGCTCGCCGCGTGCGCCGCTGGATACTGCTCGTGCGGGGAAGGAAGCCCGCGCCTGGAGGTTTGCGTGAAGAGAGGAGGGCGCGAGAGGTGCGATAGGGGATGCGCCTGGAGATCGAGTCTGCAGCATGTGCGTGAAGAGAGGAGGGCGCGAGAGGTGCGCGGGGGCTGATGCGACTCCGATGCGACTCAGCAGGAGATCTCGCCGCCAAAGCGAGTGCGCGCGGGCTTGGGGCTGCCGCCTGGGTGCTGCGCCTCGTGTTGCGGATGTGCAGCCATTTGGGTAGCTCCGTCTGAAGGTGGAGCAGGGAATGCGCGGGGCTGGAAGATGCGTCGATCGGAGGGGTAAGGGCTTGCCTCGCGGAGCCCTAAGCGGCAGGAGATGCGGCTGACATCGGCTGACATCGGCTGGGTTATGTGGCCTGCAGGATTGCTATCTGAATAGACCTCCGCCTGGAGGAACTGCTTGCGAGCAATCTGCAAGAGCGCGTCATTGCATCCGAATAAACAAAACCGGAGGATCACGATAAATCTAGAGTTCTAGAGAACCCTAAAAATTTCGAACAGACAGAACATGAATATGAACTTGAACAATTAGGGTTTCACCAAAACCCTAGAAACTTGATCTCGAACTTGAATGAACAACAATACTAATATTCAAGATCAAAATATCAAAATCGTCTCTCGAACAAAATATAAAAGAAACAAACTCCTCTAGAATCGATCCGCTCTGATACCATGTTAGAAAATCGGAAGCGGAAGCATAACATGGAAAAGATAAATAAAATAAGAAGAAAGAACATGCGGGATTTTACGTGGAACCCTACTCCGTGAGGAGCGGGATGAAACCACGGGAGAAGCCCTCAACGGGGCGTATTTGTCTATTGACTTTCTCAATGAGTACAGGAGGTCTGGGGCTCCTTATATAGCCTCTCCAGAGCCTCCAAGTCCCACCACTAGACGATGTGGGACTAAACACTGGATGGGGTAAATGGATCTCCTCCAGGATCCATTTACCCTGCTACAACACAATAGACGCATACAACTTATGCTCCAACACGTACAAAAAAACCGTACACAAGAAAAAAATGATGAATGAGACGGCTATAAAAAAGAGAGGAAATAGTTGAAAAAAAGGGACCGTACAAAAAAGACTCTGTACGAAAAAATATTTTAAAAAAGAAGAAGCCGGAAAAAAATTGAGATTGGCTTATGTGGTTTTTTGTTTCTCCCCATCTTTTCATGTCTTCTTCCAATTTTGTCAATCTTATTGTGTTCCAATAAGTATGGGAGAAAGGGAGAGTATTATGTAGAGTTTTACATGTCTGACTCCATATTCTCCAGTTCAGACTCCATGCTAGTTTTCAGACTCTATAGTTCTTATTCAGACTCGACGTTCAGATTGGTTCCGAGTCTGCAGTATGATGCGCACGTGTCTGCGATCATCAGTCGTGTGGTCCCCATCTCTTGTTTTTTGATCTCAGAGTTTTCATGTGATCCATAGGGACTCCAAAGTAGAGATCACATTCTATATGCCATTGTGGGCTAGGGTTTTCATATGGATTCATAAGGGGACTCCAGAGTAGAGATCACATTCTCTGAACCAGTATGGAAGAAACTCAGTTCTCCGATGAGGAGACTTTTCAGACTCCATTCTCCAGCAACTGTGGACTCCGACGAGGATGTTTCCACGGTTTTTTCAGTTCGGCCCTTCAGAGATAGAGCACTTGTCCACATGATGCAGTCTTCTAAAAGTGACGGGCTAGAGTAGTCCGATGAGGAGACATTTTTCAATTTAAGTGACTCTGACAGGCGTAGTAAAGAGCACATGCTCTTCGACGAGGAGACCCAGTTCAACTCACACTCCAACCCATTTGTTCCTCCTCACATGCACATCATGAGAAGCAACACACTCGACAGCAACCGACAGTTGTGCATGCGTTGAGTTGATATTGTTTATAGTGCATTGTATTGTGAGTTTGAGATTTCTTTATATATGCCCAAGCTGAGCATTTCATGCTCCAACTTGAGGGGGAGTGTTGGAGCATATGCGTCATGTATAGGTGGGTAACACCCTCTTAGGTTTAGTCCCACATCTACCAATTGTAGGACTTGGAGAGTCGATGGGGGCTATATAAGAAGCCCCACACCTCATGTAACAAACGAGAAAGTTCAATAGAACCATCAGCCTTTGAAGCGCTCTCTTGTGGCTTCATCCTCCTCAGCAAGGCCCTAAATGTCGGTTTCAGTCACAATTTCAATGACCGGCCAAAACGGAATTTCAGTGGAATTTCGATCGAAATTCAACTGAAATTTCGGTCATTTCGGTCATTTTTTGTACTAGGGCCCTCATATTTCGGTCATTTCGACCATTTCGGTCGAATTTCAATTTCGACAGGATATCGATATTCAACGGAAATTTGAGGCCATGCTCCTTAGGGAGAAGGATTCCACGTAAAAATCCCAGTGTTATTATTGTCTATTCTTTATCTCTGATACTATGATTCCGCATTCTTCTTTTTCTAAAACCTACTACATAAGAATCAGGATGAAACCACGGGAGAAGGCCTCGCAACAGGCCAGATATTTTGTTACTCCTCTCTCCCTCTCATATGTTACAGGTGGTGTGGGGCTTCTTATATAGCCCCACCATTAAGATCAAGCTCCACTTACAATAGTTGTGGGACTACCTATAGATGTGGTAATTGAACTCTGGAGGGATCCAATTACCCATATCTACATATGATGCATACTCCAACACTTTATTTTCGTTTCTATTATGTAATTTTCCCAACAAGATTCGCCTCTTATATAAGAGAACAATAGGTCCTCAATATGAATCAATTCATTATTCATCTTTCCACAAGTTGCAAACAAATCTCTCTCTCTACACATTTACTGTCTCTCTCCTTCCTCCCCGTATGGTTGTCCTTGCCCCAAGCCATCCACCCTCTGTCCAGGATGTCCCCCTTCGCAGTTTCCCTGTCATCAAGGCTCTAAATGTCGGTTTCGGTCACCATTTCGGTGACCGACTGAAACGGAATTTCGGTCGTCATTTCGGTCATTTTATTGTACTAGGGCCCCCATATTTCGGTCATTTCGTCCATTTCGGTTGAATTTCGATTTCGACTGGATATTGATATTCGATAGAAATTCGATCGAATTTCGCTGAAATTTGAGGCCATGCCTGTCATATCGGATTGGATAGACCAAGTTCACATGGAAGTTCTTCCGCTTCGGTGCCCAGTGCTCTCGAAGAAGGAGAAAGATTTCATTGACGAAATTAGGAGTCATCTCCCTCAGATCGTCTCATTGGATTGCAGAAAGCATACGATTCATTCATGCGCCTGCAAGTGTTGTCTCCATCAGATCGGACTTGAGACGGGATGTCTCCTTGTTTAGAGACTTGTGGATCGCAATCATGCTTTAGATGTATATTCTAAACTCATGTGAACACGTTGTACCAGAATGGGAATGGTTCCCAATTCATTCCAATGTGATCATAATTTTTATTTTTAAAATTCTATTGCTAGCGACTTGTACGACAAGTCTGTTTTAATCTAATTTGATTCAATCTACACACTTTCGTGATGTGCCTCCCTTCACTTTCTTCCATCTTCCCTGATGTCCATCTTTTCAGTCTCCTATCGTTCATCACCCACCTTATGCATCCCTCTTTATAGGACCTTTCCACCTAAAATTGAAGAAAAAGACTTAGGAAGTGACGGATTGCTGTTTAAAGTGGATAAATAGCTTAAAATATTAGTTTGATGGAACATCTAGCCAATACAAAGTTAGAATGGCTGCAATAGCTTTCTTCTATAAACTGTGGAGGTCTTCCCAGCCTATTCAACAAGGAAATTCTTCTAAATTCTCATACTTCGAACCCGACCATTAAATAACCTTCGTCCCACATGTCCAAACCAGTACAAAGGAGTCTCCCTCTTTTTATCTCCCATTAGTCCCACATCAACCTTTCCTTTTTTTCAAATACTTACATTGTGCTTCTGATCCTTCTTTATGTGCCCACAACCACTTAATCATAATTATCTAAATGACAAGCATCCTCCGCAAATATTCATAGATAATAATAATTCCGATGCTCAAAGCCTTTTCAAATTACAAATTTCATTGCAACTCGTTAATACCCTCTATAAAAAACTCTATATCTCATATCTATTTCAATCAAATGTGCAGTACTTCTGTGAGTGGCATCTCATCAATTCCTCCATGCCACTGAAAGAACCCCAAGTATTCAAAAACGTCCTTCCTAATACAATAAATTTCATTCTTTACCGCCATCATGTCTCCAAATTATTTATCACTAAACTTGCATTCCATTTACTCGGCCTTTGTTCTACATGGTAGGATATCCTTACACTCCAAAGTCTCTCTTATATGCTCAGCCTTCTAACCATCTCTTGTCTCATCATTAGAACAATATCATAAACAAACAGCATGCACCAAGGCACCTTCCATTATAAATGCTCCATTAACTCATCCATAATCAAGGTGAAAATATAAGACCTCGCAGCAACAGCAGCATAGTCGTAATTTCACAAAGCTATTAGCAAGTTGGGCATGTTTTATATACTTATATACTTTAGGAGGAGTGATGAGTCCTTTATTTTAATAATTGGACCCCAATGATGGATCATTCTATCCTATCGCCTATATATCATAATACCCCCTACCCTTTCTATATAGACTATTAGGTGAAGTAGATAATACCAAGCAATTGATAAATGCTGTCTCACTTTCCATAAAATCCTTTCATTCCGATGAGAAAGTTTCCCACGTAAATATAAACATTTCGATAAAGCTTTTGGACAGAAGTTAAGACTCGTGAAAGCATCAGGTAGTCAAGCAGGAAATTTGTAGAAGTGGTTGATCGGTAAACTATAAAAAACAATCCTATTTGTAATTCAACCTTGTGGTGAAGACCTTGGTAAACTATAAAAAACAATCCTGTTTGTAATTCAACCTTGTGGTGAAGACCTTTAACGTCAAATTAATATTTGGTTAATAAGCAAGCGAATAAATGCAATGTTTGACAAAGCACTTTGAGGTTCTAGATAAAACAGATGCAAATAATCAAATAGAGAACGTCGGCGCTATTAGTATTACCTTCAAAAGGTGTGCGATCATTCACAGGGATATGCAAGCACCGAACCTCGAAAACCCTAAGCAAAAAATTATTACGAATGAGTGGCTAAAAATTAGTGAAACAATAACGTAAACATATTGCTTAAAACAAGGTAGCAACAATAGCAATGAGATTTATACCAAATGAAGAGGCTAAGAAAACTTCTCTAATGTTGTAAGGTCATGCACAGCATACTTATGTAAATGCTAGAATCTAAATAACAAAAGCAAAGTAGCGCCCTACTTAATATGGAAAAAGGCTTTGTTGTGGTGGTGAAAAGGAAAGTAAGAAGAAAATGACATCATATTCATACTAGAGGGAAAGAGAAACCAACCCTTCAACAAGAGTGGTTCTAGCTACTTTTAGGGTGCATTTGGTTGCAAAGTTAGCTCGGGTTAAACTGGGGGAGGATACAGTTTTTTGTGTTTTGTTGTTTGGATAGAGGGTTAGGGGTTGAGTGGGTTTGTTGTGGTGTGATTGTATTGAAGTTTGGAAAAGTGAGTAGTTATTGTGATGTGCTTGTATTGAAGTTTGGAAAAGTGAGTAGAAGTTAAGTAGTTTATAATTTTTAGATTATATGATTGTATAATATATTTTTTTGATGAAATGGATGAAAGAGAAATGATTCATTTCATGTATAAAAAAAGAGAGGGGAGTGGGCCCCACAAGTGAGAGAAAAGGTGGGTTTTGGGGGGTAAATCCCCCCAAGAGAGCTTAACCCGGGAACCGAACGGGGTCTTAAGATTTCTAGTAACCTTCAAATTAGAAACCATTTATAATTGCTTCCGGAAACCGAAACAGTATAATTGATGCACATTAAAATGTATCTTAAAAGTAAAAACTGGTTCATGTAAACAGCATGTAAATAACGACTCAAACACGCAATCAACCACGATCAACCACGAAAACGCAGGGAAAAATCACAGGTAAATAGAGGTTCCACTATGATGGCTGGAGTACAGGTAGAAAACCCTAGGAGATGGTGCTCTACGAGAATGAGACTCTCAAATAACACATGCCTAACCCTAAAATACATGTATATAGGGGTAGATGGTAAACGGATCCTAATCAGATCCTAAAAATTTGTATCCATTAATCGTGTCGGCCAAGACCCATTTACGAAATATATCTGGATCTTGTTGGGAACAAATTCCCCGTATTTAGATCGAATCACGAAAAAATACCAAAGTTAATCATGCTCCATATATCAACTACAACTAAAAAAATGGTGAAGCCTTCTCCCACTATAAGTACTACATGGATTCTTGATCAAATCCATGTTGAAAGATTCGACTATTTTTATGTTGAATGTCGACTACCTAACGCAAACCCCACAAGAGGGGGGTGAACCCCGGTCTTTTGGGTGGTAGGCACACTACACTACCACCATGCCATTTAAGTGGGTACATATATCAACTACAACTACGGGCAAAAATTCAGACCACAGAAGAAAATAAACCGCATATGCACAAGGAATTTTTAACGAGGAAAACTCTCAATGTGAGAGGAAAGATCGTGGGGTTGATCGCAACCTAAAACCAAGCATTATGATCAAAATAATCTCTCGTGAGAGGTTTACACAAAGCCAACACTTTATATAGTCCTACAAATCACCAAACAATGAAGAATAATAGCGAGGAGAAATATCACCAAGCCAATAAATCTGCCATCAAACTATTGGGAAGATGGTCGAAGAAGAATTCTCTAACGATCACTCCCTCAAAACTTTGTTGCATCAACAGGCCTTCTTTCTTCTCCCTCTCTCTCTCTGATTTTTTTCTTGTACTATGAGAACTTGTGTTGGGATGTGTAGAGTATACATCATACGTAGAGATGGGTAATCAGATCCCTCCAAGGTCCAATTACCACATCCACAGATTTAGTTACACATCATCCGTAAGTAGGGAAGTCATTTTGGTGGGGCTATATAAGAAACCATACACCACTGTAACAGATGAGAGAGACAGAGCAATACAGAATACATGACCCTTGAGATGCTTTTTCACATTGTTGCATCATGCTCCTCTTAGAGTAGGGTTCCAAGTAAAATCTCAGTGTTCTTTCCACTATTCTATATTTCTTTATCTCTGATATGCTTCGGGTTATCGTTTTTGTTAGAAAATAGAAATGCGGAAGCGGAATCAGAGATAAATAATAAAAACAATGAAGAACTCAGGGATTTTAACGTGTAACCCTATTCCCTAAGGAGCGGGATGAAACTACGGGAGAACACCTCGAAGGACTGATTTATGCATTACACTTTTTCACTAGATACAGAGGGTGAGGGGCTTCTTATATAGCCCTCACTGAGTCTCCACATCTCACAACTGGTAGATGTGGGATGAAACAACTGGATGTGGTAAATACAACTGGATGTGATAAATGGATCCTGAAGAGAACTTTTTACCCATCTCTCCACATAAGTGACGCACAACATATACTCCAACACTCCCCCTCAAGTTGGAACATGTAACGCTCAGTTTGGACAAATAGAAAGAAATCTCAACTCACAATATAGGACGTTACAGACAATATCAGCTCAATGCGCACAATTGTCGGTTTTTGTCGAGGATGTTGCTTCCCATGCAGTGCAGATGAGGACAAACGGGCTGGAGTGTGAGTCAATTGAATTTCCTCTCGAAGAGCATGTGCTCTGTATTGTGCATGTCAGAGTCATTGTAACTGAAAACGAGTCTCTACACGGAGAACTCTGGCTCGCCACAACATGTTGACAACTGCTCCATCTCTGAAAGGGCCGAATAAAGAATCTCGCTAATTATCCATACGTAGATCTCTAAAGATAGGTCTCTCTCATAGAGACCTCAAAGTGGGTTCTCTCTCATAAGAACCTCGGAAGGATCTCGTACTGGAGTTGAAAGTCTCATCATCAGAGAACTGGATCTCTCCCATATGGCTCAAAGAATGGGATCTCTACTCTGGAGTCCCTGTGAAACCACATGAAAACCCTACCCAATATGTTGAGATTATTATATATCCTTGATGTTATTTTTCTATTTCATTCTTCATGTACTTCTCGTGCTATTTACCAAAGGACTTTTCTCCTATATAAGAGAGCATAAGGGTCGTATGAATATCAAGCAATTCATTTTCTCCAACATGGTATCGGAGCAACTGTCCTAGACCAGGGTTCCCGTATCATCCCACCTTAAAACCCAACCCTACATGCCCCCCCCCTCGCGCACTGCCGCCAAGCGGCCTCCCTCTCCACGCTGCAAGCCAACCCCACGTGTGGTATCGCCCCCCCACGTCGATAGACCCTCGCGTTGCCCAGCCCTCCCATGGGGCCATGGCATCCTACGCCTTGCGTCCCGTGCCCTGCGCCCTACGCACAATTGGCATGCATCTGCATGCACCTGCGTGCATCCTGCGTGCATCTGCATGCATCTGTATGCACCGCTACCCTAGCTTACAACAACAAGAGATGGGGATGGTTGAATGAGTCTACATATACAACTAATCATCTATATGTGATTGTGTAGACTCATTCAGAGTAGTCTACTCAGTTTTGCTCCAGATCTCGACGTTCTTGCTACCATGTCAGAGAACAAGGGTGATGTTTTTTCATTGTTCGGTGCCTTCAAGGGCCCAGCTCCCATCGTAAGATGGATGGGACCAACTACGAGTTATGGTCCATGCAGTTCTGCACCCTGATGCATTGCCATAACAAGGAGCACATCCTGACGTATCCAGAACCGGAGGACAAAATTGGGGTTAATGCTTCTTGGAAGCAAGATGATGCCTATGTTCGAATTTGGCTTTTTCAAGATGCTCACCATGGAGATTGCTAATGATATTGTCAATCAACCCATGGCAAAGTCTATGTGGGACATCTTAGCAGACACATATGGGTAGGCAAAGAATGAGAGCAAAATCCTATAGTTGCAGTTTGATATTTTCAACCAAGCAGAATGGTCGACCTCTTCATGCACACTTCTCGCATCTTAGGGGCATGTTTGAGCATCTGCATAGCTTCATGCCTAATACTACTAGCACTGAGCAGCAGCAGGCATATCGGAATGCTACTATGACAGGACTATTTCTGTCATCTCTTGACTCTTGAGTACGATGCAGAATATACTCAGCTACTTACTAGAGAGACGATACCTCCAATGGAGGAGGCTTACAAGAGGCTGAGCAGAAATGCTACTTCATCTACTTATGTGGCTCCGACTCCTTCTGCCATGGCAGTTTCTTGTGGCAGAGGGGGTACTTCACAGTTTCGAGGTCGAGGATCGCATGGTCGAGGAGGAGGACGTCAGCATGGCCCTTGTTCACATTGCCACCGTCCAGGGCATTCTAAGGATACATGATATGAGAAGCATGGCTATCATGCGTCTGCCCGTGTAGCTGAGTAGATTGAGCCTACTCCTAATTCTGCTGCTCATGATGCACGATTTGATGATATTGTTTCTAAGCTGAGAGAGATGATGACTACTCCTACCACTTCGACTGCAGGATCTTCAGATGTCACACACGCTGCCAGAGCCACCTCGAGTTCATCAGGTATCGCTTTTGCACCTACCAGTAGTAGCAGTTCAAATTTGTCCGATTAGATCATGGATCGTGGAGCATCTCACACATGTGTGGAGATCGAGCACAGTTTACTTCCTACAGGTCTATTCCTCCTGGTAGATCAGTTGTGATTGCTAATGGGGATCATCTACCCATTGTTGATCAGGGGGAGATTATTCTAACTCCCTTGATGCGTGCTGCAGAATGTTTTACATGCTCCAGCATTTCAGATGAATATTTTGTCTATTAACCATATTACAAAAGATTTACATTGTCGTGCTATATTTGTTCCATCCTCTCTTGTGTTTCAGGACGTACTCATGGGCAGGGTGATTGGATGTGGTCGTGAACAAAGAGGGCTTTATAGACTTCTCCAGCCTCTGTGTGCTGGTGCTGCTACTATTCCTTCTGGATATGTTTCTCCTTTTATGTGGCATCTTAGATTTGGGCACCTTCCTCTGCAGAAGTTGTGGTATGTTCTCCCATTGATCTCTACTCGTACTACCTTGGAGTATGAGGCGTGTCACCTTGAGAAGCATCATCGTTCCTCTTTTCCGAGTCGTCATAGTAGTCATTTGTTTGAGTTACTTCATTTTGACATATGGGGTCCTAGTCATGTTCCGAATCATCAGGGACATCGGTTCTATATGGTTGATGTGCATGATTTATCTAAATTATCTTGGGTTTTTCTGTTAAAGAATAAGTCTGAAGCTGGTCCTGTTATTAAAACTTTTCTTATTGAAATCAAGAACATTTTTTCTGCTAATGTGAAATTTATTCACACTGACAATACCTTGTAGCTTTCTACTTTACATTTATCTGCCTTTCTCAGTTCCATTGGTATTGTTCATCAGACATCAAGTGCTTACACTTCCCAGCAGAATGGCATTGTTGAACACAAACAATATCATCTTTTAGATGTCACGAGGACTCTTTTAACTCAGAGTCGAGCTCCACATTCATTTTGGAGTGATGTGGTTCTCACTGCATGTTACTATTTTCGAAACTCTATAAGCGATTGTTCATACCGAGCTCTTTGAATGAGATCTCAATCCAGGATATCCACTAAGCCTTCCCATTTTGACTTTGTATTCTCTTCTAATAACCTCAGAGAGACTTGATATATACCTCATATATACTCATCTTTCTTACTCAAACTAGCCCCCTATAATGCTATTTGGAAAGGGGCTATCGCATTCTCTGAACCAGGTTAACCTCTCTAATTACGTATGTGAGTTGTCAGGTAAGAACATGTATACTAACCCCTCGACCCAGACTTGCGAGACGGAGATTGGAATTCGACTTTGTTAGAGTTATTATATTTACATCTATATTTGTAACCCTTCGGGTTCTGTAACCCCTGATGACCCTTCGGCTTCCGTAACCTTCTGTGTCCCTTCAAGTCCGTAACCTCCAGTGACCCTTCGGGTTCCGTAACCTTTGTACTCTTAAGGGTTTTCTCTATATATAAGAGACCCTACCTCTATGGAATAAACATCTCATCCCATCTCATTTTATTCCTCTTCTCAACATGGTATCAGAGCAACGGTCCTAGATCGAAGCCTAATACCTTAAATCCGCTGCCACCACCAGCCCTCTCTCCGCCGACAAGGAGAGAGGGCTGGACCTCCCGCATCGCTCATGGGTTCCATGGTCTCGCGCAAGGTAGTCCAAGTCCCCAACATCACCAACAGCACCTAAAGCGCTACCCGAGGCTCCAACAGCTCCAGCCACATCTCTTGTGTCGGCGGCACCGCCTGGAGCCCCTCCTCTCCATCAACCATTGCTTCACCACGACTTATTTCTCCCAATGACGTCTGCTGCCCTACCACAACTGATAGACTGACACTCCAGACTACTACTCAGATCATCCGTCTTCACCGAGCATCGACTTCTTCGTCAGGGCGTATACTTCTTCTTTTACGACCCGACTACTACTCCGCGCTGGACTTCTTCTATAGTGATTCTTCTCCAGGCACGACAGAGATATGTTCCGGTGACCTGCAGGCACGACAGAGATACGTTCCGGTGACCTGATATTGCAGTGACTCTACAGGCATGGCAGAGATACGTTCCGGTGACCTGAAAGCCACAGACCCGTCCTCGAGCGAGGTCCTCTACCAGCAGCGGATATATGTTCTTATGGTGCATCGTGTGAAGATGTGGTGTATACTTTTTCTTTTTGTTACAAGCTGCAGCTTTCTCAGCTCCAGCTTGAGGGGGAGTGTTAGAGTTATTATATTTACATCTATATTTGTAACCCTTCGGGTTCTGTAACCCCTGATGACCCTTCGGCTTCCGTAACCTTATGTGTCCCTTCAAGTCCGTAACCTCCAGTGACCCTTCGGGTTCCGTAACCTTTGTACTCTTAAGGGTTTTCTCTCTATATAAGAGACCCTACCTCTATGGAATAAACATCTCATCCCATCTCATTTTATTCCTCTTTTCAACAGACTTGAACCAGAAAAAAGAAAGACGCTACTCGGCATGAGAGGCCCGCTCTTAGACCTTTTGGAAGAATCTATTGAGTGAGGCTCTTAGCTGCTCCTGTGGAAGATAAACCGCAAGCCGCCTACTATCAATGGAGAAAAAGTTCCTTTCTTGATTGTGTTACTCGATGACTTATTTTCCCTCACTCCCAAGCTAGTTGAGTCTGTAGCTTTTGTCCTCAATTTTACTCCAGGTCGTGACAAGCTCTGTAATACGCGTTTTGTACACTATGCCTTTGAATGTGATCAACTGTTATTTCAAGGAAATATTGGATTGATAGTGTTCACACTTTACGGATACCATAATCAATAGATTCACCTTGATGCAATGATTTCAAAAGATTCTCTGAATTGTGTGGCACCTCAAAACATAGTAACACATCTAGTAATATGGAATTTTGGTAGTACCTTATAAGTAGTAGAAGCCACTACTTGCATAGTGCCCATAATGTTATAGATTTACACTCATTAGTCATAATCACATCATTAAGACTAATTAAGCATGATTAGTGCTAATTACCCATCATTAGTGATAATTAAGCGTCATTAGCATAGATTCATACTCATTAGCCATAATCACATCATTAAGATTAATTAAGCATGATTAGTGCTAATTACCTGTCGTTAGTGATAATTAAGCGTCATTAGCAAAAGTAGGACACATGGAGAGGAAATCATGGGACACGTGTCATTACATAGTCAGGACAAGTGTCAAATACTCAATAGTGCCATGTGTCATCATCCTAAGTCTAACACGTGTCATGGTGAAGCCGCTTGCTTGGGCAACAAGTTATCTCGTGAATAAGACTAGCCGCTTGCTTGGGCAACAAGTTATCTCGTGGATAAGAGTAGCCGCTTGCTTGGGCAACAAGTTATCTCGTGGATAAGACTAGCCGCTTACTTGGGCAACAAGTTTTCTTATGATTTAGCCATGTACCATGCCATGTGTCTTCATACATGGATAAGAGACACATGAACCTCCCTTACATGTTGACACATGTCACACATGTAAAGGGGGTGGAGGCCTATAAATACCCATGACCCCCCATACTCCTTCTCACTTCATCCCACGCCCATCTCTCCACCTTAGAGCCGCAAGGCCGCCGAAGTTGCGGGAGGAGCACGAGAGGAGCCACGACGAAGCCCTGTCGGTGATCGAGAGCGTTTTTGAAGCCGTAACGAAGTTCTGTCCGCACCAAACCGTAGTATTCGATCTAAGACGGCTATAGGGGGGATTTCACTAAAGAAGGTGATTCGGACTCAAATTAGATAGCGTTCAGGTGAGGGATTCTCAAGCGCTATTTTAAAGCACTAATCTTTAGCTTTTATGCGTGGTTTGAATAGTTAGTATGAAATCGTGTTTTCTAAAGTTTTTACGCATGAATTTCAAGTACCATACGGTTGAGATGAAATCAGGGCTTTAGAACGTATTTCAGACGTCGTTTCAGGTGTTTTATCATGATAGCACGTTTTTAAGCATTTCGTTCTTTGTGGAATACGAATCATAAGTTTCACTACTTAGAATTAAGCTTTTTATAAAAGAAATATGTTTGGCGCGGTTACTATGCAATATGGATCGGATTTCAAGTTCTTCATAGTTCTAGTTATCAGAATATGCATGCTATGTCAAGATTGTTTTATGTTCATGATTTAGCTGTTATGAGCTTGAATTAGCAAAAGTACGGTTTATTAGTGACAAGAAAAGAATCAGAATCAGAAGATAAGCACCACAGTAGCTCTTTTATGCAAATCATGAACTAGCCATTAGATATGGTGATGTCATTAGATATGACCCGAAACCGCCATTAGATATGGCAAACCATTAGATATGGTATCAAGAGGACTTTGGGTCCGCATTCTGTATACATATAGGCTTTTGGCCGTATGCAGGGTGTTTTTGGTCTTTGGGACCGTCTACGCGTATGACTTAGCTTTGTTTCAGCGTTCATGAGTCAATAAATTAGCCACAGTGGTGATTAGTACAAACAGCTTGATAGTAATGATTATGTTTCATTTTATCTGCTTTTGAAGTGATTTCAGCATTCAATAGCAAAACTAGCATGTTTTATATATAATTTCTGTCATAAAGTCTCTTTCAAGCTATTTCACAGTTTTCAGCATAAATTCTTGTCATGATGCTCATATTTCAGATTTTAGCTATATGTAAAAAGCTTGAGATCCTTTCACTGGGTCTAAGCTCATAAATGGGTTTAGACTCATCCCTTTATATTATAATTATGTACAGATCAGCAGAATCACGAATAGCAGGGGAAAGGACCATTGATACACTTGGAGGAGGTGTCTTTTGCTTTTTGTTGTTTTTGTACTCTCTGGTTTATTTTATAAGAAGTTGTAATAGATAGAACTTGTGTAATACACTTCTTGGTGTTGTGAACTTTTTTTGAAGGCTCAAAAAAAAGGGGGAGACACGCGATGGTGTTCACCCCAAAATAATATTATATATAAAAAAGAATAGAGCGAGATACTTACATGTCGAGGAGGGGAAGAAAGAAGGGAGAGGGAGGGGACAGAGAAATAATTAAAAAAACGGCAACCGGCCCCAAGGCCCAACTACGTAGACCAGTCAGCGATTAATATGGAAGTCGCGGTATTGACGTTCTCCACGTAGAAGCGCGCACCCGAAAAGATAGAGTCATTGCGAGCCCGCCAGATCGACCAAAGGCGCGCCAGAGGGCCGAGCAGATGCGAGCGGGGGCTTCTTCTGTTGGCCCAGAGGATGTCCCAGAATTCCTCCGTATTGGCTGAACGAGCCCAGGCGACCTCATCCCAAGTCCGGGAGACCGATGTGCAAAGGAAGAAAAGGTGGTCCGCCGATTCATCAGACAACCTACAGAGCTGGCACCGAGTGTTGGAAGAGTGAAGAAGGGAGGCGCATCGATCGCGAGTCATCAGTCTTCGATGTCGAAAAACCCAGAAGAAGAAGGTGATCCTAAGGGGTAAGCGGAGGCCCCAAAGGAAAGCGCAGTCACGGGCCAGGGAGGCATCCATAGGTGGAGGAGGAGGGAGCAGGGCAAGATAGGCCTTGCGGGAGGAGAACGGACCATTCCTCCAAGCCCAATGATCCCGCCCGCCAGCAGGGGAGGGGGAAGATGAGAGAGCCTCCAACAGAGAGGCCAAGTCGTTGACGCGCTGGTCAGAGAGGGACCCCGTGAAGGCGGGGCACCAGCCGCCGTGGATCCAGTAGTCAGCAACGGTGGCCAAGCGGTTAGACGCCAAAGAGAAGAGCCGCGGGAAGCGACACCGGAGGGCGCCACCCCCCGTCCAGTCGTCGATCCAGAAATTGAAGATAGCACCCGATCCCAGCATCGGGGAGAATAGAGAGCGGTTCTTTTGATATATTTCAAAAATGTATCGCCAAAAGGGGGAAGAGTGAGCCGGGCATCTCCCACGAATGAAGGAAATCCAGTCCACGCCCAAAATCGCACGCAAGACGCTGCCAAAAAATGATTCATCCTTGCCCCAAACCTTATGCACCCATTTTAAAAGCAAGGCCTCATTGACCCGCTCCAAGGGCCGAACACCAAGGCCCCCCGCTCTCTTGGGCCGAGTAACCACATCCCAAGCAATCAAGTGAATTCCGCGGCCGCTGCCATCCGCCCGCCCCCATAAAAATCTTCGCATGCATTTTTCCAGTTGGTGTTGTGAACTTGAAGTACAAAGATGTTATGTTTTTGAGATTGCCACATTTTTGCTTGAGGAAAAAAAAAAAGAAGAAAGATCTCTGTCGCAGCACGTTCCGGTTAGCGGGTCGGGTCGTGACAAGCTCTCTCCTAGAGCTGTCAAATGTGTGTTCGTTGGTTATTCTCGTACGCAAAAAGGGTATAGATGTTTTGATCTTGTTGGGCGAAAATACTATGTTAGTGCTGATGTCACATTTTTTGAGTTTATTATGTATTTTTCTCCAACAGGTGACATGTTATCGAATGTTGACTCTGGTGAGGATATCTTTGTTCCTTCACCTTTGTTAGTTTCACCACCATCTCTCCATGTTGAGTCTCAGTCACCTCCACCACCTCCACCTCCATCTACCCTGACACAGTTCCTACCTCGATTTTACATTCGCAGGTCTTCTACTAACCCATTTGTTCATGCACCTTCCCCGCCATCCACACGCCCCAGGTATGTGATGAACACATTGTTTCTAATGATGGCACTGGTTCTATGCTTGATCCACAGGATAATGTGATGCAGCGTGACCCCAAATTATGGGGCCACATTTATTTAATTAAGTAATTATCAATTTTATTTAAGTTTTTAGCGGTCTTATTGGTCTAATTAAATAATTGAGATCGCCTGTGATCTCAACGTTTATTTCGTAGATTTTAATTATAATTGTGGGTCAATTAATTAGTTAGAGTCTAATTAAAGTCATTAGAGGTCAAATTAAAGTTGTTAGAGTCCAATTAGGAAAGTCGGTTGTCAATTTGATTGAGTTGCCTATTTTTGTAAACCCTCTCTCCTATATAAAGAGAGGGTAGGCCCTTGTTTTAGTCAGTCGATTATGAATTGAAATTTGAGATTTTATCTCGTATCTCTCTCTTATCTCTCTTCTCCCTCCACGCGATCTCCGCGGTCTTCTCCTTCAACCTCTCGCATTCTCGGCGAGTTTTCTTCCTCTCAATCCCTCCACTTTCTCTTCTCAACCATTCCCTTCTTCTACCAAAAATCCACCAAAAAATATATTATTATTTTATTCGCCGTCGCCGATTTCCATTTGCATCATTTGGTATCAGAGCATGGATTTCGAATCGTTCCTACGATTCGACGATCCGATCGACTATTGGAGTGCGAAGTTCGGTCTCCGCCGCCCATCTCGTGGTTCGCGTCGCTCAAAAAAGTTCCATCAACGACTTATAGCATGCATCAAGGTGCACGCATGGTTGGACGCTCAAATCGACGACGATTCAACCGCCAACGACCAAAATCAGATCGATGCAATCGCTGTTCAACCCGATTTCGAGGCAATAAATGAAGGTACTTTCATTATAGATGAAGATTTATTTCCTGTGCAACCAAACAATGAAGACAAAGGGCCGATTTTCGACACAAGCACGGAAGAGGAATCTGAGTTCGACGTCGAAGTTGCTGTCCGGGAGTGTACAGATCAGCCCCCATCACCGGCGGCATCCCCGATGGCAACCGCAACCTCGCCACCATCCCCTGCGACCATCCCGACCCCCCCGGCAAACCCCCTAGCCACTTCAGCCCCTCCCGCACCGCCAGCGGCCTCGCCACCAACCCCTGCGGCAAACCCGACCCCCCCGACAAACCCCCTAGCCACTTCAGCCCCTCCCGCATCCAACCTTTCCCCCCCTCCCCACCGCACACCTCTCCAACCGCCCAGTGCCGCAACGCCAGCGCACTCCTCCCGCCAGCATCTCGCCGCGCTGCCTCCCCTCGACGCGACCGCCAGTCGCGCGCACCACCACCCTCCGCCTCTGGTTTTCCCCACCGCCGCCACCTCCTGCGGCCCGCAACCCTCTCCTCTCCTCACGCGCCGCCTCGCCAACGCCCCTCTCCTCTCACCCACTCCCTCGTCGCGGTAGCAGACCACCCCTCGAGGCCGCTACTCTCGCCTGCGCCGCCGGCCCGCATCAACGTCGGCCCCCCTCGAGCCGCCGCCACCGCCTCCGATGCTGCCCGAGTCCACGGCCCCGCCGCCTGTTGGAGTCGAAGAAGGGAGCCCTAATTTGGGACCCGAATCTTATGGGATGGCAATCCCATCGATTGAGGGATGGGAGTTTGAAATGGCAAAATTGCAGAAGAAAAACTCCAACTTCCGCTATTTACATGGAGGTCCAGAGCAGTATGAAAAGAAAGAAAAAGAAAGAGGTGCGAAAATTGCACCAGCACCCCTGGCGGCCGAAATATTTACAAAACAAGGCTGAAATTGGAAAACTAAGGGCTATTCCTTATCCAAGTAGGACTCTCATCTTGGGTTTTCCCTATATAAGGACCCCATGGCTCTACTTTTTAGACACATCTCCCCTTCTCCTCTCCTTGTGCCATTGCTTCATTATGGATTATTCAAGGGTCATATTCTCCATGCCGCATCAATTTTTTGAGCATCATGGGAAGGAGTCAACGGACGCGACGCCGCCGCCGTACGCTCCGCATATGTTTTTCAACCACGGCAGCCGCGCCTCTCCCGCCCACACATGGACCCCGTCGTTCACGCCCCACATGTTCTTCCAGCAGTCAATTGAAGCCGCCGAAGCATCCTCCAAGCTTGCAGTTCACGCAATTCGTCAGGAGCCGAATTTTTAAAGCGGTGGAGAGTTGATGCAGCGTGACCCCAAATTATTGGGTAACATTTATTTAATTAAGTAATTATCAATTTTATTTACGTTTTTAGCGGTCTTATTGGTCTAATTAAATAATTGAGATCGCCTGTGATCTCAACGTTTATTTCGTAGATTTTAATTATAATTGTGGGTCAATTAATTAGTTAGAGTCTAATTAAAGTCATTAGAGGTCAAATTAAAGTTGTTAGAGTCCAATTAGGAAAGTCGGTTGTCAATTTGATTGAGTTGCCTATTTTTGTAAACCCTCTCTCCTATATAAAGAGAGGGTAGGCCCTTGTTTTAGTCAGTCGATTATGAATTGAAATTTGAGATTTTATCTCGTATCTCTCTCTTATCTCTCTTCTCCCTCCACGCGATCTCCGCGGTCTTCTCCTTCAACCTCTCGCATTCTCGGCGAGTTTTCTTCCTCTCAATCCCTCCACTTTCTCTTCTCAACCATTCCCTTCTTCTACCAAAAATCCACCAAAAAATATATTATTATTTTATTCGCCGTCGCCGATTTCCATTTGCATCATAATGCATAGGAGGTGTTGGTACCAGAGAACAGAGAGGTTGATGACCTTGATATACCTATTGCCCTGAGGAAACCGCGTCGCAATTGTGCCACATATCCTCTAGTTGTGCATATTTCCTTAGATCATCTTTCAGACGAGTACAGGAGGTTTATTATGGGCCTCTCAGCTGTTATTATTACGTGCACATATCAGAAGGCCATACAGGATAGCAGTTGGCGACTTGCTATAGAGGAGGAGATGGCCGCTTTGCAGTCTCATGATACTTGGAGTGTTGTTTCTACTCCTCCAGGTGCATCGGTTGTAGGGTGCAAATGGATCTTTATGGTGAAGCATCGCGCTAATGGCAGTGTGGATCGCTACAAGGCAAGGCTTGTAGCACGTGGATTTACCCAGACTTGGGTGGATTATCATGATACCTTCTCTCCAGTAGCCAGACACTCGATATTGTGCATTCTCCTATCAGTAGTGGTTTCATGTGAATGGCCTCTTTACCAGCTTGACGAGAAGAATGTGTTTCTATATGGCGATTTACAAGAGGAAGTTTATACGCAACAGCCACCAGGGTTTGCTGCTGAGGGGGAGTATCAGAAGGTATGTAGGCTCCATAAGGTGATTTACGGCCTGAAGCAGAGTCCGAGAGCTTGGTACCAGAAGCTTTCAGAGTTGATAGAGCATAAGGGATTTGCTCGGTCCACTGCGGATCACTCACTTTTTGTTCAGAGGACACAAAGAGGTACAGTTGCTATTCTAGTCTATGTTGATGATATTATTGTCACTGGTGATGATGAGCAGGCATTCAGGCAGGCAAGGAGTTCCTACGTCAGCAGTTTATGACCAAGGATCTTGGCAATCTCAGATACTTCCTTGGATTAGAATTAGCCAGGAACCAGCATGGTATTGTGATGACCCAAAAGAAGTTTGTTACTTATCTTCTATTAGAGACAGGTACAACAGGGTGCAAGCCTACTACTACTCCTATGGATCCAAGTATGAGATTATATGATGATGATACTGAGGAGATAGATAAGAAGAGATACAGGGATCTACTTGGGAAGCTCCTATATGCTACCAACACCAAGCCAGAGCAGACAATAGTTGCTAGATCTAGTGCAGAGTCTGAATACAGGGCCATAGCTCAGGGATGCACAGAGATGATGTGGGTGACTGATCTTGCTATTGATGTACCTCTTCCTATGCAGCTTCTATGTGATAATCATGCAGCACTATTTATTGCAAAAAATCCTGCATTCCTAGAACATACAAAGCATATAGAAGTGTTTTGCCACTATACCAGAGACATGATTCAGAAGGATCTCACTCATGATTCTAGTGAAAATCAGACTGTTGATATATTCACCAAAGCACTTACTAGATGCACGTTCCAAAGATGTTGCTCCAAGTTGAGCATGATAGACATATATGCTCCGACTTGAGGGGGAGTGTTGAGATTATTATATATATTTGGTGTTATTTTTCTATTTTATTTCTTCCTGTGCTTCTCGTGCTAATTACCCAAGGGCTTTTCTCCTATATAAAAGAGCCCAGGGGCCGTATGAATATCAAACAATTCATTTTCTCAAACACAACATGGCATAGGGAATGGGATCTCTACTCTAAAGTCTCTATGGAACACATGAAAACTCTGACCATAAAACAAAAGATGGGGACCACTGAAAAAGAGATGGCAAACATGTGCACATCTGAAAAGAAGACCGCATACATGTGCATGCCTGAAACTGAAGATTCGGAACCAATCTTACATCAAGTCTGAACATCTGAACTGTAGAGTCTGAAAAAATCTAGTTGGTCTGAAGAATCTGACATCTAAATCTGGAACAGATCTTTGACTCTACATAATACCCCCCCTCTCCCAGACTGGTCAGAAAACAATTACATCGGCCAAGTTGGGAGAAGATAATAAAATGGGAGAAAATATGAATAAGCCGATCGCAATTTTTTCTCGGCTTTCTACATTTTTTAAGTCGCTTCATTTTTACGGCTTTTCCTTCTTCCTTTTTTTTGAAATTTTTTTACGCACTTCCCTTTATTTGGAAAATTGGAACTTCGCCCAAATAGGGCACAATATCCTCACCCCCCCCCCTTCCTTTTTTTATAGAGCATCCGTCGCTTGGGCTCTCCCTTTCCCTTTTTATTATTTTTTAAAATTGCAACCCAGACCCAAATGGGGTTAAACATTCAACCTATTTAGGGTTCCCTGCTTAGAAACCTCATGAAGAAAGTCGTTGCCCCCACGATTGGAGTTTCTGGTCTTGCGCGCCACCCTGATAGGGCTTCTACAACGCCATTGCCGACGCAAGATGGGAGGAGGGAGGTGCAGCTTCATCGCGACCTAGGCTTCAAGAGGATGGGGCACCGCAGCCCGCTGGAGAGCCTCTGCCTTGAGGCGCCGCTGCCTGGGGCCTATGCTATGAGGTGCGGCTGCCTTTGGAGCGTCGCCGTTGGCACAAAGCGATGGGCTTCGAGCTTCGAGCCCCGCCTGCGGGAGGTGGTGGTCTTTCGCTCGGAATATCCTCCTCCAATCCGGAGAAGCGTCGCCTCGCGTGAAAGGATCGTATGTGATGGACTGTTGGGCGATCGAGCTAAAGCATGCTCACTGCCACTGGAAGATGGATCGCCACCTGGAAGCTCGCGCGGGCTGGAGATCACGCGCTAGGGATGCGAGAGGGCTTCTTCAACAGGAGGTTTACGAAGTGAGGGTCCCGCCTGGAAGGGTGACGCGATGCGTCGCCTAGAAGTTCACGGCACCTGGAGTGCGTAGCCAAGATGCGCGCAAGGGACTAGCGAAGGAGATGAGCACGCCTCCTGAATGCGCAAGTTGTGCTGCATGTTGATCTGGAACCCTTGCAAGAGCCACTAGAGATGTTTTCGCCACGCGAGGAGCTGCTCTGATACCATGTTAGAAAATAGAATACGTAAGCGGAATCAGAGATAAATAATAAAACAATGAAGAACTCACGGATTTTAACGTGGAACCCTACTCCCTAAGGAGCGGGATGAAACCACGAAAGAATGCCTCAAAGGGCTTATTTATGCATTGCACTTTCTGACTGGATACAGAGGATGAGGGGCTTCTTATATAACCCTCACTGAGTCTCCACGTCTCACAAATGGTAGATGTGGATGTAGGACTAAACAACTAGATGTGGTAAATGGATTCTGGAGAGATACATTTACACATCTCTCCACACAAGTGATGCACAACATATACTCCAACAATTTTCTACAAGGTATCAATTGAAGATCACATTCATCGTCCCAGGATTTCTAATGAAACCCAAATTCAAGGCACAACCCACGATGATCAGAGCAGTTCCACAAATCCTAGGGTTTCTGCAACCCTAGAAAACTACTGACTCTAGATCTCTAATGCATATGATTATTCGATCGTATTCATGATGCCGAGTTTCTTCCTGAAACCCTAATTTTGTTAGGCAATACGACAATAACAACTAGGGTTCCTGAAGATCGTGGATTCGATCTTACGACTTACGTGTTCATGACCTTCGTGGTCCTTTATGAGTTCAAAGAAGGAACATGGCTACTGTGATTCCAATCATGTAATCTTCGATGATCTCCCCTCTTTTCTGCGAGATTCTAATCTTCATGCAGTCGAGGTGCTCCCTTCCCGTGTTCCAAGTAACTGCAAACCTTCTTCCAGTTCCCATGGCACAGATCCAATGCGAAAACCTTAAGGTACCGGCGAGGGTATCTCATCTCTGGCTCCAACTACGGTGCAGGCCCTCACCTCCAAATGCACAAGACATCGCCTCCCTACCATCTACATGCAACCCCCTCCCCGGTCGGATACCTCCTCGACAGCAAAACCCATCCACTAGGCGACGTTGAGTCACAACTACCCAGGCGATGATCACTGTGTGCATACCTTGAGGTCACATCTCCGTATGTGTGTCCCTCTCCATCGTACTCACCTAACATCTTCCAGATCATCAAACCATGCGAGACGATATCTACTATGACCACCCAACCACCCATGAACAACTCCAAACATACAAAACACCTCTCTAAGAACTTCTCAACCACATCTGATGAACAAAACAGCTAAATCTCACTCCCAAAGGCAAGACAAATACCGCATCATTCATCCGTTCTCCTAAAGTCGCACAACACACTAGCACACATACCATTAGCACAAGAATAGTCACCCATTCAATCCAATAGAAAATAAATGGCAAAGTCTTCTCCCACTATAAGTGGGGTTAGCTACATGGATTCTTATGCAAATCTATGTTGAAAGAATCGACTATTTTTTATGTTGATTGTCGACTACCTACCGCAACTCCCCAAAAGGAGATTTGAACCGTGATCTTTTAGGTAGACCACTTAAATGGGTCTAATCCAATAACACTTCATCAAAAACAAAATTTATCGCAAAGATTCTGCAATCTATATCTCAAAACTTACTTTCCAAGCGGCTTGTGGTGCAAGATGAGCCCCAATCCAATGCCATCCATTCCTGCCCATCACATTCCTTCCAAAATTAAACCACCACAAGACAACAGCCAAAAGAGCATTCGTTTCCCCTACCTGGCAAGAAGAGCAGCAACGGCGCCCCCTCGATAGGCCTCCCACACTCCACAGGGCAGAACCACCGGGGTGGACCACCGTCCGGCTTCACCATCTCCTTCGCCAATCAAAGTAGTCCTTGACGTCGGCGCGCCCGAACCCGTCGTCGTACAGCACCTGCAATTCCTGCGCGCCTACACCGCCGCTGCCTCCCCTGCTCTTCCCTTCCTCAACCCCCGACCTCGCCGCCCCGTTCACCTGCACAGAAGCTCCGCTCACAGCCATAGGCGGCAAGTCCCACGCCCCTCGGGGCGCTACGCGCTGCGCCGCGCGGCGCGGGAGAAGGGGAGTGGAGCGACGGGGAGGGGGAGATTGGCCATGGACGCCGCCATTGTCGGTGAGATGAGTTGGAGGTTTTGGAGGAAATGCCCGATAGAAGAAGCTTGGGTCAGAAATAGCGGGAGGAGGGAAGTGTGAGTGCGGTATGGGATGCGTGCACGGTTTGGACTTGGACAAAGGCAAGGCATCCGTTGCGTCCGGAAGCAGGTGGTGCCGCCACGTGGAAGGAGGTTCCGCATGGTCCAGAGCCGAACCACGTTGGTACTAATGGGCGCGCTTTCCGGATGTGGACTTCAGCGACGAGAGAGAGAGAGACGAAAGTAAGGTGTCCGTAGGGAAATATGGTGTCCTCGGGTGGAGGATAAGATAAGGAATGCCCTCGTTGAGAGAGAGACGAAAGTCAGGTGGTCCGTAGGGAAATATGGTGGTCTAAGGTGGAGGATAAGATAAGGAATGCCCTCGTTGAGAAGGTAATAAGGAAGAGATGGGGGTAAAATGCACTGTAGACACAACAAGAGAGGTCGTCGAGTGGCGGAAGAGGTTGGTAAAATTCAGCTTCTACTTCGTTCTTGAGAACATACTCTTGGGAGGGTAAAATGTGATTTACCGAAATATGCCGATTTAAACCTTTTATTAAACAATTGCAAAAAATCACATATAGAAGTAATCACCGCGCATACAGAATTATTTAGGTTTATCCTTGTTTCAAGGTTTCAAGTTATGTCAGAATGAATGTTTAAACTTCTTTTCTTGATGATTTTATAAAGGAAGAAGTATAGCTCAAACAATCCCTAGAATTTGAAGGTCCAATGCCCATGATCATGTCTTTAAGCTTAAGAAGGTCTTTCTAGACTCAAACAAACACACTATATCATGGTATAATAGATTAAAACACTTATCAATCAACATTGGTTTCACAATCGAAAAAGTTGACTACACTCTGTATATTAAAATGATATTTTGAGTGTGCATGTTTCTACCTATTAAATTATTTTAGTTCTAGTAATGCTTTCCCTTGCAAGGATTTTTCTAAATGCATGCATGCACATTTTGAAATGAGCATGATGGGAGAAATGAAGTTCTTTCTTGGATTCCATATTACAAAAAGAGATCAAGGTATTTTCTTCTCTCAATAGAAATGCACAAAGAAGATCATAAAGAAATTCAACCTAGATAATATTACAGGCAAAAAATACCCCAATAACACCCTCAACACATCTTCATTAAGACGACACAGGTAGTCATTGATTAAACGTTATCGGGGTATGATAAGTTCACCACTCCATCTGAGAGGTAGGTTCGACATTATTTTTTGTGCATGTTTAAAGCTATAAATAAAATCACTTAAATGTAATAAAATAATAAGATTTATTATTTGGTTTCAACTATTGATTTTGATCATTTTATCCTAAAATACATAGCTCGATTGTTTTGCATATATAGACACTAACTATGTCAGCAATGCACATATAGAAAAAATACTAGTTGCACCTAACAATTCATGGAGCATGCCCTTGTATCATAATTTTCTAAAAAATAAAATGGTGTTGCACTATCCACAACTGAAGCATAGTATATTGCAACTTTTTAACGTGCTCCCAATTATTTTGGATGGAGCATTGACTTTGGACTTTCATTTGACAAGAAACATATTCTTTGTAGTAGCATCATTAATCTAACTGAGAACTCTTTTATCACTTAAGAACCAAGCACATAAATGCATGTCATCATTTCTTGCGTGCAATATTCTCAAAATTGGGATATGTGTGGTTTCGTTCCCATAGAGAATCAAGTGGCAAACATGTTCACTAAATCTTTGTCAAGTCCTCAGTTTGAGAAAAACAAAAGGAATGATATCTTTGGAAGCCAATGCAATCAATCAACATAGATATACTGATTGTTGTGCATAAAGAGGGAATAATCATGTCTCACCCCTATCTTTGATTTCATGGAAATTCATGAAAATTCTTTTAGATATAACCCGATGACTAATAAAAGGATATTAAGACCATTTGACAGCTTACTTTTTACCCTATTTAATTATGTCGAGTTGTGTCTGTAGTCGGGTGCAAAGCTTGTAATAGGAAATCACACAAAATGATCTAATTAAGTAATGTGGTCAGTTTATCTATCTTAGTTGGGTAAGTCTTGATGTCGAACTCAGAGAGGTAAAAATGTGGATAAAATACCACACAAGATAAATAATGCAATGCAGGTTCAGAGGAGAGATTTTTTTATGAAAAGAAATGAAAATGCAAATAAATGCAAAATATGATGTAAATGAAAGTAAATGGTGAAATGTGTTTTGAAACCAAGGTCTATATACCTATAGGGATATCAATGCAAAATTTGTTTAGGGTTCAAAACACATCAATAAAATGGGATGGTAACATTTTTGGGCTTAAAATAAAATAATTTTTCTAAAGATTTTTTGGGAAGTTTTAAAAATGAGTTTTGAAGTAAATAAAAATGAAAACGAAGACTAGGTGAATAGTACAATATTAAATTCCAATTATCTAAAATTACCTAGAGGTTAATTTTTGTGAAACGGTATTTTCTCTAGGCATGGAATATTAAATACTATAAGAAAATTTCTTTTATATTTTCTGATTTAATATGCATGCATGAAAATATTGCAATTTTTGAATTTTTAAAATTTGGTTAGGTAATGTAATTGCACTACAATACTTTTGTGAATTTTTTAGCGGATATTATTTCTGTATGAATTTGTTTTACTGAAAGAGAGCAACTTAGAGTAATTTAATTCTAATATATACACATCTTTCCTAGAAACAAAATTATCCCACATTGTTCCCAATAAGAGGAATTCAAAGCAATTTTAATTCCCTAAAAAGACTATGCGTGCAAATAATTTTGAAGTAAATGCTAAAACTACTTAATAATTATTTTTGAGCATATGACACTTTATTTTTCAATTCTTTTTAGGCACATGATAGAGCATCAAAAGATCTATAATTTTTCACAATAGAATCGAGTTATTATGAATTAGTCAGCACAAATTAGGTAAAATATGAACATTTACACTATTAGAATTTTAGCAGTTCAACCACACACCATAAAATCTCGAGTAAAGCCTAATGGATATAGGATTAACTACTCTAAAAAATTCTATTTTTATTTTGTTAAAATAATGAAATTCAGAGGTCTAAACACATGCTCAATTACATGGGTCTACTTGCGAACATAAAACAAAACAAATGTGCATAAGGGCACCTATACATTGCGGGGTGTTTGCATAAAAATCCTTGGAGATGGCTATTCTTGAAGTTCTTTAAGTAACAAGGATTTAGATGCAAAATTACCTGCAAATGAGGATTTCATGTGCCTCTCTTATCGATCTAACAGCCCGAGGGTAAGTTCCCTCCCCCCAGCACCGTCAAGGTGGTTGATTTGGTCCTCCTTTCCACAACAAGTCGGTCTTGCCGGCCCCTCCCACCACACCCGCGTCCCCCTCTGCCCCCACCCCTTCACCGGTGAAACGCTTGTCATTTGCCACCTCTCCCAAGAAGCGAAGATGTTTTTTTGTTTCCCTCCGAAGCCCTAATCAGAGATTTTGCCGTCCCCCTTGAGCAGCCACGATGTCGAAAGCCAGGCACCCTCGGAGGGAAGCTAGGGTGCACCCGTCCTGTCAGAGGAGCACCCGACACGCTTGATTTTGCTTGCGCCCTACTCAACACCAGATTCAGGATGGTGGGCTGGCACTGCCCTGCTGACTGAGTACGAACAACCGCGGCCATCACGAGTGTGGCCCATACATACTCTTAATATGGAATCCATGGTTTCAGATTTCACTAAATTTCGGCGAAATTTCGATTTCGACAAGGCACCGAAATCTCAAGCGAAATAGAGATATGAGGGCAGTTTCCAATCATTTCTTCACAAATGGTGGTCGATATGGGCGAAATGTTGTCGAAATATTCGTCGAAATTTGACGAAATTTCGTATCGACAGGGTATCGATACGATATCCGAAACCGATATTTAAACCCTTGATGGAATCCAGTGAGGAGCAACTAATAAAATACCTACAAGACCTTATGTATATAGACAAGGAAGGTACATAACCAATCCAAGTATCTGATGTTGACTCCTCCGATGCAGAAGCTTGGAAGAATTGCATGTATTTCAAACTACTAAGCGACAAGCCCTTTCGAGAAAAAGGGCTGGTGGAAATGGTGAGGAACGTGTGGACAACAGATGCGGCATCCCACATACACGAGATGGGGGGAAGATGCTAGAAAGCCAAATTTCGCTCACAAGCAGAGTGCGATCTCATCTAGAATAGGTCCCCTTGGCACTTCGAAGGTAATCTTATACTCCTAGAAAAAGAACAACCAAATATCCCGATTGATGACTACAGGTTTACTCGTTCCCCCTTTTGGGTCCAAGTATATAAAACCCCATCATAGTACCAAAGCAAGAAATCATATCGAAAATATTAACTCCATTAGGCGACGTCATAGACTTTGCCCCAGACACAGGCACTAGCACATCCAGCTATAATAGAGTCGGAGTTTTGCTAGATATCACGAAACCTATTATGAAAGAGCTCAGAATCATGGTTCTGGAAGGGAATATGATCACATTACCCCTTCGCTAAGAGGGTCTTCCTCGCTTCTGTGCTTTTTTTGGGAGGCTAGGACATGTATATAAATGGTGCGGGCTAGTGCTTAGAGCCAAAATCCTCCTGGAGAAAGTTACTTCAACTTCATTGAAAGAACTAGTTGAAGCTCAACTACATCCGTGATACATCCGTGATTCTCTCCAGACTTGAAGGATGTATTTAGGAAAAAGAATTTTTTCCCACCAAAGCAATACTTTATGCAGAAACCATTCCACTGGGCACCAGAAGATAGGGTCAATGTATCGACCTCACTTCAAGCGCCTAATGAACGTGGTCAACCACGGGAAGAGACATCCCCACAACTTGCAAGACCGTTTGGCGACATCAATAGATCATGTGACTTTAAACGACAAGATGACTTTTGTTCAATGTCCCAAGAGCTACTGGGCAAAGCAGACCCAATTGTGGCAAAGAACCTTACAGTTACACCATTACAAGAAAGTGATCCCTCCCTAAGCTTGTCCCCTCCACAAGACCCTAACACCCAACCCACTTTCACCCCAGTGCATCTTGATCCTAACTCCTCTAAAGGCATTATTATCTATCCATCTCCCCAACAAAGGACATCAGCAAAGGACCATAGTACAATCTTTCGAATCTCCAAAAATAAGAGACAGTCCAAGGAGATAGATGATACCAAAAATGATCATAAAACACAACAAGCATGCATAAAGAGATGGGAATACCCTGAAATACACATGTATGAAATCGGGGATAACGTAAAAAAGAGGAGAAGACTAGAAAGTATCCCAGATCTACCATCAGAAGCATGTTACCAACACAATGGGGCTCTGGCAGCTGACCCCCAACAGCTGCAACATGATCAATGAATATATTGTCATGGAACTGTAAGGCTTGAGAAGTTCCCCTGCAGTTCGTCACCTCTAAAATCTTCTCCGATCAACACCCCCCATTTGTTGCTTCATATCTGAAACACACTGTGATACCCACCAGATGGAATCGATTATGAAAAGAATACATGGATATTAATGTTATACTGTCAACTCCAAGGGGAAATCTGGAGGCCTAGCCCTACTCGTCCAAGACTCTATCAATAGAACCCTTGTCCAGGATTCAGAAGCACATATCACAATCGAGCTTCGTAACCTTGGTTGTGAAGCATGGCATCTCATGTGCATATATGGGACCCCAAAGCATGAAAATAGGGAGAAGTTTTGGAAGCAGATGGTAGATTCCACGATATACCTACACCCAAATCTACTAGTTATTGGGGACTTTAATGTGATTGTGAGTACCCAAGAGAAGTATGGAGGAAGAAGTTTCTCTACAAGAGAGTTCTCACATCTAAAGAATTTTTGTAATAATATTGGCCTCGTCGACCTCGGATATATAGGACCGGCCTTCACATGGACCAACAAGCGAAAGGTAACAGACTGCGTCAAAGAACGGCTGGAAAGAGCCCTCGCTACTGGAACCTGGAACCAGAACTGGCCCATGGCATGAGTTCTGCATCTTCCAGCAATATGTAGTGATCATGCACCTATTCTGATAAAGTTAGACAACGTTGTTACAAGGGAAAGAAAAATTTGGCGATTCGAGGCCTGGTGGATGGAGGAACGAGAGTTCCCAAGAAAAATGATGGAATATTGGACAAAAAGCAATTCATGTCACTCTCTGCAAAGAAAGATGGACGTGGTAGGGAAAAATCCAAGTAGATGGACATCAAAGGAAACCAGGCAATGGAAGGTAAAAAAGGTGGAAGTCGAAAATGAAATCCATGTGCTATCGGAGCAAATACCCACCCCGCAAGTCATGCATGCTGATTAAGAAACTCCAAACAGAACACGTGGAACTATTAAAGATAGAATAATTATACTGGTTCCAGCGCTCCAAGCACCAATGGATTAGCTATGGTGATAGGAACACCAAGTTTTACCACTTGTACGCAACCAATAGGAGGAGAAAAACATAATGAATTGGATACGACTTGAGGATAACACTTACTCAGACAACAAGGAGGAGATTCAACATACCTTTTAATCACTATGTTAAGAGGTTTCACAACTCCAACGAGGTCAGTACATGCCCTAGAATATTCGATGATAATGATACAGTGAATGAGGGGAGAAAAAGTTTGTTGAATCCATCCCGAGCAAGGATGAAATACACGACATCTTCCAAAGAACGACCCCACTCAAGAGCCCTGGTTCATATGGCTTTCAGGCCATATTTTATCAGAGGAATTGGAAGTTGGTGGGGTGTGAAGTTGTTAGATGCATCCAAGCATACTTCGCTAGGGCTACATCGATAGCATTATAAATAAAACATACATCGCCTTGATTCCCAAAAGGAAAGGTGCAGATACCCCTCAGGATTTCAGATATATTAGTCTCACAAACAGCATATATAAAGCCACTACAAAGCTTATAGTGAACAGATTGAAGCCTATACTGCAAAGAGTCATCTCTCTTAATCAGTCTGCCTTCTTGCCTAGCAGACAAATTACTGATAATGTGATTGCAGCAACAGAAATAATCCACGACATGAATTCCAAACGAACGAACAAACATCATATGGTAATAAAACTGAATATGGAGAAGGCTTTCAACCGCATAGAGTGGAGATCCATTATAGACCTTCTCACTCAGCTATGTCTTCCTTCTACATTCATAAACCTAATAACTTCATGCATAATGACATGCACTATGCGTTTACTTATTAATGGCACCCCTACCCCAACCATTCTTCCCAGTAGAGGTTTACGCCAAGGATGCCCCTTGTCCCCATTTCTCTCGGAATATAGTTGTTGACCAGACTCATGGATCATGCCCTACATATCGAGTTTATTTTAGGCTATAGGGTCCGGAGGTACACGAAGCCAATCACTCACCCGATCTATGCTGATGACACCATGGTCTTCGGAAGAGCCACTGAGTCAGAGGCAACAACCATTACTCATATATTAGCCACTTATTCACTACTCTGGCCAGACAATAAACTGTCATAAGTTTAAGGCTACTTTCAGTATAAGCACTCCGGCCCAACTTCAACATAATATCATGAGAAGGCTGAAGGTCTAGACCGGTTTTAAAGACGAGATAATCATGGGAATCCCTTTGCATATGCCTAGCTCAACAATCAACATATGAGAATATCTGAAAAACAAACTCCGAGCAAAACTTGCTGGTTGGAAAGGTAGACTTCTATCCCAGGCCGGAAGGACGGTGCTAATATTCCACTCCCTTACCTCAGTTCCACTTTATATCATGACTACATCACTTCTGCCCCAATCCACTTGCAAATGTATTGATGCATTGGCAAGAGATTTTGGTCGGGCTTCCAGGAATCTCAACGTCATTATTTTACAAAAGCATGGGACCTGCTGGCCATGCCCAAACACTTTGGAGGTCTGGGAATCCGAAAAGCCAAAGACATGAACGAAGCATTGCTACTTAAAATTACATGGAGATTGCTTGATACTAACCATCAGGCCTTATGGAAGGAGATAATTTAGGCAAATTATTATGACAACTAAGATTTCTGGGGAGCCACATAGAGGTCAAGCTCGTCCCCATTATGGAAAGCCCTTGTGCAAGTAAGGCCATTACTCTTTTCCAACACCCTTATGGAGAGACAACTGGCTCCCTCAATATCAAGAGCATATTATACCTAAGGCCCACACCAGAGAAGTGCCTATCCGAGTCTCACAACTAATGGATACGGATGGAATGGAAACCCCACCCGAAGGGTATTTTCACGATCAAATCGGTCTATCAGCAACTCTCATACTATAGATGAGTCCATGACAATCAAACAGTGGAACGGGTCAAAAGATATGGGCCTCTCAAGAACTAGACCCGCATGTCAAACTATTCATATGGAAGCTACTTTCAAACTGTCTTCCTACATGGAAACGTATATCATGTGCGATGCAAAGGTATGATAATACTTGCATTTTATGCCATAACTCTGAAGAAGACGAATGCCATTTATTTGGATCATGCACATACGCGCGTGCTATCTGGCTCGCCCTAGGATACATAACAACCTGCAACACCAATGCCATTGAAGTATGCTTTGACTTGACCGACGATCCGACTAACAAGCCGCTCTTTTCTATATACCTACAAGCTCCTACACCTTATCTGGTTGGACAAATGTGCCTGTAAATACAACCATCACATTCCAAATCCACTGCACACGATCAACAAATTGAAAAGCTGGCAGCACACATCTCAGTCACAAGTACTGCTGAAGGACCCCGTGGATACAAAGGTAGTACACACACCTAACCAAAATACACTAACAGTCACAACCCAAGAGCAGACACAACACATCAGCATGGTGGTTGATGCAGCATACAACTGCAACAAAGTAGCCATTGCTATTATATCCCATGAAAACAATGAGCTCATTCTAGCAAAAGCTGAGCTGCTCAAAGCTTATAGCTCTGAGGACGCAGAAGCCATAGCCATAATGCGGGAATCAACATCGCCGCCCAAGTCTGCGACAATACCACTATAATCCACTCTGACTGCACAATTGTAGTGAACATGATCAATCTTGCTCACCCTCCAGACCGGCCGATTAGAAGGCTGCTAGAAAATTCCATTGATACTTTCTACAGGTCCAAAAAGATCAAAGTGGTCTACGCTACAAGGAAGACGGTGTCTGCAGCTCATAAAGCTTGTCAAATTCTCTCTATGTAATGATGTAACCAATGAATGGTTGGGAGTGACCATTCCACGCTTCTTGTACTCTATTATCACTATCTAATGGAAACAACTCCCTAGTTAAAAAACAGCCTGAGGGTAAGGCTGATGGTGATGATTGAATGACTGGAGGTGAAACTTCGCTTCAACGGTGGATCTAGTTGGGACTTTACGATCGACAGTGCCAGCGAGCTCTCATTTCCATAGTGGGGAATAGAATCTCTGAGGATCGTACAATAGCGGTTCGAAGGGACCTCTTCTGATCATCTTCATCATTTTAACGGCTAACCTCCAGTGGGCAGCCAATGCTAAAGCCAACGTTGGTCTTACATGGTCTGACTGAGATGATGCTCGATGGAAGTTATAGGGATCCAGAGCAATGGGAATTGGCAAGGGTGTACCGAAGCTTTGAATGTCTTCATACTGAAGGCTTGCAGATGTTGTAGCGAGATAGGGTCTATTGTTTTCCTTCACGAGCCGAATACTAGCAAATCACGAAATACTCCGCTAAGAAAATTGAAGGAAGAAAAGGTGATGGGGTCCTCCACGCTGCTATGATGGGGAGTTCACGGCTCAAAGAACCCAGGCGGATTAAAGATCTTCGGTGTGTAGTCGGTAGACTGGGGGTGTTTAATGGTGTGATTCTTCTCGACGGGTTCTATTGAACATATGCTCTACAGATGGTGCTTGCAGCATCCGAGACTGATGTTTAAGGCATAGGACCTGAGATGCACCAAAGATTTGGCTCCGATAACGATCGAGTCATTGATTGAACTTGGCTTGGTTTACACATCCACAAGTTAAGCATGTCGTGGTGGAGTTGCACACGGGGAAGGAGGAGGAACGTGCTCTAGAGAGGGCTCTACTATTGACGGTGTGACTCGAGCTCCGGATGAGTCCAAATGATGGTACCTTAGGGATTAGCGAGCAATGAGATGGTTCAAACTCGAGGCTCAGGCTGGAAGGGATTGAAGGTGGCGAAGCTTCATATTGTAAGAGGGAACAGAGGAGCCAACACTCCAACTATCGTATGTGGTCAACGGTGGATGGTCATCTGAGAAAGAAAGGAGGAGAGATGTAGAAGTTGGATGGGGTCTAATCGTAAATCGATTCAAAATGGGAATATCAAGAAGTAAGAAGCGATAAAATGGAGATGAGAATGGAGTACATAAAGGAACATAGGAGTTTGGGAGGAATAAAAAGACATGGTTTAGAGGGGGTTCACCTAGAAAAATATCGTTGGGGGTGGAACTGTGACATGCGATTCTGATCGTCATCTTCGTTGAAATTAGCGGTGGATACAAGAGGCTCAATGAGCATAGGTCTCACAACAGTAGACGGTGTGAGTTCACAGATCGTGATACCACTGGAAGCGAGTGAATAATGGTTCGATGCAGATTTAAAAATCTTTTGTGGAATATGTAGCAAGCATAGAAAAAAATCGACTAAGCAATCTAATCAGCACTTTTGTACAATATTTTAGCGTGAAAACTCACTTGAGTAAACCACGACTTGAGTCTTCCTGACCGGAGATTTCCTTATTAGCTAAGATAACCAAATGCTTCACTAACATCAACATATTTACGCAGTTATATCATCCATCTACAAAGCTGAGGCGTCACAATCTTAGATCAAGCACCAAGATCAACACTACATATCAGACGTTGTAGCCCAAGCAGAAGAACATACGAGCTTCGACTTTCTCCATGCTTCCTTGGATATCTCTCATCCAAGAGCTTTACTGCAACTTTGGATTAGACACCTAAAATCCTACAGAAAGATGTTAAATGGAAACAAAAGTATAATATAAATAATATTTCTAAAAAGACTTTATCTTCACGGATATCAAGAAATTGTTGGACATGCGAGCACACAACAAGCCATTATGTAAAAAATATTATTGCAAATCATTCCCTGATCTGAAATGAAGAATATCTAATTTGCATTGTAGACCCCTTAGTACAATTAGGGTTATGTACTGATGAATCCACGATTCATCGCCTTTATTATTTTATTTTAGCCTCTTTTCCTTAGTCAAATACCTGTAAATACTCATTAATTCCATAAAATTACCATTTCGCATGCATTCGTTTAATTATGCATTTTTAACACTTTTTGTATATAAATAAAAGAATAAAGAAGAAAAGAAAAAGGAAAGGAGGTATTTATGCAATAAATACAGACTGACCCAAACCCCGAGAGAAGGTCAAGACTTGACCTGATCAACCAGGAATAAAGTAGGGGGAGATAGGGTCTTCTGTCGGAAAAGTCAAAAATATCTTGTACATATTTTTCATGTATATTTGTATAAAACTTACATTATTTTATTTGTATATAATTTGACCTCAAATTAATTACTTTTGTAAATAAAAGTTGTAAATAAAACTGTATTGTAAATAATAGAAAATATTTGTAAAATAAAAAAAATTATATATTGTAAATAATTACACCCAGAAAAAGCCGCAACGTGATAATTGAAACATCAATTCCGGCTCCATACGAGCTCAAACTGAACCAAACTCACTTCCATCTTATTATAAATTAAATTATCTTTCAAATGGCCGTGGTTTCGTATTTTTTGGAGTTACAGTTAAAAAGTCAGTTTTCTGGGGTGTATTGTGCAGTTTACCCATATATTTGTTGTATATATTTATTAATATTTATTTTTACATAATGTATATATTGTAAATATTATTTTCAATAAAAATAAAAATTAAAAAATTAAAATTTAAAAAAATCTTGTATTAAAATTATGGGAGATTTACACCCATAACCCTGAGTAATATGGTAATTACCCCAGAACCCCTCGATAATTATGAATTACATCCAGAACCCCGAATAACCGCTCCGTTTCACATCCATAACCTTCCGTTAGTTTAGTCCTTTAACTTAACCAGATGGCTGAGTTAATCTAATCCATCAGTGATCAAACGGCTGAGATTAATTAAAAAAAGAAACAGAGAAGGAGATGGGTTTGATGCTCAAGCAGCAGATAACCCGGGAGGGGGGAACGTGCGAGGCTGGATCTTGCAGGGGGAGGAGGCACGAGGCTGGAGCTTGTGGGGGCAGAGGCGCGAGGGAGCTTGCCGAGGCGAGTGGAGCTTGCAAGGCTGGAGCTTGCGAACTTGGAGATGGGGTTGGGAGGGCTTGCAGATGACGGGGGGTTGGGGGGTGAGGGGCTCGCAGGTGACGGGGGGTTGGGGGGTTAGGGGCTCGCAGGTCCCGGGGGCGGTGGGGGAGTTCTCGCAGGCGACGGTGGGTTGAGGGGCTCGCCGGGTGGTTGGGGGCTCCGGGGGGTTGGGGGGCTCGCAGGTGACGGGGTTGGGAGGGCTTGCAGATGACGGGGGGTTGGGGGGTGAGGGGCTCGCAGGTCCCGGGGGGGGGGGGGGGGGGGGGGGGGGGAGGGAGGAGTTCTCGCAGGCGACGGTGGGTTGAGGGGCTCGCCGGGTGGTTGGGGGCTCCGGGGGCTCGCAGGTGACGGGGTTGGGAGGGCTTGCAGATGACGGGGGGTTGGGGGGTGAGGGGCTCGCAGGTGCCGGGGGCTGAGGGGCTCGCAGGTCCCGGGGGGGGGGGGGGGGGAGGGGCGACAATCCGCTCACCGAGGGGCCCCAGTTCTCCTCCAAGCCTCTCGGGAGAGGCCAGGGCATGTACTCCTTCGCATCGCAGGAGGAGATGGCGTTGTTCATGTCGTTCAATTTCCTCTTCACCGAGGGGGCGTGCAAGGGGAGCACGATCACCGTGGTCGGGAGGAACACCTTCCTCCTCTTGAAGGTGAGGGAGTTGCCGGTAGTAGGATGGACTGGATGCTTTCGAGGGGCTCGTGGCTATGCGCTGCTCCAGACGTACAGCGCCAACATCACCACCAGAGACGCGGTCGTAGAGGTCGATCTCTACGTGCACTGATCGTCGATCAGGAGCTAGCACGAGAACAATAATAGTAGTGATATGTTGAATAAACAGGTGTGTGATGTTGCTATCTTGATGACATTGGATTTTGCAGATGTTTCTGCATGTCATCTTTGAATAAAAGTTGTGTTTGTTTTCTCATGGTTCTGACGAATCGAGTCTGATATACGTAAAATATTTGTATATGAAGGTGAAGGAGAGGAGCAAAAGAGATTAAGCATCCTTAGCTAAGGACCTGGTAAAATATTTGGGAGGGCTTGCAGAGGCGATGGATCTGGCGGGGGGGAGCTGGAAGCGCGGAGGGGGATGGAGCTGGCTGGGGGGTGGAGATGGACCTGGCGGAGATGGCAGGCTGGGCCGTTCGCAGAGGTGACGGAGGGACGCGGGGGTGGGGGTGGAGAAGGACCTGGTTATGGGTGACGGAGGGACGGGGGGAGGGGGAGGGGGGCTCGCAGGCGACGAGGGGATGGGGGGCACGGGGGGATGCAGGCTCGTGAGCTGGGCGAGGAGGTGCGGATGGAGCTCGCCGGCAGTGGGAGGGGGGTGCTGGACCTCGCGAGCTGGGGGCGGAGGCGCGGGCCGGAGGTGCGGGCCAGCTTTCTTGGGGAAAAGGGGGCATGATTTTGATTGATATAAAAAATGGCATCATGATATAAATATGATGTGTTCCTGAGGGTAAAACGGTCAACTTATCACTTTTCCCATCAAAGTTAACGGACAGTCAAGACGGAACTTGACACAGGGTTATACCATGTAAAGATTAAGCATTATCCAGGGTCCTTGGCGTAATTCGTTATTATAGAGGATTTCCGGGGTAATTACCATATTAATCAGGGTTATAGGTGTAAATATCCCTAAAATTATTTCCTTATTTGCACCTATGTACATTATATTATATGTATACCACTAACTTCCTTAAATAAAAACCATCAAAAAAATTTAATTATCTAACATTAATTAATTAATTTAATTTAATTCTGAATTTTGTATTTAGTTATTTGATTTTATTTGATTTATTTGATTTTATAACATGCCATATATATTAGATTTGATTGCATACCTTTAATGGCCACCATTAAGGTGGCTAATTAATTTTCAATTAATTGATTTAATTAATTAATTAATTTATTTCGAATTTGGTAATTAATTATTTAATTAATTTATTAATTTAATTATTTTATTAATCCACCCAATACACACATTCCTTTTTTGTAAATATTTCCATTTTTGATTTTTGTCTCTTTTTAATGGGCTCCTCCTCCCTCATTCACATTTGATCGATCTTTGGCGGAGAGGAGCCCGGTTTCCGAGAGGTTTCTTGTTTAAGAGGGTCCTAGCCTCCGATCCGGTCGGTGACAGCGATCTGAGCTTCGTTGAGGCCATCATGGTGTGTCCGAACCCCAAGGTGAGATCCACTTTTATTCCTTGTTGTTTCTCGTAGGTAAATTGTAGGCTTAGATGTTAGCGTAGGTGTAGTGATTAGATCTTAGAGTTAAAATTTTTTCCATCACACATAATCCACGACCGACGCCGATTTCCATCTCATCTCCTCAATCCCTACATATTCGATTTCTACCTCGCACGATCTTCCACCTCCGATCACGCACGGTGACCGGAGCCCCTGGATCTATCTCTCACCACGTCAAGATCCAACCATTCACACATCCATTTTTGTATATAAATAAAAAAATAAAATATTTTTTCATGTTCTCTTACAGTTGTTTTTGCAGGAAGAAGTAAAAAAAATTAATAAAATTTTTGTTATCTCTAACATTTATTTTGCAGGTATAATAAAAAAATCCTTTGTTTCTCACATCTGTTTTGCAGGATTGAAAAAATTAAAAAAAAAACTAAATAAAATTCTCTCTTTTTCTTTCTCTTTACATTTCCTGTTCAAAAAAAAATAAAAAAATTATTCTGCTGTCAAGAAAAAAAGATACAAAACATTTTTTTATATCATTATCGGATTACAGTAAAAAAATAAACAAAAAAATAAAAAAGAAGGAGGCCCTTCAACCGACCCGTGTGCGGGCGGCCGATCACCCAGGCGGTGGCGCCCCTCCGCCTGCCAACCGCTCGTCGCCATCAACTTTCGCATCCAGCCGACCTCCAGAGCGTCGCGCGCCGCATCTCCGCCGCACCCGCATCGCACCAATCCTCGCTGAACGCGCGACTCCACCTCCTGCCTCGACGCCTCAACTAGGCGCCACTCCTCCAGAGCCCCCAGCCGCGCGGCGACCTGATGACACAAAATCCCGAGTGACTAAGGTAAAGGTGTAGAAAAATAGGTCGTTGCGACCTCAATCACTCGGACTAAGTCAATCAAGAAAAGGATCGAACCGCGAAATAGAAATAAAATCAATCAGTCAAGGAAAGCGGTCCTTGCTATGAGATTAACCTGGTATAGCACCCAGGGTCGAACACAAGGAGCACGGATTGGCCAAAGGCCTACGAAGTAGTCAAAATGAAATGAAATACAGAGAAAATATTTTTAGTGATTTTTAATGATTTTTATAATTTTTTTTGGATTTTTAAAATATGAAGAAAATAAAAGAAGGCAAATATAAACACACTTTGGCAATTTATTTAACACACCAAAACTCAAGCAAAAATTCAAGAAAAATGGTTTTTATGTTTTTTAAGTTTTTAAGTGTTTTTGGTGAATTTTTGATAATTTTCTAAGGTATATTTTATTTTCTAAAAATCAAACAGTGCTCAAAAGAAAGGGTACTGTCCAGCAAGGCCCAAAACCCAAAGATAAAATATCTAAGGATCTCAGAGGGTCCTGGAGGTAATTTTCCTGTATTCTAGAGAAAATAAGGAAAATTTGGGCACCAAAATTATTGTTTTTGGATTTTTAGATTATTTATTATAATTTTTAGGAGTTTTTTAAGGGTTTTTAGATTTTTAGGGTTTTTAAGTGATGAAAAATAGCCAAAATTGGCTAGAAAATCAAACAACAAACAAAGAACAGTAGCTAATTTTTTTAGAATTTTTGGGGTGATTTTATATTTTTTTGGTATTTTTAAACCTAGACAGTAGCTAAAAAGAAGGTTTTTGAATTTTTAAAAATAGCAAATGAAATCAAAAATGTCCTCAAAAATTCATAAAAATTCTACACCATGGCAGGAGCCATGTGTCAAATTTTCATCGAATTTGGAGGTGATTTGATATTTTATTCAAAAATAAAGGAGGGGCACTGTGCACAGGGACCAAAGTGCAAATACCCAAAGTTCTGGGGGGTCTGGTGCAAAATACCCAGCAAAACACGTGCCAAGCACGTGCCTGGGGCACTCAGGGACCCAAATGTAAGAAAAATAAGTTCCGAGGGCTTATTGGTAACAAGTACCAAAAGTCCAGGGGCTTATCTGCAAATATCCCAAAAAATATCGCACATGGGGAATTAAATCACGCATAGGGGCATAAATGCAAATAAAGAAAACTTTTCATTCAATCCAAAGCAACCAGAACTACAGGAATAATGTTGCAAATACACCAAATATACACGTGACGAAGCACGTGTCCACACAAATAGGGGCATAAATGCAAATATAAACAAGCGCGAGGTCCCAAGTGCAATTTACCCTACGTATTTAAAATGCATAAAATATTTACAGGACTGAAATTAAAACACAAACTACGAGGGGGCCTAAGATAATTTACCCCTTTATTAAGTCGAGCCGATGGATGGACGCCACGTGGATAGATGGACGGCTGAAAAGGGGGTGGCGCCCAGGCTGGGTCCTCGACTGTGATCCGACGGTCCAGGTGCTGCCACGTTGCAGATCGAACGGTGGAGGGAAGACGAGGCTGAGCTGCGCTAGATCGACGGTGGAGATTGACCCTCGAATGGATCTGACGGTTGAAGCTGCTCCTCGAATGGACGATCGTGATTGAATCTGGAGCTCGGGGGTCAATCGGACGGCGGAGAAGGATGGTGGACGAACAGGGCTCCGGCGAACTTCGCCGGGCTCGTGAGTGCGCGATGGTCCTCCGGGGAGCCTTCTGAAGGTCAGGGAAGAATCGTGGACGGCTCCCGCGTCTATCGGTGGGCTCCGATGGTCAAGGCAAGCTCCAGGGAACTCGGACGGCGTCGGCGGAGCTGGGGCTCCTGGCTGAATAGTGAAGGGCCTCAGACAGCCCTCGTTTCGACCTGAAAAGAACACCAGAAGACTCACGGGTCGAGGGCAAATTGCCTCGACCCAGTTAGGCGAAGTGGGGGTGGCTGGTGCGTCGGCACGGCGAGCTCCGGCGAAGGTGGTCGGCGGAGGGGCTCGATTCCCAGATCCTGTGCGATCTGGGTTGGGCGAAGGGGTGAAGAAGATGCGGAGAGGTCTGGCGAAGATGATGGTCGGGTCGGAATGACAGATGGGATATCGGAGGTGGCTGGCGACGGCGGCGAAGCTACGCTACCAGTAAGCTAAGAATCGAAATCTATGCTAATCTACGGCCTAAGGGATCTACCTGGTTGGTCGGAGAGACTGGGGAAGAGCAGGGGGTGCTCCTGGTCGTAGCCTCAAGGGTCGTCTCGGCCCGAGGCTCGGTGCTCACGCTGGTGGCGGAGCAACGGCGGCGAAGAACGCCGGATCAGTGGTTTCGCCTCCTCGCCTCGCTGCAACAGGAGCGATCGCTTGCTGTCACTCTCGCGGTGCCTCTGGAGTTCACTGGGAAGAAGGGGAAGAGCCAAAGATGAGGCGCGGAGGCGGCGGAGGTGGTTCTATATATAACTGCAGGCCCGATTAGGGTTGGGAGGTGACGGCTATGGAATGCGTGGATCTCCACAGCGAAGGATCTGGCGAGGATGTCGGATGATCGGCGAAGGATCCGGGCGCGGGGTTTGCGTGGGCGACAGGCTGGAGGCACGTGGAGAAAATGGCGAAGGCGGGGCGGCGCGCATCTTCTCAAAAAGGAAAGAGTCCGCGGGGGAGTTGACCGGGGTCAACATTCCCCGTGGACCAGTGGGATGCTGCCACGTGGACAAGATTTGACACTTAAAAATGAGGCAGCAAATGGCCGATTTTGCAAAAACTTTCAACATGAAATATTTTTCTTTTTATTTTTTTCTATTTTTTTGGTGATTTTTAATTAATTTTTGGAAATAAGGATAAGGTATGTACATTATATAGCTATACATAGGTATATATACAATATAATTTTTGTATTTTAATTTTGTAATTTTTATTTGATTTTTGTTTTGTTTCTTTTTATTTATTTTATTTACAATATATACAATAGAATATTTACAAAAAGTTTTGAAAATGAATGACTTTATCTACAGGTGAAATAAGTAAAGGGTAATGATCTATGTACATGGTGAAAGGTTCTTTTTGGATTTTTGATTTTTAAGTTTTTATTTTGTTTTTAATAGCTTCTAAATATATACAAAATATATACAAATATTTACCACAAATTTTTGGGTGAGTAAAATATATAACTTTATTTATTTACAAATATATACATGTGTGAGCCCCTATCTCCCTCTACTTGGCTTTTATGCGGTCAGGCCCATGCTGAGCCCTCCCTTGGGTTAGGTTGCTCAATATTTATTCTAAATATTTCCCTCTTTTTTCTTTTCATCTTTATTCTTTTATTTTTGCACAAAAACATGCTAATTATAAGTATTTACAAACATGCATGCTTTTGCTAATTGACCCTATTTACACATATCTACATGCATTTGCATAGGTTTTTGTAGCTAAAATGTAAGAATAAAGAGTGATGAATGGGTATTCATCACCCCCCTATACTAGACTTTGCTAGTCCCTTAGCAAACACTTATTTGAAAAAGAAGTGAAAAAGAAAGAAAGAAAAAGAAAAAGAGAATGTACATGGATCAAGGTTGATTATTAAACTTGCCTTCATTAAATTGAGGTATGGAGCTTAATCAGATCTTGGGATTATTAATGTGTCGGAACCTTATTTAGACTTAAGCTTAAAACCTAACAGCCTCTAAGTTCCACCAATCTATAACCAAGACTCCTCAATGCTCCAGATCAGAACAAGTCATCAATCACAAACCCTGAAGACCATGAATCTTTTCTTGTCCTGTGAAAGTGAGGTCTAAGCTCTCCACCTCAGAAATGGCAACTTGACAACCCTCCCCAACAAGGTAACTCTATGACCTCAATCTGGCCACTCTTTCCTCGAGGAGCGGGGTATTCCCTTCTAAGTTCAAGTACAACCGGCTCAAGAAGAGGGGGAAGAAGAGAATGGGTCAAGGCCAGTGTAGCCAAGTACCCTTGGGAGCCTGACAAGTGTAGCCAAGTCTCCCTGCTGCAAGCTACAACAGGTGGATCATGAAATCAAGCTTTGCTTATTGCACTTATATACATACTCCGGTGGGATTATCATTTTCTCTCAGACCCACCACTTTTTTGGAGTTCTTTTCTTTTTGCACATTTTTTTTTCGAGTGCATCTATACAACATGTACATGTGCAGCATATATACAAGGAGTTTTTCCTCTTGAGCCAGTAGACTATCCCTCTTTTGAAGCTTTATTGCAACCCACAACTCCCGTCGTTAGACCTCATGGCAACCAGACCAAGTTGAGACGCACTTCCTTCACTAAATGAAGAAGAGAGGTTCCGCCTAGATGTACTACCCTCAGATGCTACCCCAAGCCAAGGAAGACTGCCTCCTCACCACCTCATCCGTAGAGAGCTCGGTGCATAGTGCGGTTGTCCAAGTAAAGCCATAATCTATATGAGTCATGTGTTGTTGTTAAGTGCTCTACTTAGGCTCATCGAGATGACATGTGATCATAGCCTAGTGGACTCAAAGAATTAAGTCACCATGGACCTGAAAAGCCTTAAACCTAAGCCCTATAAGGTTCCTCTTAGAATTAGGTAGATTAAGATCTTAATCAAGCTCCATTTCTCAATTTGATTCCAGGCTAGTTTAAATGTCAACTATCATCCAGACAAACTATATACATATGTACAAAAAGATGCATATTTACACAAATTTTACAATCATGCAAAATTTTTGAAAAATGTTTTGAAATCATGAATGATGATGCATGAAGTGCAAGTTTGGCAAAAAGATATTTACACACATTTACACAAGATTTTTGCAAACTTTTGATTTTCAAAACATTTTGGAAAAATTTTGTACTATATACATAATTTTGATACAAAAATATTTACACAAGCTTTACACACAAAAGATTTTTGAAATCAATTTTTACAAAAATAATTTGTACACTAGCTATGTATGTGCAAATAAAAGAAGATTATGTACATGAAAAATTTTAAATTTTTGTGGTTTTTTTAGCCATTTTTATTTATTAACACACTCACACAAAGTACGAGTTATGGCTAAAGTATATATGAAATATATACACACCCCCCTATACTTAGCTCGAACGATGTCCTCAGAGTCAAGAGCGATGAAGAAGACATAACTCGTGCTATGTATAGGGAAGTGAAAAGGAAGGCTATACAAAAGAAGAATGAAAAGTCAAGAAGGACTCGGGTCTTCCCCCTATACTTAGGATCAAGTAATCCTAAGTATAGCAGGCTGTACACGAAGGGAAAACCGGGTGGAGAATGTACAGGGTCTTACCCCCCTATACTTAGGGTAAGATATCCCTAAGTATAGGCAGCAAAACAGGGGTAGACAGAAACAAAAGAAATACCCGAAAGGTCTCACATCCCCCCTATACTTAGGGTAAAGTGCACCCTAAGTATAGCATAATCACAAGATGAAGAAAGGGATGTGGGACTGAGGAATGTAATGATATGGACAACTGGATCTATACAGGCGGAGGAACAGTGAAAATCAGGCGTGAGATGCAAAAGATGTGAGTCAAGAGACCACATCTCACGCAAAATGAATCGGGGCAACAATAACGTCCCGCGGCTCATGATCTAGAAATGGCTTGAGCCGCTGGCCGTTCACTCGAAAGGTACTCTCAGAAGATAACTCAGATATATCAATGCTACCGTTATCGTGTACCTTTCTGACCAAGTAAGGTCCCTTCCATTTGCTCTGTAGCTTCCCTGGAAATAAACGTAGCCTTGCATCAAACAACCATACTCTCTGTCCAATCTCAAAATGCTTGTGGCTGATATGAGAATCATGCCACTCCTTCACTTTCTCCTTATAATGTAGGCTGTTTGAGAAAGCTATATCTCTAAGCTCTTCCAAGGCGGCTAACTCTGCCCTCCTCTGGTCTCCTACACCATCTGGATCCATAAGAATATCTGTAACTGCCCAAAGTGACTTGTGCCTCAGCTCAACAGGTAAATGGCACGGCTTGCCATATACGAGGCGAAAGGGAGATGTGCCCAATGGAGTCTTGAAAGATGTCCGATATGCCCACAAGACCGAGTCCAAAAGCTGTGACCAATTCTTTCGGTCAGGGCGGACGACTTTCTGCAAAATATTCTTGATCTCCCTATTCGACACCTCAGCTAGACCATTCGTCTGTGGATGGTAAGGTGTGGCAACACGATGGTCTATACTGAACTCGCTAGCAAGGGCCTTCACCTGGTCGTTGATGAAATGAGACCCCCCATCAGAAATAAGAACTCGTGGAACCCCGAACCGCATGATGATGTGCTTCCTCAAAAATCTGCAAACTGTCCTCGCATCAGCGGCTCGGGCGGGAATAGCCTCAACCCAACGACTAACATAATCTACGGCCAACAGAATGTACTCAAATCCCTGACTCTTAGGGAATGGACCCATGAAATCGATGCCCCATGCGTCAAAAACCTCACAGAAGTGAATGGGCTGCATCGGCATCATGTCACGCTGTCCACAAGTGCCCATCCTCTGACAGTCAGTACACCTCTTCACGAACTCATCAGAGTCCTTGAAGAGTGTAGGCCACCACAAGCCGGATTGGAGCACTTTCTGTGCCGTTCTCCTCCCAGAATGATGTCCTCCTGCCTCAAGCTTGTGGCAGTAAGTGAGGACACTATGATGCTCCTCCTGAGGAATACACCGACGCCAGACGCTATCCCCTCCTTCGTGGTAAAGGATGGGATCCTCCCAGTGGTAGGACTTGGCCCTCGCAAGGAAGGTCTCACGCCTCTGCCTGGGCCAATCTTGTGGGACTTTCCCAGCAACGAGAAAGTTCACAATATCGGCATACCATGGGAATGAGGCGATAGCAAGGATTGCCTCATCTGGGAAGGTATCTCGAATAGGATCAATCTGCTCACATTCCTCAGGCTGCTCTAGTCAGGAAAGATGATCCGCCACCACATTCTTGATTCCAGGCTTATCCTTGATCTCAATATCGAACTCCTGGAGTAGAAGGATCCATCTAGTCAGTCTGGCCTTGGCATCCTTCTTTGCCATGAGGTACCTGATGGCGGTGTGATCTGTAAACAAAGTCACTCTAGATCCAATGATATACGATCTGAACTTATCTAGGGCGAACTCTATAGCTAGCATCTCCTTCTCTGTGACCGTATAATTCCGCTGGCGGAATCCAATGTGCGGCTAGCGTAGTGTATGGCAAATGGTACTCCATCCCTCCTCTGTCCTAGCACGGCCCCTACAGCAAAATCAGAGGCGTCCGTCATGATCTCGAATGGGAGAGACCAATCGGGTGGCTGAAGGACAGGAGCCTCAATAACACACTGCTGGAGAGTCTCAAAGGACGAAAGACACTTGTCATCGACAAGGAACTCGGTGTCTTTCGTCAAGAGGTCAGTCAACGGTCGGGCAATCTTGCTGAAATCATGAATGAATCTCCTATAAAAACCAATGTGCCCCAGAAATGACCGTAGCTGCTTCAAATTGGACGGCGGTGCGAGTTTTCTAATGACGTCAACCTTGGCCGGATCAACCTCCATGCCCCTGTTGGAGATGATGTGGCCAAGCACCGTCCCTTGAGTCACCATGAAGTGACTCTTCTCCCAAGACAGAACCAAGCGGGTAGCAATACATCGCTGGAGCACTCGGTCTAGGCAGTCAAGACAGGAATCGAATCCGTCGCCGTAAACCGAGAAGTCGTCCATGAAGACCTCCAAACACTCCCCTACCATGTCCGAAAAGATTGACAGCATGCATCTCTGAAAAGTCGCAGGGGCGTTGCATAGCCCAAATGGCATGCGTCGAAAGGCGTATGTACCGAAGGGACAGGTAAAGGTGGTCTTCTCCTGATCCTCAGGAGCGATGGCCACCTGATTGTAGCCCGAGTACCCATCCAGGAAGCAATAATGGCTCTTCCCTGCCAGTCTCTCTATGATCTGATCAATAAAAGGCAGGGGGAAATGGTCCTTCTTGGTGGCCTGGTTGAGTCTCCTGTAGTCAATGCAGACCCGCCAAGAGGTGGGTACTCGTGTAGCAATCTCCTCTCCCGACTCACTGATCACAGTCGTGATGCCCGTCTTCTTGGGCACCACATGCAAGGGGCTAACCCACTTGGAGTCGGAAATGGGATAAATAAAATCTGCACTCCACCATTTTGATATTTCCTTCATGACAACCTCTCTTAGGTTGGGGTTCAGTCGCCGCTGGAACTCACGTGACGGCTTTGCCCCTTCCTCGAGATAGATATGGTGGGAGCACAACGAGGGACTAATCCCATGGATATCTGCTACGCTCCATCCAATTGCCTTGCGGTTCTTTTCAAGAACCCCCATCAGACGGGATTCTTGTTCTCCAGTCAGATCGGCGGAGATGATGACTGGGTACATCTCAGACTCTCCCGCAAGGAATCTATACTTCAACGAAGTAGGGAGCGGCTTTAGCTCTGGACAGCTGGGTGCTGGCAAATCTGGCTTCTGAAGAAGATGTGTGTATGCTGACAATTCTGCCAAATCTGCCTGGGAAAATGATAAAGAACTCTCACAAACTGGATCTGGAGAAGGCGGGTCCTTTGCAATGTCTCTGATTTGCTCTGCCTCTTCCTCCTCCTCATCTGTAGGCTCAGGTGGATCCAGGTCTGGCATCTGATCATCACAATCTACCCAATCAGATTCTGAATCCGAGGGATCTGTATCAGCTGCGGTGGCATCAGTACCACCGTCACTGAAAATCGTGTCGCGATCAAGGTCCGACTCTGCTGACTCAATAGTATCCTGAACCAGGGCTGTGCTCTCCAGACTATCCTCTGCTATCATCTCTGCATCAGCTGTATCTGAATATGAGAGGATGGTCTGTGCTGCAGGATCTGCCCAAGCTGCCTCATCATCTGTGATCACAAAATCACAGTCCTGGTGTATGTCTGGCTCTGTATCTGTCAGCTGTTCTGAATCTGTACTGCCCTCTGAGCGGGATCTATCTCTGGCTTTGTGGTCCTTAACCGTCTCTATTTGTATACTCTCGCCCTGGACGCGAAAGAATACCTTCCCACTGTCATGGTCAGCCACCGCCTTGGCTGTGGCCAAGAACGGGCGACCGAGGATGATGGGGGAATCGGTCAACAAGTCAGGGGTCTCCATGTCCAGCACTACGAAGTCCACGGGGAATTGCAAACCCTGAATCGTGACGACAACGTCTCGCAACAACCCCTTTGGCCTCTTGACAGACCGATCAGCAAACTGAAGGTATGTCCTGCTCTGTCTAAGAGTGCCCAACTCTAAGTGGTCGAGAAGGGCTGCCGGAAGAAGGTTGATCGACGATCCGCTATCTAATAGAGTACGGTCGAACCTCTGCTCACTAATCTGACATCTGACATACGGGGCTCCTAAATCTGGCCTCTTGGTCGGCAGATGGTTCTGGATCGCGTAACACGTGGCTTTTGTCAACACATGAATCTCTGCGGTGTTGTTCCTCTTCTTCCTCCTGACTGTGGTCCTATCTCTCAAGGATCGCTGAAGAAGAGGGATGTGCTGCAAAGCCTCATGGAGGGTCAGCTGGATGTGAAATCGGTCTATCATGCTCTGGCTGAACTCCTCCTGCTCTCTCTTTTTTGGATCTTTTTCTCTTTTCTTCCCCTTCCCCAACTCAAGAGCTCTAGGAAAGGGGATCACAGGGTCCTTCTCAGATGAAGGACTAGGAATAGGCCTAGACGGTTCGATGACCGGATCCTCACATACATCATTCACCACAGTGGGATCAGAAGAAACTAAACCTTTTCCTTTATTCAAAATAGAGTTCTGAGATACATCCATACGAGGAAAGACAACATCTCTATCAGAATGAATATTGGCGGCCTTAGTACCACCTCTAGCTGGCTCTACAACTAGATGTCTTGCGGCCTCAGTACCGCGGGCTGGCTCGGCTCTGCTGGTGGCGTCAGTACCACCTCCTCGATATGGTGAAATGGCGGCCTCAGTACCGCCGGTGGAATCAGCATCTCGGGTGGCATCAGTACCACCGTCATCATCATGTGCGGCATCAGTACCGCTCTCCTCTTCCTCATCTGGCGCTCTAGATGGATCCTCGCGTTGTCGCTCAGATGAGGCGCCGCCTGCTGGTCTTCTACCGCTCCTAAGTGTAACAAAATCAGCATCAAATAGATCCGACGACATATCATCAAATGAGTCACTAGGAGTGGTAGGCTCAGTGTTAACTACCTGCTCAGACTTCCTCTTCAAGTTATTCGGATTAGGCTCTATCTGTGCAGGGATGGCGGCCTTCCCTCTCATCAGGTCCCGCATCTCCTGGCGGAACTCGTCCATCTCCCGTCTAAATGTAGCCTGCTGCTCTGTGAAGATGCGGGCTAGATCATCCAAGGCGGGGCTCTCATGGGAGCCCGACGGGTTGCCTCTCTGGTAATGAGGCTGCTGGACCTGGTGCTGCTGCGGCTGAGAGGGGTAAGAGGAAGGATGCTGCTGCTGGTGAGCCTGCTGCTCACGTCTCCAAGTCTGTCCCTGCTGCTGGTAGGGACGAGGTACGAAGGATGATGGCTGGTATGCTGGGGGCTGCTGGTGATCTCTCTGCTGGGAGTACTGCCCTCCCTGACCGGCTGGCTGCTGTTGGGACTGGTTACCCCCATTCCCCCACCTGAATCCGGGATGGTCTCGTCGGATTCCAGGTTGAGGACGGTCATACCAAATCCCGTTGACATCCATCAACGGTTCCTCATCGTAAGGGGCTGGTGGAAGTACTCCTAGAGGCTGATCCGGCTGATATACCACCATCTGTAAGTCTGGAGATGGTGGTGACTGGTAAGAGGGCTGCTGCTGCTGGTACGGCTCCGCCTGTACAAGGTGAACTTGTCTAGGCTGCTGCAAGGAGCTGGAGCGCTGGGACGAGCTGCGGCTGCCGCCGGAATCGCCTCGCGACTGAAGACGGGGCTGAGAAACCGTCTGTGCCTCCTGAAGACACAAGAGATGGGTCTTCATGTCGCTCAGAGTTTGTGCCATCTGCTCCATCTGAGTTATGCCCTGGCACTGCTTCTTCTCTATTATTTCCATGCGGTCCAATTTCTCGCTGATAATCCCCATGTCCGCAACGGCCGACTCTGCCTGTGCGGCTGCAACTTTGGACGAACTGGATGGACCTGCATCAACCCGTGCTATCCGCTGGTACTGCACGGGTCCTGGCGGCTGCTGAGATCTCTGTGTGTACAACCGAGTCTGGGACATCACCATGTAATTTTCAGCCATCTCCTCGTAGATGGCCCAGACTTGGTTGTGGTCCTTGGCAAAGTAGGACCCGCCGCAAGAAGCATTCACCAGACCCTGAAGCTCTGGCGTCATCCCACTAAAGAAGCTCTGAACTAGGTTCGGCTAGGAAATGTCGTGGTGTGGGCATCTATCCAGAAGCTCTCTGAACCTCTCCCATGCCTCGTGAAACTGCTCGTTAGGGAGCATGGAGAAGTTGTTGATCAGGGCCCTCGCTGCATTCGTCCGCCCGAGTGGATAGTACTTGTTCAAGTACTCGGTGCGGAGCTACTCCCAGGTGTAAACAAACTTCCCTAAATGCTTCAGCCAGGCGGCTGCTCTATCTGCCAGTGAAAAAGGGAAGGCCATCATCCGAATCGTATCCTGGTCCACATGACGGTCGTGGACAGTGCTGCAGATCATCAAAAACTCCTGGAGATGGAGGTGGGGCTCCTCAGTGGCAAGTCCGTGAAAATGAGGAAGCATCTGCAGGGTGTTCGGAGGGAACTTGAAATCCCCCACGATAGCAGGTACCACCACCCAATGGTGCATCAGTGTAGACCCGGGGTTGTGTAACTCCCGCATCGGTCTCGGTGGTCCCGCTGCGGCGGCGGCTGCCGCTGCGGCAGCCGCTGCTGCGGCTGCTGCCTCTGCATCAGCATCAGGAATGTCCTCATGCTCGCTCTGATCTCTCTCTTCTCTGAGTCGCTCCAACTCCCTTCTCATCTCAATCATGAAAGCTCCCTAATCGCGTAGCTGCTTCTGTACTGTCTCTAATGATGCGATCAGGGTGGAGTTGATCGCTCCCTGGTCTAGTACAAAATGTTCGGGTTGTCGGGATTGATCATCTGAACTGCCGGCTCCGGCCATAGTGACGTCTGCAAAATCAGATAAGCCCAACTCAGGTTCTGTTAAATCAATTCGTCTTTCCTCGGGCTCATGTCTCTCAGTAGCAAAAGAAAGGGGATCGAGGGAGAACAGGGTGGAATCGTACTCGGGCCCGGAGAGCTGGTCTCGACTCTCACGGGCCAACCTAGATGGTGAAGTAGACGCGCCTGAAAGCGGTGCAACCAAAGGCTGCTTAAGAGATCGTCTACCCATCATCTTGATCTGGCGAGTTGGGCGGATGGGATCTGGAGAAAATATGATCGCAAAGCAAACCCCCGGTTCACCAACGCAACACAATCTGAAGACCGTGAAAGCTCGGTCAATTTATCTTGTCAATTTTATTTGGTGAACACACAAAATATCAGAGCGCTTACGTAACCTGTTAGGATACCCGATGCTACTCCAACCGACTGGCCCGCACGGAAGAGTCGGTAGTCAGCTAGAAATAGCACCGGAGGGCTCTACCTAGGGTGCGGGTCACTCTCTCGCGCATCCAAACCATACAAGGAGGGGGTTGCTCTCCCCAAGACAAAATTTTTTAATGTGAGTGTCTTTTAGGGTCAATAGTGTTATCCAGTCCCAATTTTTTGTTTTTCCTTTTAATTTTTTCAAAATAAATACAAGCGGCCTAACGAATTTTCCGATTCTCCTGATGATTAAGCCAAAAATAGAGGGAGAAGACGAAAAAGCCGATGCGCGAAGAAATCAATGATGCATGCAGAGAAAGAAATGCGTACCTTGTCTCCAGCACTCTACATGCAAGTGATCCGCGCAGAATTTAAAGACAGAATTAAACTACCTAAATGGTGCAGCGAGGAAAAACCGAGTCCTAGATGAGCAAATTTCTATCGCAAGAACCGTCTAACCGATCACGGTCCTCCAAGCCAAAGAGTCCGGTCTTGGCCTGTCCCTCCTCTGCCCGCCACAACGGGGGTAGGAGAAGCGCTTTGTGGGACGAGCTACGGCACGTAGGCCACGGAAGAAAATGAATCGGCTATTTTTATTAATGATTTTAGTAGGTCCAATTAACGTCCTATAGGATCAGACAAGCAATTAAGTGTGGGGACCCTACTAATTACGGCACAAGCAAGAGAAATTCCTAAATCTAGGGGCTCGAGAAAAACCGCGTAAACACCAGAAAAGGCAGCTAGCTATCAAAACCGCAGAAAAAGCCGCGAAAATCCAAATGGGTCCCCCGAGCACACCGGTACTCGGCGAAACAGACCCGCTAAGTTACAAGTGTCCACAAATGTCCAAGTTCTAAATTATTACAAACAATATTGTTCTCTCTAAAAAAATAAAATTCTTCTTCTTCCTCTCCCTGCTCTTCTTCCCATGCGGGTCCTCAAAAAAATAAACTCCAAGTTGTCCACGCAGTACCTCGCACAAAAATCAAAGAGAGAGAGTGTCAGAAAACAATGATAATATAGAGAGACAATATGGAAAAATGACTACAAAGCCGTGCTCCCCGGCAACGGCACCATTCTGATGACACAAAATCCCGAGTGACTAAGGTAAAGGTGTAGAAAAATAGGTCGTTGCGACCTCAATCACTCGGACTAAGTCAATCAAGAAAAGGATCGAACCGCGAAATAGAAATAAAATCAATCAATCAAGGAAAGCGGTCCTAGCTATGAGATTAACCTGGTATAGCACCCAGGGTCGAACACAAGGAGCACGGATTGGCCAAAGGCCTACGAAGTAGTCAAAATGAAATAAAATACAGAGAAAATATTTTTAGTGATTTTTAATGATTTTTATAATTTTTTTTGGATTTTTAAAATATGAAGAAAATAAAAGAAGGCAAATATAAACACACTTTGGCAATTTATTTAACACACCAAAACTCAAGCAAAAATTCAAGAAAAATGGTTTTTATGTTTTTTAAGTTTTTAAGTGTTTTTGATGAATTTTTGATAATTTTCTAAGGTATATTTTATTTTCTAAAAATCAAACAGTGCTCAAAAGAAAGGGTACTGTCCAGCAAGGCCCAAAACCCAAAGATAAAATATCTAAGGATCTCAGAGGTCCTGGAGGTAATTTTCCTGTATTCTAGAGAAAATAAGGAAAATTTGGGCACCAAAATTATTGTTTTTGGATTTTTAGATTATTTATTATAATTTTTAGGAGTTTTTAAGGGTTTTTAGATTTTTAGGGTTTTTAAGTGATGAAAAATAGCCAAAATTGGCTAGAAAATCAAACAACAAACAAAGAACAGTAGCTAATTTTTTTAGAATTTTTGGGGGTGATTTTATATTTTTTTGGTATTTTTAAACCTAGACAGTAGCTAAAAAGAAGGTTTTTGAATTTTTAAAAATAGCAAATGAAATCAAAAATGTCCTCAAAAATTCATAAAAATTCTACACCATGGCAGGAGCCATGTGTCAAATTTTCATCGAATTTGGAGGTGATTTGATATTTTATTCAAAAATAAAGGAGGGGCACTGTGCACAGGGACCAAAGTGCAAATACCCAAAGTTCTGGGGGGTCTGGTGCAAAATACCCAGCAAAACACGTGCCAAGCACGTGCCTGGGGCACTCAGGGACCCAAATGTAAGAAAAATAAGTTCCGAGGGCTTATTGGTAACAAGTACCAAAAGTCCAGGGGCTTATCTGCAAATATCCCAAAAAATATCGCACATGGGGAATTAAATCACGCATAGGGGCATAAATGCAAATAAAGAAAACTTTTCATTCAATCCAAAGCAACCAGAACTACAGGAATAATGTTGCAAATACACCAAATATACACGTGACGAAGCACGTGTCCACACAAACAGGGGCATAAATGCAAATATAAACAAGCGCGAGGTCCCAAGTGCAATTTACCCTACGTAAATAAAATGCATAAAATATTTACAGGACTGAAATTAAAAACACAAACTACGAGGGGGCCTAAGATAATTTACCCCTTTATTAAGTCGAGCCGATGGATGGACGCCACGTGGATAGATGGACGGCTGAAAAGGGGTGGCGCCCAGGGCTGGGTCCTCGACTGTGATCCGACGGTCCAGGTGCTGCCACGTTGCAGATAGAACGGTGGAGGGAAGACGAGGCTGAGCTGCGCTAGATCGACGGTGGAGATTGACCCTCGAATGGATCTGACGGTTGAAGCTGCTCCTCGAATGGACGATCGTGATTGAATCTGGAGCTCGGGGGTCAATCGGACGGCGGAGAAGGATGGTGGACGAACAGGGCTCCGGCGAACTTCGCCGGGCTCGTGAGTGCGCGATGGTCCTCCGGGGAGCCTTCTGAAGGTCAGGGAAGAATCGTGGACGGCTCCCGCGTCTATCGGTGGGCTCCGATGGTCAAGGCAAGCTCCAGGGAACTCGGACGGCGTCGGCGGAGCTGGGGCTCCTGGCTGAATAGTGAAGGGCCTCAGACAGCCCTCGTTTCGACCTGAAAAGAACACCAGAAGACTCACGGGTCGAGGGCAAATTGCCTCGACCCAGTTAGGCGAAGTGGGGGTGGCTGGTGCGTCGGCACGGCGAGCTCCGGCGAAGGTGGTCGGCGGAGGGGCTCGATTCCCAGATCCTGTGCGATCTGGGTTGGGCGAAGGGGTGAAGAAGATGCGGAGAGGTCTGGCGAAGATGATGGTCGGGTCGGAATGACAGATGGGATATCGGAGGTGGCTGGCGACGGCGGCGAAGCTACGCTACCAGTAAGCTAAGAATCGAAATCTATGCTAATCTACGGCCTAAGGGATCTACCTGGTTGGTCGGAGAGACTGGGGAAGAGCAGGGGGTGCTCCTGGTCGTAGCCTCAAGGGTCGTCTCGGCCCGAGGCTCGGTGCTCACGCTGGTGGCGGAGCAACGGCGGCGAAGAACGCCGGATCAGTGGTTTCGCCTCCTCGCCTCGCTGCAACAGGAGCGATCGCTTGCTGTCACTCTCGCGGTGCCTCTGGAGTTCACTGGGAAGAAGGGGAAGAGCCAAAGATGAGGCGCGGAGGCGGCGGAGGTGGTTCTATATATAGCTGCAGGCCCGATTAGGGTTGGGAGGTGACGGCTATGGAATGCGTGGATCTCACGGCGAAGGATCTGGCGAGGATGTCGGATGATCGGCGAAGGATCCGGGCGCGGGGTTTGCGTGGGCGACAGGCTGGAGGCGCGTGGAGAAAATGGCGAAGGCGGGGCGGCGCACATCTTCTCAAAAAGGAAAGAGTCCGCGGGGGAGTTGACCGGGGTCAACATTCCCCGTGGACCAGTGGGATGCTGCCACGTGGACAAGATTTGACACTTAAAAATGAGGCAGCAAATGGCCGATTTTGCAAAAACTTTCAACATGAAATATTTTTCTTTTATTTTTTTCTATTTTTTGGTGATTTTTAATTAATTTTTGGAAATAAGGATAAGGTATGTACATTATATAGCTATACATAGGTATATATACAATATATTTTTGTATTTTAATTTTGTAATTTTTATTTGATTTTTGTTTTGTTTCTTTTTATTTATTTTATTTACAATATATACAATAGAATATTTACAAAAAGTTTTGAAAATGAATGACTTTATCTACAAGGTGAAATAAGTAAAGGGTAATGATCTATGTACATGGTGAAAGGTTCTTTTTGGATTTTTGATTTTTAAGTTTTTATTTTGTTTTTAATAGCTTCTAAATATATACAAAATATATACAAATATTTACCACAAATTTTTGGGTGAGGAAAATATATAACTTTATTTATTTACAAATATATACATGTGTGAGCCCCTATCTCCCTCTACTTGGCTTTTATGCGGTCAGGCCCATGCTGAGCCCTCCCTTGGGTTAGGTTGCTCAATATTTATTCTAAATATTTCCCTCTTTTTCTTTTTCATCTTTATTCTTTTATTTTTGCACAAAAACATGCTAATTATAAGTATTTACAAACATGCATGCTTTTGCTAATTGACCCTATTTACACATATCTACATGCATTTGCATAGGTTTTTGTAGCTAAAATGTAAGAATAAAGAGTGATGAATGGGTATTCATCACGACCCGCGACCCATCCCACCGCGCAGGCCTCCACCGCGCACCCCACTCCTGCGCGGGATCCTCCGCCATCTCCAGGTCGACCGTGCGGCGGCGCGGCCCTCCAGCCACCCGCGCCCCCGCACGCCTGCTCCGCCGACCGCCGTCAGTCCGCCTCGCCCCGCTCTCCCGCGATCCTCCCGCGCAGCTCCAGATCTGACGCATCCTTTGTGGGCGGCGGCTCCACCAACAAAAAGAAACGAAGGCCCCATCAAAGAGGAACCCTAGGGATTTGGTTGTGAATAAAAAAGGGGCAAATTACATCTTCATCTTCAAATGTTTCTAATATTGCAAAACGCCCCCCTCCAGTGAGCAAGTCACATGCCAAGCACCATCCTTACTGGGTAATTTGCATTCTATGCCTCATTTTTTATTTCATAATAATATGTACAGCATAAACTTTAAAATTGCACTCTAGTCCTTGTGTGTCCAAACAACAATTGCAATATCTTTTTGAATGGAATAAATACTTTTATGAATGCATAAATTCTCAAAAAATTTGTGGATGCTCTTCTTATGTGCCTAATCATTGTATAAAATTTTCATAGCTTTTCATTGACATTTAATATATTTAAAAAATTAAAAATAGTGCTTTTGTGTCTTTTTCTCTGCCTACACTTTGAAAATTCATAAAAAATAGAAAAATTTGCCTAAAAATTCCAAAATTTTTTCTGTAGGTGTATTTTGTTGTGCTTTATTTTCAGACCAATTTTTGTACAATTTTCATTTATAAAACTCCAAAAAACATTTTCTTTGGACTTTTCTGTATATTTTTGGCCATTTTGAAAAAATACAAAAAGTGTGGGTTCTTTGCTTTATCACTTTTGTGCATATTGTGCTTCTTTTAAAAATTAAAAAAAAATTAAAATTCAAAAACCACTAAAAAATTAACTTTTGAAATCTGACTACTTAGTTTTTTCAATCGTGCTCCTTGTGTTCGACCCTGGTCGCTATACCAGGTAAAATGAATAACGAAGACCGCTTACACATTGTGTTCATTTATCTATCTTTTCCAAGTGGTTTTAATAATTTTTCTCGATTGACTGCGCTTGGTGATTTGGGTCACAACGACCTTTGATTATTTACATACTTAACCCAGTTGTCAGGCGCGTCATCATGTACCATGACCATCCTATGGTCATACATTTGTTGATTTAAATATTGAATCATAGAGGTTGATGCTTGGATGATGTCAAAAGAGTTAGATTGAGGACTCATCAAACACCGTAAAATGATTATTAAGAGAGGATCTCCAACCTGAGAAGGAGATGACAATCCTTTCTCTAAAGGTTGATATCTAACCGACCTCCTGATGAATCTGGGATTCATCACTCTAAAGGTTGAAAATAGAGCTTTGTTCCTGATTAATTAGCTGCATTTCTCCTATTTATTTTGCATTATTCTCATCCATGCATTTAGAATTAATATATGTATTTTCGCACGCATATTTGCATTAAATAAGAAGCCAAATTCCTTTTGTAAATATCACATGTATATTCACCATATTTTTCTTATTTGTATCTATTTTTTATTAACTCAGAATTGAATAAAATCAACTCTATAGTGTACATATTATTAACATTAATAAAAAATGCCAAAAAATACTATTGACCAAACAAACCCAAACCCTAGTTTGAGGCTAAGAGCCTTAAAACATGAATATTTCTCCCATACAGTCTCCTATGAAACCCTGCTCACTTTTGAATTAATGTACATTCAATTAACTTCAAAACAAGACCAAATTCCAAAGAATCGGAGTTCATATGTGAAACTTGGATTTTGGGCCACATTGTATAGTGTGCATATGCCCCTTTATTTTATTTATTTTATTTTTTATTTCTTAATTATTAAAAATATAACAAACTATATTAAGTTGAAAATATTTATTTTATATTTTATCTAATTTTATTTTGATTTTTTATCTTATTTAAAATACCAAAAAAAGCAAAAGATAAAAAATCGGTATTTTATATCTCTAGGATACCACCAAAAATGCTTTCTTGTACAAATAATTTATTTTTATTTTGGGTCCTTCACAAAAGTTATAAATCTCGTCAAGAAGAGCAACTTTTATGTTGGCCACTTTTTGATTTGACTATTTTTGTTATTTCTTTTTTATTTTTCTTCACATTTAATTTTTTATTTTTCTGGGAACGACACGTGGCCGCTCTTGGAGCCGCCACATGTCACCCCCATTTTCTTTTCTTTTCTTTTCTTTATTTTTATTTTTATTTTATTTATATCATTATTATTTCAATTTATTTATTTATTTATTTTATTTTACTTTACCTATATATATAGGGGGCAGGGAGCCTGCACCCTGGGGTGTAGGAAATTCCCTGCACCCACCCCATTTTTCGATGATTTTGATTTGTTTTTTGAATTAAAAGTTGGGGGATTTACTTAATATGTTGAGGGGAATATGTGTTTCAAATTTCACAGAAAACAAACATTCCTAATATGTTCATCTAGACAGGGTCGATTTCAGCAATTCTGGGACCGTTAAAATTGAGTAGTCTTGACGGAGATGCTAGAAGTCTCGAATTATTCTTGGCTGGGACGTCCTTTTTCCCATATATATATATATATATATATATATATATATATATATATATATATGGGAGCTGGGAGCCTATACCCAGGGGTGTAGGTAACTACCTACACCCGGCCTTCTTTTTCATGATTTTTGAGTTTTTTGGAATGAAACCTTATTTTGGGCTTAAATCCCTACCTAAATTCAAGCATATATCATTAATTTATCAAAATAAACACTCAATAAATTACCTAAAATATTGTATAAAATACAATATAAATAAGGTATTTAATTCCAAAATAAAAGAATAAAGGAAAGAAAATAAAAAGAATAAAGTGTCAAGGAAACTGAGTGACCCTAGACTCCTGAGACCCAATCATCATGATGACTTGGTCGACAAGGAATAAATTAGGGGGAGATACAACATAGAAGTTGTACATACAAAAAACCCTAATTCATTTGCCCAATAATTACATTTTGAGACTTATTTTATTTTATTATTTTTAGATCTCAAATAATAAAACCCTCATCATGAATTTTGTACATAAAAATGTAAAGAAAAATACAAACTTGATTTCACTAAAAAAATAATGTATAGTGTAAACCGGACACACAAAATAAAAATCTGCAAAGAAAATTTTGCAAACCTATATCTTCTTCATAAAGATTCAAAATTGGCCAAACTCACCTTTATTGCCCATAAAATTAAATAAGCTATTTAATGAAGTGGTTCATTTAATTTGGAGTTAAGATGCAAAAGTTAGGTTTTGGGCCAATGTTGTGCAGTATACGTGTATATTATATTAAATATATTATTCTTTATATTTTTAATTTTATTTTATGTTTATAAATTGTAAATATTATTTCAAACATATGTACATAATTAAAATAAAATAAAAGCATTAAAAAGAAAATAAAAACAAATAATGTATTCCAATACATATATGAATCCCATATATATACATATATAATATACCTACATATTTAATTAAGTATGTAAATCAACTCAGGAAAATAAAGTAAAAATACCTAAATATGTATTTAAATAAATTAGAAATATATAAAATAGTTGTATATAATAATACAATACAAAATACAAAATACTAATTAAAATTAAAATATACACAATACAAGTATCTTTACCTATATATACATGTAAATAATAACCTGTTATAAACAGTCTTGAAAAAATAAATAAAAATAGGCATAAAATAGTATATAAAATTAGAATAGTATATAAAATTAGAAACATTTTTTACATTTTAGAAAAAATAATTCATTCATTTGATATTTTTATTGATTTTATAATTATTTTCCACTCGGAATTATCTGATTGGTCCATGTGGACCAACCACGTTATTCTATTTGTTGACCTTCGGTCAACTGTACGTATGACTTCGGTCATCCTGTTAGAACCTTGTTTCTCCCCATTTTCTTTGAATTTTCACGCCACTACCACGCCTCCCTTCGCCTCGAGCCATCCTCCCTTCCATGACATGCACATCCATCATCCTTGCCCATGCCTCTGATCCTCCATCCGATCACGCCATCTCCGTCAATCCTGTAACCATCTTCACCTTCCTCTGCCTATAAATATTTCACCCCTGCCATTTTTTATCGATTTGATCCCCCGTAAGAGCTTCTCAACCCCTCAGTTCGTGCGTGAAGGAATAGCTTGGTGGCAGGGAGTCGTTCCTGCTATCTCCAGCGAGCAGGAAGCCTCGCTAGGGGTGATCCAAGTCCATTGCTGGCGACCTGCCAATGGTTCTTCTTCTTCGACTTCCGGTCGAATCGAGGCCCTATTTCTTCGATCTTTAGGTAATACTTTAGGTCTAAGTTCATTTCCATGCTTTAATTTCGTCTTTAGTAGTTAAAATTATGTTAATTTTAAAAAGCCCCAATTCATCCTGGAGCTCGAGCTCCAGGCCAAATCCTCTGTTTCCGGCCGTTGATTCGTCTCCATTTTTATCTCATATCGTACCTCGACGCTTTATCCGCATTTTCCCCTCATCTGATCAACCCATCAGCTCTCGTCGGAGCTCTTCGCTGGATCTGGGAATCGAGCTCCTTCCATCAGCTCTCGGCGGAGCTCTTCGCCATTCGTCCATTTCACCGCTAGCAGCTTCAATGAATATTACATTATTCCTTGGCTTAAGACAATTTTGTTGTCGTGGAAGTAAACATATGTCACTTTGACGAGGAGCCGACGATCTTCCGTTTCTAGTTCTGACTTCAGAGCCCAGTTGAGAAAGTGGTGCCTGGTGGGTGCACGGACTGCCTCGAGCTAAGAGAAAGCGGGCTTATAGGATAACGTTGGAAGGGGGTAGTCGTATCATACGTTATTCGTAAAGAATCAAATAACGAATAATATTAATAATTAACTACACAAGATATGCCAACAACTAATGAATTATTCATTGCTTTGGACCAACTCTATCGTAATGTAAGAAATATTCCAAACCCAATATGTTTCTCCTACCTTATATGAAAAAGAATCGTCCTCACTTCCCAATGGTCACAAAATAAATTAAATGTCGTTATCAATCCCATTCATGGAAATCTCAACGGTTAGATCGCACTATACTTTTCTCCAATACTAGTCGTCGTCATTTCATTAAAAGCTAATACCAAATTTTCAACGCTTGAAGATAAAAATATTACTTTTTTGTTTGACCAATATTTCAGATATGGTCATAGAAAAGGTAATAGAAAATTTCCCATTTTATTCTCTTTTTTAAAGTAAAATGGGAAATTTTCTATTCCCTACGTTCTTGAAGTTTTGCATGAAAAAAAATAGAGATATTAATGAAGAACGTCATAGTGAGCAGTAGACACACGTACATTATCGAACTACTATAGATTTGGTGTTGTGCGATCATTCATGCCGTTTCTTGATCATTACTCGTATTTATTATGGTCAATACCGGAAACTAATATCGTCAACAACACACAAGCAGAACAATGATTAGACAAGAGAATTACACGCAATTATACATTACAATGATTTATAGCCGTTCAATAATTATACACGACTTGCTCACATTAAGTTCTCTTTTTGGATCTCTTGCGCCAACGTCCTACTTAGGCTGGGAGATTAGGGTTATGGTTAAGATAACAGGGAAGTGAACACGTGAAATTGCCAATATACCCTTTGTACTTAAAAGGTTCTTTGAAGCTTAAGGATGCATGTACGTCCCTAATCGGTCTTCACGCGCCAAACCCTAGCAAAACATTTATCCAAATGTTTTGCGAATCCCAGCACCGGAACACAAACAAACAATCAACCATACAAAGCACAAAAGCATGCATATTTACAATGATTATCCAAAACTGGGTTATGTCCTTAAGCGGCGGCGATGTGTTTGCACCATGTAGAGAAAACGAAAATACATAGGATACATAGAGCCATAGCCTTTTTTTAGAGTAAAGAGCCATAGCCTTAGGGGAGTTTATATATTGCTGCCGTCTTGTTGGAGTATATGGTACTGCAGGAGGGGGCACATACAACATTCTTCAACTTGGGTCAGATTTTTGGGATTCGAGGCATATCAACAAAAATAAGTTATAAAAGCTTATTGCCTCATTAACATCTTTATATGCTCGCTCGCATACACGAATCAAGTTAATTGGGGCTTGCTCATCAGCCAGCTCAGGAGCTCAAATCGAAATGGGCTCGACTCCCTATTAGGGTTGTGCACGGTTTCGGATTGAACGGATAACCCGCCCCTATCCATGAGAGTTGACCCAAAACTGTTGATATCCAATATCCCATCACGGGTCGGGTAACCGGTATAATTTGATCCATAAGTTTCGGAGCACCGACCCGATTTGGATTGGATACCCACGGGGCAACCCGTTAATACCCTTCTTGCTCAGCAGAAATCCATGAATACCCCAACCTTCGAAACCCTTCTGCTGCCTCATGGTCCTCACAATCCCTCACCGTTGCCTCCATTTTCCAACACCACCCAACCGGCGACCCCTTGCCGCCTTCCCGCTCCTCCATCCCATCGCTGCCTCCACCACCGTTCCACCACCTTTGAACCCCCGCCGTCTTCCCCACTCTTTCATTCTCTCGCAGCCTCCACCTCCGAACCCTCACTGACTCCCGTGCTCCACCATCTCAATCGCATCTGAGATCACCTGTTTTATATTGATCACGTCTGAGGTCATGAGAGTAAGTAATTGTCCAAATTACAATTTCTGAATTGTTGCATTCTAGTTTTGCCTTATGAATTGAAATGGCACATTCTTCCCTGACATTGCTTGCAGTTATTGCTGATGAAATTTTTTTATGATCCCTAATTAAATTTAATTAGCTACAAGTTACAGACGAACTTCTGCTCGTAAAACAACAACTCACCAACCTTCTAACAAAAAACACAATATTATCGTCATGAACAAAGATATATACTCTGTTATGCATTTTAGTTGGTGGTTGTTCTGCATTTCAATGATTGTTCTGCATTTCAATATTGTATTTTGATTCATGTTTATGAAATATGCTTTAAAAAGTAGTACGGCACAACATCTAAGTACCATTTTATGCTTTAATATTTAACATGTGCAACAAACTTGAGTCATATTAATTATTTCTTGATGCTGATTTGAGGTGCATGATCTACGGGTACCCGCGGGTAACCGAGATCCATGCGAATAATTCGGGTATCCGTTAGTATGGGTACCCGTTGGAATGGGTTGGGTCGATCCATTGATCCGTTAGTGACGGATCGGGCCGGATTATAGTTGAACGGGTCGGGTACCCGCTCCATGCACACCCCTACTCCCTATCCATGCCAGTCTGTGGTATGCAATTCAATTCATATATTTCTTACACTTTTCGGATATATATTTTTGATGCAAAGTTATTACAAGAACATATATATGCTGCGTAAACAGTTCACACAAGTTTTAACCACAAAATCTACAATAATATAGCACGTCAAGCTTGATTGAAGCTGCATATCGAGCTGGTCGGAATCACAGCTGAGATCTTCGTCGGAGATCCCATGTGGAAAGAACGGTGATGATCAGGTAGTTCGTCGCCGCGAACATGGAAAAGTTGGAGGCCACGGTGCCCATGTTGCAGAATTTTTTGAGGTGATTGCAGAACTTCCTCCAACCGATGTGCCGGTTACCGTGCAGACTGAGCACCCCCATGGTCATCTGAGCTCCGTTGCCGGAGAAGAGCAGGCCGAGCATTATCAAGTCCGCAATGGCCAGTGCCGTGGACAAGTTCCTTCTTTTCTTGTGAGAGGAGCGGGCAAGGAGCGAGAACAACGTGTAAACGCAGGTGATCGCGTTGGCGATTATGAAGAAGCTGCAAGCACAGTAGTAAAGTGAAGTTAAGAGATTCTAAGCAATGGGATTCTTGATTAGAAACAGGGATCTAATTGTAAGATAACTGCATGATTAGGGCTATATTTACCATATAATGATGCGAAAGATTCTGCGTTATGACACGAATCCGTAGTCCAAGAGTACAGCTCCTCTGCAGTACTGCAGAGACGGGCTGTAAAGAGAGAGGCGACGTGAGCTGCTCGATCAAGATCGAGCAGTTCACATAGCAAGGACTTAAAAATACCCTAAAATACCCTGATTTCATGTGAATCACTCGATCTTGATTGAGCGGCTCTCGTCGTGTCCCTCTTTGCAGAGGATCCGTACTCCTTAATCAATCCTGTTTCTAACACGTTCGGTAATAGAATATTACAACACCACTTTGTATCAGGACTTAGATGTTAAATAGTTACATTATCATTTAAACCCTACATTCTAGGACTCCTTTTTCCGTGACAGCAGAGGATCTGATCTTAGTCAGCCTTCTCGCGTGATCGGGGCGGATCGTTTACTGTAGTAGATCTTAACGTAAGGGATGCGTGAAAAATGAACGATACACAGCAAGGAATGCTACAGCAGATCCTCTCACCTGGTCTTACGTCTAAAAAAAATAACCTCTCAATAATTCTTGGATCTAACTTTGTTGGATCACCCAAACAAACAACAGATGCGTAGAGGGGTAGGGAGGTGACTCACATAGTCGCGGAGGAGTCCGTCGACTTGGCCACCATTCTCACAGTCACCGGCGACAGCGTCTTCTCCGGCTGCATCAGCACCATCTTCGTCTCCTTTGCCAATCCCATGACCAGCGTGGCAGCTAGCGTGGCTACCACGGTCACCATCCGCATTGAGCGGTCGGCGAAACTCAGCTTCGGGGACGTCCCCTCTGCTGCCGGCTTCACCTCGACGGTCCCGTTCTCCATCTGCGGTGTACCCGCCGGATTCACGTGGGCCGACGCCATCTCCTTCGCGCTTCGTGTGGAGAAAGAGTCGAGAGCTTGGAAACTACAGTGGATGTGGTAGTGCAGCGTGCCGATCATCCATATATATGTGCAGCGATTAATATACAAATGGTTCCTACAAATACTAATATTACGCGTATGACTCCGTATTCTTCGTGATCACACGTATACACATGTAAACGCTAATTTATTTATTATATACACCTACTCTCTTTTTTGTTTGGTGGCCAATTCTTGAAAATATAATAATACAAGTATATTTGTATCTGATGTAGTTGTTTTGCTGTGTCTTGGTGTATTTTAATTCCTGACCAATTTTTATTCATTTTTTATTTATAAAAACCAAAATTGTGAAAAATGAAAATTCTTAAAATAATTGTAGAAAATTGTATATTAACAAAAAAAATCTAATTTTCAGTTTCTGATTGTAGATATTGTTTTTTTAATTTATATTAAAAATAATTTCCAGGATTATTGGGCACTTAAAGTATTTTTAAGTTGTAAAATAATCTTGATTGTGCATTGTTTGCCATGTTTTGCATTGTTTGATTTTTATAAAATTATAAAAATATCAGAAATTTTCGAAAAAAAACTATCAAAAACATTTTAAAATATATAAACAAAAAAACATTTTCTTTGGACTTTTCTGTACATTTTTGAATATTCTAAAAAAATACAAAAAGAGTGTTGTGTGTGTGTTTTTACTCTTTTGTGCTTGATTTAAAAATAAAAAAAGTTGAATCTTCAAAAACCACAAAAAATTAACTCTGAAAATTGACTGCATAGTTTTTTAATCGTACTCCTTGTGTTCGACCATGGTCGCTATACCAGGTAAAAAGAATAGTGAAAATCGCTTACATTGTTTTGATTGATTTATCTTTTATTGAGTGGTTAAATTTATTTTTCGCGTTGACCGATTCGAGTGGTTGAGAACAACGACGACATCGTGATTATTTTATCCATCTTAACCTATCGAAATCCGTGTCATCAGAATGGTGCCATTGCCGAAGAGCACGTCTTTGTAGTTATTTTTCTATTTTATCTCTCTATATTATAATTATTTTCTGACCTTCTCTCTTTGATTTTTGTGCGAGGAACTACTTGGAGGACAACGTGGAGTTTACTTTTTGAGGATCCGTACATGAAGAAGAGTAGGGAGGAGGAGAAGAATTTTTTTGAGAGAGAACAATTATTCTTATAATAATTTAGGACTTTTGAACTGTTGGACACTTGAACATTCTTCGGGGTCTGTTTCGCCAAGTGCCGGTGCACTTGAGGGACCTCACCGCTGCTTTTCGTCGGTTTTGTTTTCTCGTATTTTTATTTTATTTTTGATTCACGCAGAATTTGGCCCCTGGACTTAGGATTTTTATATTGATTGTGACGTAAGTGATTAAGGTCCCAGCCTAATTATTTTCCTGCACCTATAGATCGATAATTGGACTTAATTAATTAAATCACAAAGAAAAAAGCTAATCTAGGTTACCTGAGAGGTCATGTACCGCTAGAGGCCGTATACAGCATTGGTAGGATCCGTTGTGGCGGACACCGATTGGCATCAGAGATCGGACTCCGACCTCTCTTGTTGACTTATTAGCTACTGTTCTTCACGTGTAGAAATCTTTCGCCTAAGGTCGTTTTCTTCGTGCATCATATAGATAGTTTAATTTCTGTATTTAATTTATGCGTGGACCATATTGCATGTAGAGTGCTGGAGTAAGGTACGCATTTTCTATCTCTGCATGCATCATTGTGTTTGACCGTGCATTGACTTTTTCGACTTCCTCCCCCTATTTCTTGGACTCAAATTAATCAAAGAGGAAATCAAAAAATTCGTTAGGCGTTGTTTATTTCTGAAAAAAACTAAAAAAAGTGAAACCAATAAAATCTGGGACTGCTAAAGCAAACTTGACCCTAAAACCCAATTCATTTAAAAATATTTATTTTGGGGAGAGTCACCCCCTCATTGTTTGGTTTCCTTGAGTGAGAGAGTGACATGAACACTAGGATAGAGCCACGCCTGAACTTCCATTAGACTACTGGTCTTAGAATTAGTCGTTCTCCAGTGAGGATCTCTCCGGTAACCAGTAAAGCGGACTATGACGTCCTTAACAGAGCGAGTTGATCGGGTAGCTGGTAAACGGTCCGCAACTTGTACTGGCTAGGAAAGATCTAGCTTTGGGATTGGGCTAATCTCTTGGGAGCATCGGGTTCCTAACAGCTCGCTTAATCGCTCTACAAGATTGTTTTATCACCTAAATTAAAATTGACAAGATTAACGACCGATCCTTTATGGTCATCATCTCGTGTTGAATAGGTGAATTGGGGATTTGATTTCTCATCTTATTTACTTACCAGATCTCATCTGCACTCATCCCCACAACACGATGATGGGAAGGAGATCCCTTAGGTTGCCTCTGGCAGCACCGCTATCGAGCACTCCTCCCATTCATCTAGGGCTATTTCGAAGAGCCCAGACCCGCTCTCCGAACCTGAGTTCACTACCACCCTGTCCTCGCTCGATCACTCTTCTTCCACCAGTCCTGAGATACATGTGCAGAGAACAACACAGATACATGTTAACTTGACGGCACCTAAGTCTGGGTCTTTTGCCTTTGTAGAGACCCACAAGATGGCCAGCAGTGATGGACGAACCGATAGACGGCTCCAGAGTTCCACTTATGTTCTAGATCAGGGTGCCATCAACAACACCTTGTTAGCCTCCTTAGAGACGATGCAGCGACATATTCGGGATCAAGGAGCATTCATGGCAGAGGTTCGTCAGGAATTAGCACAGATGCGAGCCGATAGAGGAGAGCATCATCGAGCAGGCGGTGGAGAGATCCCAGAGTTTGGAGGAGGATTAGACGGACACCCGGAGGATCAGCCAGAACAAGCTAGACAACCACGACCGATGAGGCATTTGCACAACCCTGTTGCAACTTTGACTCATCGATGGATTCAACTCCCTGAGATTCTGGGTGATTTCAAGCTTCCCCCCCAGCCTATTAAGCTTTTTCCCAAGTTCCATGGGCTAGCGACCGAGGAGCCGCATCTGCACCTGCAAGAATTTGAGATGATCTATAGCACTGTCCACGACAGATACGTGGATGAGGACACTATCAAAATGATAGCATTCCCTTTCTCCCTAGCCGACAGAGTAGCCTATTGGCTGAAGCATTTGGGGAGATTTGTTACCACTTGGGAGCAGCTCCGGACCAAGTACTTGAACAAGTACTATCCATTCGGCCGGACCAACGCAACATGAGCTCTGATCAACAACTTCTCCATGATCCCCAATGAGTAGTTTAATGAGGTGTGGGATCGATTTCGTGAACTCATCGACTGGTGTCCACACCATGACATATCCAAGCCCAATCTTGTCCATAGCTTCTTTTGTGGGCTGACACCGGAGCTGCAGGGGCTTCTCAATGCTTCTTGTGGGGGTTCCTACTTCGTCAAGGACGAAGATCAGGTCTGGGCCATTTATGAGGAGATGGCTGAAAACTACACAGTGATGTCCCAGATCATGCTCTACGCTCAGGGGAATCCCTCACCGCAGGTCGTGTCCTATCAGAGGATAGCACGGGTTGATGCTAGTCCACCCATTTCTTCGTCAGCTGCAGCAGCAACACATGCAGAATCTTCAGCTGCTGACATGGGCATTATCAGTGAGAAGTTGGACCGCATAGAGATAACAGAGAAGAACTAGTGTCAGGACATGACACAGATAGATCAATTGGCACAGACTCTTAGTGACCTGAAGACCCACATCTTGTGTCTCTAGGAGGCACAAGCGGCTTCTCAGCCTCGTTCCAGGTCACGAGCTGATCCCAGCAGCAACACCTCGTCCCAGTACTCTGCCCAGTACCGTCAAGTTCACCACATTTAGGCAGAGTCGGTTCAACAGTTGCAGCAGCACTACTCTCAGCCACCACCATCTCAGGACACTCGGATGGTGGTGTATCAACCGGATCAGCCACTGACAGTTCTTCCCCCTTTCTCGTACGAGCAGGAGTCGTTGATGGAAGTCAACGAGATTTGGTATGACCATCAACAGCCTAGGATACGCCGAGATCATCCTGGATTCAGATGGTCCAACAGAGGTACCTCGTCCCAGCAACAGCCTCCAGCTCAGGGTGGACAGAGTAGCCAGCAGCAGCAGCAACCCCATTACTGCCAGCCCCAGCAGCACTTCCAGCAGGGTCCTCGTCCTTACCATCAGGGACAGCAGTGGAGGCAGCAACATCCTCAACAGTTTTCTCAGCCTCCTCATCATTTGCAGCGAGGAAACCCATCTGGTTCTCATGCACCTGTTTATGAGAACCCGGCCCTTGATGACCTCGCCCGCTTACTCACTGACCAGCAAGCATCCTTCCGGCGAGAGATGGATGAGTTCCGACAGGAAATGAGGGATATAATCATGGGAAAAGCTGTCATACCAGCTCAGATTGAACCTAACCCGAACAATCTGAAGAGGAAATCTGAGCAGGTACAGTTTCCAGAGACCGCCACTCCTAGTGATATTTTGAATGATATTTCCTCTTCCACATTTGATGCTAATTTTATAAAACTTAGGAGCGGTAGAAGGCCAGCCGACGATGCCTCGTCTGAATGACAACCCGATGATGATTCCAGAGCGTCAGACGAGGAGGATAGCGGTGCTGATGCCGCTAGTGATGTTGATGATGGTGGTGCTGACGCCACCAAGGATGATCATCCAGTCGACGGTATTGAGGTCGTCATTTCTCCAGATGCAGTTGGTGGTACCGATGCCACTATTAGATGTGATACTGAGCCAGATCGTGGTGTTGATGCCGCGAAGACAGATGCCGTGGGTGGTGCTGATGCCACCATTTCTAGTCCAGTCGTGTTTCCTCCTATCTATGTATTTGAGGACATTATCAAAAATAACAAAAAAATGAATAAAGGAAGGGTTTTCTTCATCTACTCCGAGTCCATATGTTTTGCATGATAACTCTTGTATGGGCTCCAGTCCTTCTCAGCAACAGGAATCTCTTCCTGACCCTCTATCTGAGGAGGGTCCAGCTATCCCCTTCCCTCAAGCACTCCTCTTAGGGCAAGGGAGGAAAACAGAAAATCCAAAAAAATCACAACAGTTAGAGTTCAGCCAGCATATGATAGACAGATTCCACATCCAGTTGACTCTATAGGAGGCGCTAGAGCATATCCCTCTCTTCTAGAAGCACCTGAGTGAGAAGACCACTGTACATAGGAAGAAAAGGAATCGTAATGCAGAAATCCATGTGCTTACATGTGCCACTTGCTTCGCTATACAGAACAAATTTCCAGGCAAGAGACCTGATGCGGGAGCTCCATATGTCAGATGCCACATTCATGAGCAACAATTCGATCGTACTCTATTGGACAACGGTTCTTCGATTAAGCTCCTCCCAACTGCCTTGCTCGATCGATTCGAGTTTGGCCCTCTTAGACAGAGCAGGACGATCCTTCAGTTTACTGATAGATCTGTTAAGAGGCCGAAGGGGTTACTTAAGGAAGTTGTTGTCACAATTCAGGGCCTGAAATTCCCCGTAGACTTTGTTGTACTGGACATGGAGATCCCTGAACGTGTGATCGATACCCCCATCATTTTAAGAAGACCGTTCTTGGCCACAGCCAAGGCGGTGTCTGACCATGATAGTGGAAAGGTATACTTTCGCATCGAGGGTGAAAGTGTACAAATAGAGATGATCAAGGAGACCAGAGCTGGAGATTCAGAGTGCTCAGATCATATGACCGACTTAGAGCAGATGACAAATGTAGAGCTAGACATCCACCAGGAGTGTGACTTTGTGATTACAGATGATGAAGAAGTTTGGGTAGATCCCGCATCACAAGCTCTTGCCACATCATCAGACAATGAAGATTCACAGATCATGGCAGATGAGAATTCAGAGAGCACACTCATGTCACAGGAAATAGTAGAGGATGTTTATCATGATCAGGATAGCAAAGACGATTTTATCTCATGCGCTTCAGATTTATATTCCTCAGACACAGACACCAATTTCAACTGGCAGGAGTTCAATGAGTATTTACTGTGTCTGGAGCCTACAGAGCAGACAACTAGGGCGGAGAGTGAGCCAGGTCCGTTAACAGATATACCAGCAGAGCCATCTTCATCAGATTTACCATTGCAGCGAGAGTTCTCACACACAGATCTGTAGCATTCACTCAAACATTTCAGAAGCCAGATTTACCAGCTCCCACTTGCCCAAAATTGAAGACCTTACCACAGAGCATGAAGTATAGATTCCTTGCGTGTGAGCCAGATATGTTCCCAGTCATTATCTCAATGGGTTTGACTGAAGACCAAGAATCTCGTCTGATGGAGGTTCTTGAAAGAAATCGCAAGGTAATAGGATGGAGTGTGGCTGATCTCCAGGGGATAAATCTGGCCCTGTGCTCCCACCACATTTATCTCGAAGAAGACGCCAAGCCCTCGCGTGAGTTCCAACGAAGGCTGAACCTGAATCTTTGAGAAGTGGTTATGAAGGAAATATCTAAGTGGTGGAGCACCGATTTTATTTACCCCATCTCCAACTCTAAATGGGTTAGTCCATTGCATGTGGTACCAAAGAAGACAGGTATCACCATAGTTGTGAACGAGTCTAGAGAGGAGATAGCAACCCGAGTACCCACTTCTTGGAGGGTATGTGTGGACTACAGACGATTGAATTAGGCCACCAAGAAGGACCACTTCCCGCTACCATTCATAGATCAGATCATTGAGAGATTAGATGGGAAGAGTTACTACTGCTTTCTGGATGGGTATTCGGGATACAATCAAGTGGCCATAGCGCCCGAAGACCAAGAGAAAACAATGTTCACCTGTCTATTTGGGACGTATGCTTTTCGACGGATGCCCTTTGGATTATGTAATGCCCCAGCTACATTCCAAAGGTGCATGCTCTCTATTTTCTCGGACATGGTTGGTGAATTTTTAGAGGTCTTCATGGATAACTTCTCGGTCTACGGTGATAGTTTTGATGCATGTCTTGATTACCTAGACCGAGTACTTCAACGCTGCATTGAGGTCAACTTAGTCTTGTCTTGGGAGAAGAGTCATTTCATGGTGACTCAGGGGACGGTCCTTGGCCACATCATCTCCAACAGGGGCATGGAGGTCGACCCAGCCAAGGTGGATATCATCAAGAAGCTCAATTCACCGTCCAATTTACGACATTTGCGGTCCTTTCGGGGGCATGTCGGTTTCTACCGATGGTTCATACAGGACTTCAACAAAATTGCCCGGCCGCTTACTGATCTATTGACAAAAGACACAGAGTTCATTGTTGATGATAAGTGTCTTGTATCATTTGAGACTCTCAAAAATCTAGTTATTGAGGCTCCTGTCCTTCAGCCGCCTGATTGGTCTCTCACATTTGAGATCATGACGGATGCTTCTGATTTTGCCGTAGGGGGCTGTGCTTGGATAGAGGAGAGATGGAGCGCCTTTTGCCATTCACTACGCTAGACGAACAATGGATGCCGCTCAGCGGAATTACACATTTACAGAGAAGGAGATGCTAGCTGTGGTCTTTGCCTTGGATAAGTTTCGATCTTATATTCTTGGATCTAAAGTGACTATTATACTGATCACACAACCATCCGATACTTAATGGCAAAGAAGGATGCCAAAGCCAGATTGACTAGATGGATCCTTCTACTCCAGGAATTTGACATTGAGATTAAGGATAAACCTAGAGTTACAAATGTTGTGGCAGATCACCTCTCCCGTCTAGAGAACCTTGAGGATTTGGATCAGATTACACCTATTACAGAGACATTTCCAGATGAGGCGATCCTTGCAATCACCTCACTTCCATGGTATGCTGATATTGTGAACTATCTTGTCACGAAGAAAGTTCCACAAGATTGGCCCAGACAGTGACTTGACTCTTTTCTTGCGAAGGCCAAGTCGTACCATTGGGAGAATTCCACTCTTTATCATGAAGGAGGGGATAGCATCTGGAGACGGTGTATTCCTCAAGAAGAGCAGCATAGTGTCCTCACCTATTGCCACAAGCTTGAGGCAGGAGGACATCATTCTGGGAGATGGACGACACAGAAGGTGCTTCAATCCAGCCTTTGGTGGCTTACCCTCTTCAAGGATTCTGATGAATTCGTGAAGAGATGTACTGATTGTCAGAAAATGGGCACTTGTGGATAGAGAGATATGATGCCGATGCATCCCATTCATTTCTGTGAGGTTTTTGACGCATGGGTGATGAACGCAAAAATGACCACTCGGATAAAGGTGCTCAGCGGTCGTTGCGACCCGAGCAATCAAGTGCGAACAATCAAGAAGATTAGACCACCAAGATAGATAAAATCAATCAAACACAAAATAGTGGTCCTGCTATTAATTTAACCTGGTATAGCGACCAGGGTCGAACTCAAGGAGCACGGGTTGGCCTCTCGGCCTACGAAGTAGTCAAAAAGAGAAATAAAATAAAAGAAGCAAATATTTTTGGTGGTTTTTAATTATTTAATATTTTTTTGGATTTTTAATGTATTAAGAAAACAAGAAAAACAAATAAACACACACTTCAACAATTTATTAAAAGCACTAAAAATCAATCAAAAATTCAAACAAAAATGTTTTTATGTGTTTTATACTTTTTAGTGTTTTTGGTGAATTTTTGAGAATTTTCTGATGTTTATTTAATTTTCCTAAAATCAAAAAGTGACTGAAAAGAAAGGTACTGTCCTGCCGAGCTAAAAGGGCCTAGATAAAATATCTAAAGGCCCCAAAATAGCTGGGAGTAATTTTCCTATAAAGAAAACAAAATAAGGAAAATTTAGGCACCTATTTTATTGTTTTTAGATTTTAAATTAATTTACTAGAAATTTTATAAGATTTTGAGTGTTTTTCAATTTTTAGTGGTTTTCAGTAATGAAAAATAGTTAAAATTGGCTAGAAAATCAAACACAACAAAGTAGACAGTAGACATTTTTTTTGTAATTTTTAGACACTATTTAATATTTTTTTATGATTTTTAAAGTTAGACAGTGAAGTAAATAGAGGTTTTTGAATTTTTAAAAATATCAAATGAAAATAAAAATGTCCTCAAAAATCCTCGAAAATTTTACACTATGGCAGGAGCCATGTGTCCAATTTTCGTTGGATTTGGAGGTAATTTGCTATTTTATTCAAAAATAAAGAGGGGGCATAGTGCATAGGGACCAAAGTGCAAATACCCAAGAGTCTGGGAAGTCTGGTGCAATTAACCCAGGAAGTCACGCGCGTCGCGCGTGCCTTAGGCACTCAGGGACCTAAATGTGAAGAAAATACGTTCCGAGGGCCTTTTGGTAACAGGTACCAAAAGCCCAAGGGCTTATCTGCAAATAACCCAATAATATTCGCACATGTTCAAATAAAATACGCACAGGGGTATAAATGCAAATAAACACAAACTTTCATTCAATCATTAACAATCAGAACTATAGGGGCATGGAATGCAAATAAGCCAAAAAGCACGTGTCGATGCACGTGTCAGACCATATACAGGGGCATAAATGCAAACTAAGTAGAGTACGGGGTCCTCTATGCAATAATCCCAAAAACTAAACAACTGGATTAACTAATTACAGGACTAACTACGAAATGCAATAAACAGAAGGGCCTAAGGGTAATTTACCCTTTATTAAAGGAGCGACTGGATGGATGCCACGTGTAGCATCTAACGGTGGCGAACGGCAGGGGCTCCAACGCTACGCTCCTCGGGGTGATCCAACGGCGGGGGCTAGTCCACGTGGTGCATCGGACGGTGTAGGGCGCATGTGGCTAACCCTCGAGCATCGGATGGTCCAGATCTCTCCTCCTCCAGATCGAACGGTGACTGCTGCTCCAGCACGGATGGTCGAGATGAACCTGGAGCGAGAGGGATGATCGGACGGCGTATGAAGGTCGAGGAAGAACAGGTGGCCGGCGAACTTCGCCAGCCCAGTGTGTGCGCTCCTAACCTCCCCTGTTGCGCCTAAGGATCGGAGAAGCTCCGGCGTGGCTCTGCGCAGCTGCTGGTGTCCTCCGATGACCCAGCCGAGCTCTGGGGAGCTCCGGCGAGGTCGGCGAAGGCGAAGCTCCTGGCTCGATGTCGAAGGACCTCAGATGGTCCTCATTGAACCTGCAAAACAGTCCAGGAGGCTCGCAGGTCGAGGGCAAACTGCCTCGACCCGGTTAGGCGGGGTGACGGTGGACGATGAGGCGATATGGACGAGCTCTGGCGAAGGGGGGACGGTGGAGCTCGAATCCCAGCTCCTGTGCGAGCTGGGTTGGATGGATGGATGGAGAAGGCGCGTAGGAGGAAGGCGAAGATGACTATGGATTCCGATGATCGAGTATCGCTATGGAGTGGTCGGAATCGAAGTAACACAGCAGAGCGGCGATTTGGGGGTAACTAGAAATTAAAGGAAAAGAATGAACGATAGGGATACCCGGGTGGCTGATGAGACTAGGGATGAGCTAAGGAAGCTCTGGGTCGTCGCCTCGAGGAGCGTCTCCCTCCGAGGCTCGATGCTCCTGCAGGTGGCGGAGCAAGACGGCGAGGCTTCGCCGGATCAGTGGTCTCTCTCCCTCTCCTCGCTTCGACACCACGGGGGACAAGCTGTCACTCTCGCCTACGCAATGGAGCTCACGGGAGGTGGAATCGAATGGCCAAAGATGAGATTCGAGGTGGCGGAGCTGAGAATATATATCATGGAGGGTCCAGAAAGAGGCGCGCGGGTAGGGCAATCTGGAGCGCAGATCCCAAGGCGAAGGCTCCGGCGAGGGTGACGGATGTGTCGTGGACGGATCTGACCCGGGGTTTAGGTGAGAATCAATCGGGTTTAGGCACTAGAAATTAGGGAAATCGGGTCGGGCGCCTAAGCCCGTGAGAAGTGGTCCTGGGGGGGGGGGTAGTTGACCGGGCGGTCAACAATCCCAGGACCAATAGGGGTCGGCCACGTGGACGATATTTGGAAGTGAAATAACAGGTGGCAAACAGCCGAATTAGTGAAAAATTAAAACATGAAATATTTTTATTTTATTTGTTTTCTATTTTTTTAGTGATTTTTAATAATTTTTTCGAAATAAAAATAAGGTATATACATAATATGTTATATATAGGTATATGTACACTATATAGGGTTTTTAATTTTTGATTTTTTAATTATTATTTTTATGCAATTTTATTCCTATTTTTTATTTTATTTATTTTCATTATAAAATAAGGAATAAAAAGATATTTTATTTTATTTTAATTATTTATATACATAGGTGAAATAAATACATATATACATTTATATACATGGTATATTTACAATATACTTTTGTGTTTTTAATTTTGTTATTTTTATTTTGTTTTTATTTTAATTGTTTTTATTTTATTTATTTACACTATATAGTATAGAATATTTACAAAAATTTTAGAAATTAATTTTATTTATTTATAAGGTTAAATAAATATAAAGGTGGTTCTATGTACATGCTGACTATACAAGAGGTGTTTTTGTTTTCTTTTTAATTTTTAAATTTTTATTTTGATTTTATATTTATAAATATATACAAATATTTACAAGCCTATTTTTGTGAGGAAAATACTTTTATTTTATTTACATATATATTTATACACATGAGCCCCTATCTCCCTCTACTTTGGCTTTTATGCGGTCAGGCCCATGCTGAGCCCTCCCTTGGGTTAGGTTGCTCAATATTTATTCTAAATATTTCCCTCTTTTTCTTTTTAGTCTTTATTCTTTTATTTTTGCACAAAAACATGCTAATTATAGGTTTTTACACAATGCATGCTTTTGGTAATTATATCTATTTACACATATCTACATGCATTTGCAAAGGTTTTTGTAGCTAAAATATAAGAATAAAGAGTGATGAATGAGTATTCATCACCCCCCTATACTTAACTTTGCTAGTCCCTTAGCGAACACTTATTTGAAAAAGAAGTGAAAAAAAAGAAAAGAAATAAAGAAAAAGAAAAAGAGAATGTACATGGATCAAGGCTGATTATTAAACTTGCCTTCATTAAATTAAGGTACGGAGCTCGATCAAATCTTTGGATTATTAATGTGTCGGAGCCTTGTTTGGACTTAAGTCTAAAACTCAACAGCCTCTAAGTTCCACTATTCTGTAACCAAGACTCCTCAATGCTCCAGATCAGAACAAGTCATCAATCACAAACCCTGAAGACCATGAATCTTTTCTTGTCCTGTGAATGTGAAGTCTAAGCTCTCCACCTCAGAAATGGCAACTTGACAACCCTCCCAACAAGATAACTCTATGACCTCAATCTGGCCACTCTTTCCTCATAGAGCGGGGTATTCCCTTCTAAGTTCAAGTTCAACCGGCTCAAGAAGAGGAGGAAGAAGAGAATGGGTCAAGGCCAGTGTAGCCAAGTACCCTTGGGAGCTTGACCAGTGTAGCCAAGTCTCCCTGCTGCAAGCTACATCAGGTGGATCATGAAACCAAGCTTTGCTTATTGCACTCTATATACATACTCCGGTGGGATTATTATTTTTTCTCAGACCCACCACTTTTTTGGAGTTATTTTCCTTTTTGCACATTTTTTTTCTTTTTTCAAGTGCATCTATACAACATATACATGTGCAGCATATATACAAGGAGTTTTTCCTCTTGAGCCAGTAGACTATCCCTCTTTTTGAAGCTTTATCGCAACCCACAACTCCCGTCGTTAGACCTCATGGCAACCAGACCATGTTGAGACGCACTTCCTTCACTAAAAGAAGAAGAGAGGTTCCGCCTAGAAGTACTACCCTCATATGCTACCCCAAGTCAAGGAAGACTGCCTCCTCACCACCTCATCTGTAGAGAGCTCGGTGCATAGTGCTGGAGTCCAAGTAAAGCCATAATCTATATGAGTCATGTGTTGTTGTTAAGTGCTCTACTTAGGCTCATTGAGATGACATGTGATCATAGCCTAGTGGACTCAAAGAATTAAGTCACCATGGACCTGAAAAGCCTTAAACCTAAGCCCTATAAGGTTCCTCTTAGAAGTTAGGTGGGTTAAGATCTTAATCAAGCTCCATTTCTCAATTTGATTCCAGGCTAGTTTAAATGTCAACTATCATCCAGAAAAACTATATACAAATGTACAAAAGATGCTATTTACACAAATTTTTACAATCATGCAAAATTTTTGAAAAATGTTTTGAAATCATGTATGGATGATGCATGAAGTGCAAGTTTTGCAAAAAGATATTTACACAAATTTACACAAGATTTTTGCAAACTTTTAATTTTCAAAACATTTTGGAAAAATTTTGTACTATATACATAATTTTGATAAGAAAATATTTACACAAGATTTACACAAAAGATCTTTGAAATCATTTTTACAAAAATAATTTGTACACTAGCTATTTATGTGCAAATAAAAGAAGTTTATGTACATGAAAATTTTTTAATTTTTGTGATTTTTAGCCATTTTATTTATTAACACACTCACACAAGGTACGAGTTATGGCTAAAGTATATATGAAATATACACACCCCCCTATACTTAGCTCGAACGATGTCCTCAGAGTCAAGAGCGATGAAGAAGACATAACTCGTGCTAGGTATAGGGAAGTGAAAAGAAAGGCTATATACAAAGATGAATGAATGAAATAGAAAAGTCAAAAAGGTCTCGGGTTTTCCCCCTAGACTTAGGATCAAGTAATCCTAAGTATAGCAGGCTGTATACTAAGGGAAAAACCGAGTGGAGAATGTACAGGGTTTACCCCCCCCATACTTTGGGTGAAATATCCCTAAGTATAGGCAATAAAAACAGGGGTAAACAGAAACAAAAGAAATACCCAAAAGTCTCACATCCCCCCTATACTTAGGGTAAAGTGCACCCTAAGTATAGCATAATCACAAGATGAAGAAAGGGATGTGGGACTAAAGAATGTAGTGATATAAACATCTGGATCTATACAAGGCGGAAGATCAGTAAAACTCAGGCGTGAGATGCCTTAGATGTGAGTCAAAGACCACATCTCACGCAAAATGAATAGGGGCAAGATTAGCGACTCGCGGCTCATGATCTAGAAATGGCTTGAGCCGCTGGCCGTTCACTCGAAAGGTACTCTCAGAAGACAACTCAGATATATCAATGCTACCGTTGTCGTGTACCTTTCTGACCAAGTAGGGTCCCTTCCATTTGCTCTGTAGCTTCCCTGGAAATAAACGAAGCCCCGCATCAAACAGCCATACTCTCTGTCCAATCTCAAAATGCTTGTGGCTGATATGAGAATCATGCCACTCCTTCACTCTCTCCTTATACTGTAGGCTGTTTGAGAAAGCAATATCTCTAAGATCCTCCAGGGCGGCTAACTCTGCCCTCCTCTGGTCTCCCATACCATATGGATCCATAAGAATATCTGTAACTGTCCAAAGTGACTTGTGCCTCAGCTCAACAGGTAAATGGCATGGCTTGCCATATACAAGGCGAAAGGGAGATGTGCCCAATGGAGTCTTGAAAGACGTCCTATATGCCCACAAGACCGAGTCCAAAAGCTGTGACCAATCCTTTCGGTCAGGACGGACGACTTTCTGCAATATAGTCTTGATCTCCCTATTCGACACCTCGGCTAGACCATTCGTCTGTGGATGGTAAGGTGTAGCAACACGATGGTCTATACCGAATTCGCTAGCAAGGGCCTTCACCTGGTCGTTGATGAAATGAGACCCCCCATCAGAAATCCGAACTCGTGGAACCCCGAACCGCGTGATGATGTGCTTCCTAAAAAATCTACAAACTGTCCTCGCATCAGCGGCTCGGGCGGGGATAGCCTCAACCCAACGACTAACATAATCCACGTCCAACAGAATGTACTCAAATACCTGACTCTTAGGGAATGGACCCATGAAATCGATGCCCCATGCGTCAAAAACCTCACAGAAGTGAATGGGCTGCATCGGCATCATATCACGCTGTCCACAAGTGCCCATCCTCTGACAGTCAGTACACCTCTTCACGAACTCATCAGAGTCCTTGAAGAGGGTAGGCCACCACAAGCCGGATTGGAGCACTTTCTGTGCCGTTCTTCTCCCAGAATGATGTCCTCCTGCCTCAAGCTTGTGGTAGTAAGTGAGGACGCTATGGTGTTCCTCCTGAGGAATACACCGTCGCCAGACGCTATCCCCTCCTTCGTGGTAAAGGATGGGATCCTCCCAGTGGTAGGACTTGGCCTTCGCAAGGAAGGTCTCAAGCCTCTGCCTGGGCCAATCTTGTGGGACTTTCCCAGCAACGAGAAAGTTCACAATATCGGCATACCATGGGAGTGAGGCGATAGCAAGGATCGCCTCGTCTGGGAAGGTATCTCGAATGGGATCAATCTTCTCAGACTCCTCAGGCTGCTCTAAACGGGAGAGATGATCCGCCACCACATTCTTGACTCCAGGCTTATCCTTAATCTCAATGTCGAACTCCTGGAGTAGAAGGATCCATCTAGTGAGTCTGGCCTTGGCATCCTTCTTTGCCATGAGGTACCTGATGGCGGTGTGATCTATGTACAAAGTCACTCTAGATCCAATGATATAAGATCGAAACTTATCTAGGGCGAACACTACGGCTAGCATCTCCTTCTCTGTGATCGTGTAATTCCGCTGGGCGGAATCCAATGTGCGGCTAGCGTAGTGAATAGCAAATGGAACTCCATCCCTCCTCTGTCCCAGCACTGCCCCTACGGCAAAATCGGAGGCATCCGTCATGATCTCGAATGGGAGAGACCAATCAGGCGGCTGGAGGACAGGAGCCTCAATAACACACTGCTGGAGAGTCGCAAAGGACGAAAGACACTTGTCATCGACAAGGAACTCAGTGTCTTTCGTCAAGAGGTCAGTCAACGACCGGGAAATCCTGCTGAAATCCTGAATAAATCTCCTATAAAATCCAACGTGCCCCAGGAATGACCGTAGCTGCCTCAAATTGGGCGGCGGTGCGAGTTTTCTAATGACATCAACCTTGGCCGGATCAACCTCCATGCCCCTGTTGGAGATGATGTGGCCAAGCACCGTCCCTTGAGTCACCATGAAGTGACTCTTCTCCCAAGATAGAACCAAATGGAACTCAATACATCGCTGGAGTACTCGGTCTAGGCAGTTAAGACAGGAGTCGAATCCGTCGCCGTAGACCGAGAAATCATCCATGAAGGCCTCCAAACACTCCCCTACCATGTCCGAGAAGATCGACAACATGCACCTCTGAAAAGTCGCAGGGGCGTTGCATAGCCCAAATGGCATGCATCGAAAGGCATATGTACCAAAGGGACAGGTAAAGGTGGTCTTCTCCTGATCCTCAGGAGCGATGGCCACCTGGTTGTAGCCCGAGTACCCATCCAGGAAGCAATAATGGCTCTTCCCTGCCAGTCTCTCAATGATCTGGTCAATAAAAGGCAGGGAAAATGGTCCTTTTTGGTGGCCTGGTTGAGTCTCCTGTAGTCAACACAGACCCTCCAAGAGGTGGGTACTCGTGTAGCAATCTCCTCTCCCGACTCACTGATCACAGTCGTGATGCCCGTCTTCTTGGGCACCACATGCAAGGGGCTGACCCACTTGGAGTCGGAAATGGGATAAATGAAATCTGCACTCCACCATTTTGATATTTCCTTCATCACGACCTCTCTCAGGTTGGGGTTCAGTCGTCGTTGGAACTCACGCGACGGCTTCGCCCCCTCCTCGAGATAGATATGGTGGGAGCACACTGATGGACTAATCCCATGGAGATCTGCTATGCTCCATCCGATTGCCTTGCGGTTCTTTTCAAGAACCCCCATCAAACGGGATTCTTGCTCTCCAGTCAGATCGGTGGAGATGATGACTGGGTACATCTCAGGTTCTCCTGCAAGGAACCGATACTTCAGCGAAGTAGGGAGCGGCTTCAGCTCTGGACAGCTGGGTGCTGGCAAATCTGGCCTCGGAAGAAGGTGCGTCAATGCTGCTAAATCTGCCAAATCTGCCTGGGAGAAAGAAAGCTGACTCTCGCAAACTGGGTCTGGAGAAGGCTGCTCAACTGTGCTGTCTCTGATCTGCTCTGCCTCTACCTCCTCCTCATCTGTAGGCTCAGATGGACTCAGGTCTGGCATCTGATCATTACAATCTGCCCAATCAGACTCTGAATCCGAGGGATCTGCATCAAACAAGGTGGCATCAGTACCACCATCACATAAGGTGGCCTCAGCACCACCATCACTAGAAACCGTGTCGCGGTCAAGAACCGGCTCTGCTGCCTCTGTAGTATCCTGGACCAGGGCTGTGCTCTCCAAGCTCTCCTCTGCTGTCATCTCTGCATCAGTGGTGTCTGGAAATGAGAGGATGGCCTGTGCTGAAGGGTCTGCCCATGCTGCCTCATCATCTGTGATCACAAAATCACAGTCCTGGTGGATGTCTAACCCGGCCTCTGTCAGCTGCTCTGTATCTGTGCTGGTCTCTGAGCATACTCTCTATCTGGCTCTGTAGTCCTCGACCGTCTCTATTTGTACACTTTCGCCCTCGACGCGAAAGTATACCTTCCCGCTATCATGATCAGTCACCGCCTTGGCTGTGGCCAAGAACGGACGACCGAGGATGATGGGGGTATCGGCCACTGAATCAGGGATCTCCATGTCCAACACTACGAAGTCCACGGGGAATTACAGGCCCTGAATAGTGACGATAACATCTCGTAGCAACCCCTTCGGCCTCTTGACAGATCGATCAGCAAACTGAAGGACTGTCCTGCTCTGTCGAAGAGTGCCCAACTCGAAGCGGTCGAGAAGGGCTGCCGGAAGGAGGTTGATAGACGATCCGCTATCCAATAGAGTACGGTCGAACCTCTGCTCACTAATCTGACATCTGACATACGGGGCTCCTGAATCTGACCTCTTGGCCGGCAGACGGTTCTGGATCGCGAAGCACGTGGCTTTCGTCAGCACATGTATCTTTGAATGATGGTTCCTCCTCCTCCTCCTGACTGTGGTCCTATCTCTCAAAGATCGCTGAAGAAGGGGGATGTGCTGCAAAGCCTCCTGAAGGGTCAGCTGTATGTGAAATCTGTCGATCATGCTCTGGCTAAACTCCTCCCGCTCTCTCTTTTTTGGGTCTTTTTCTCTTTTCTTCCCCTTCCCCATCTGAAGGGCTCTAGGGAAGGGGATCACAGGGTCCTTCGCAGATGAAGGACTAGGAAAAGGCCTAGACGGCTCGACGACCGGATCCACACATACATCAATCACCACAGTGGGACCAGAAGAAACTAAACCTTTTCCTTTATTCAAAACAGAGTTTTGAGATACATCAACAGAAGGAAAAACAACATCTCTATCAAAACGAACACCGGTGGCCTCAGTACCACCTCGGGCTGGCTCTGCTACTGGACGTCTCGCGGCCTTAGTACCGCGGGCTGGCTCGGCTACTCTGGTGGCATCAGCACCACCTCCTCGAACTGGTGAAGCGGCGGCCTCAGTACCGCCGGTGGGATCAGCATCCTTGGTGGTATCAGTACCACCATCATCATCATGTGCGACCTCAGTACCGCTCTCCTCTTCCTCATCTGGCACCCTGGGTGGATCCTCGAGTCGTCGCTTAGATGAGGCGCCGCCTGCTGGTGCTCTACCGCTCCTAAGTGTAACAAAATCAGCATCAAATAGATCCAAAGACATATCATCAAATGGATCACTAGGAGTGGTATGCTCAGTGGAAACTACCTGCTCAGATTTCCTCTTCAGGCTGTTCGGATTTGGCTCTATCTGTGCAGGGATGGCGGCCTTCCCTCTCATCAGGTCCCGCATCTCCTGGCGGAACTCGTCCATCTCCCGTCTGAAAGTAGCCTGCTGATCTGTGAGGATGCGGGCTATGTCATCCAAGGCGGGGCTCTCATGGGAGCTCGACGGGTAGCCTCTCTGGTGCTGAGGCTGCTGGGACTGGTGCTGCTGGTGCTGAGAGGGCTAGGAGGAAGGATGTTGCTGCTGCTGTGGCTGGTGAGCCTGCTGCTCACATCTCCAAGACTGTCCCTGCTGCTGATAGGGACGAGGAACGAAGGACGACTGCTGGTGTGGCTGGTAGGCTGGGGGTTGCTGCTGCTGGTGATCCCTCTGCTGGCTATACTGCCCTCCCTGACCGGATGACTGCTGCTGGGGCTGGGTACCTCCACTCCCCCACCTGAATCGGGGATGGTCTCGTCGGATCCCAAGCTGAGGGAGGTCATACCAAATCCCGTTGACATCCATCAACGGCTCTACATCGAACTGGGCTGGCGGGAGTACTGCCAGAGGCTGATCCGGCTGGTATACCACCATCTGCATATCTGGAGATGGTGGTGACTGGTAAGAGGGTTGCTGCTGCTGGTACGGCTCCGCCTGTACAAGGTGAACCTGTCTAGGCTGCTGAAAGGAGCTGGAGCGCTGGGACGAGCTGCTGCTGCCGCCGGTATCGCCTCGCGACTGAAGACGGGGCTGGGAAGCCGTCTGTGCCTCCTGGAGACACATGAGCTGGGTCTTCATGTCGCTCAGAGTCTGTGCCATCTGCTCCATCTGAGTGATGACCTGGCACTGCTTCTTCTCGATCAGCTCCATGCGGTCCAACTTCTCGCTGATGATACCCATATCCGCAGCGGAGGACTCTGCCTGTGCTGTTGCAACTGCGGATGAACTGGATGGACCGGCATCGACCCGTGCTATCTTCTAGTACTGCACGGGTCCTCGCTGCTGCTGGGGTCTGCCCTGTGTATACAACCGGGTCTGGGACATCACCATATAGTTCTCGGCCATCTCCTCGAAGATGGCCCAGACCTGGTCGTGATCCTTGGCGAAATAGGACCCGCCACAAGAAGCATTCACCAGGCCCTGAAGCTCTGGTGTCAGCCCGCTGAAGAAGCTCTGCACAAGGTTTGGCTTCAAGATATCATGGTGCGGGCATCGGTCTGTGAGCTCACGGAACCTCTCCCATGCCTCATGGAATTGCTCGTTGGGGAGCATGGAGAAGTTGCTGATCAGGGCCCTCGCTGCATTGGTCTGCCCGAGTGGATAGTACTTGTTCAAGTACTCGGTGCGGAGCTGCTCCCAGGTGTAAACAAACTTCCCCAAATGCTTCAGCCAGGTGGCTGCTCTGTCTGCTAGGGAGAAGGGGAAGGCGATCATCCGAATCGTATCCTGGTCCACATGGCGGTCGTGGACAGTACTGCAGATCATCAGGAACTCCTGGAGGTGGAGATGGGGCTCCTCGGTGGCAAGTCCGTGAAAACGGGGAAGCATCTGCAGGGTGTTCGGGGGGAACTTGACGTCCCCCACGATAGCAGGCACCACTACCCAATGATGCATCGGTGTAGATCTGGGGTTGTGCAATTCCCGCATCGGTCTCGGTGGTCCTCCTGCCGCGGCGGCTGCTGCTGCTCGTACCTCTGCATCTGGTCCGTCCTCAGGCTCGCTCTGATCTCTCTCTGCTCTGAGTCTCTCCAACTCTCTCCTCATCTCAATCATGAAAGCTCCCTGATCCCTCAGCTGCTGCTGCACTGTCTCTAACGAGGCGATCAAGGTGGAGTTGATCGCCCCCTGGTCCATCACGATGTGCTCTGTCCTGGAGCGGTCCTCTGAACTACCGGCCATGACGTCTGCAAAATCAAATGAGCCATACTCAGGTGCTGTCAAATCTGCTATTCTCTCCTCTGGCTCATATCTCTCAGAACTGAAAGAAAGGGGGTCTAGGGGGAACAAGGCGGAATCGTACTCGGGCTCGGAGAACTGGTCTAGGCTCTCGCGGGCCAACCTAGATGATTGGGTAGACGTGCCCGAAAGCGGTGCAGCCAAAGGCTGCCTAAGAGAGCGTCTACCCATCATCGTGATCTGGTCGAGTAGTGCGGATGGGATCTGGAGAAACTATGATCAGAATGCAAACCCCCGGTTCACCAACGCAACGCGAGCTGAAGACCGTAAAAGCTCGGTCAAATTATCTTGTCAATTTTTATTAGGTGAACACACAAGATATCAGAGCGCTTACGTGACCTGTTAGGATACCCGATACTATCCCAACCGACTGGCCCGCACGGAAGAGTCGGTAGTCAGCTGGAAATAGCACCGGAGGGCTCTACCTAGGGTGCGGGTCACTCTCTCGCGCAATCAAACCAAACAATGAGGGTGTTGCTCTCCCCAAGACAAAAATTTTTTAAGGTGAGCGTCTTTTAGGGTCAATAGTTTTAGCCAGCCCCAATTTTATGGTTTTTCTTTTTAATATTTTTCAAATAAACACAAACGCCTAACGAATTTTTCGGTTCTCCTGATTATTACGTCCAAAACAGGGGGGAGAAGACGAAAAAGCCGATGCACGATAAATCAATGATGCATGCAAAGTCAGAAAGGCGTACCTGTCTCCAGCACTCTACATGTAATATGATCCGCGCATAAATGTAAAGACAGAAAATAAACTACCTAAATGATGCAGCGATGAAAACCGAGTCCTAGATGAGCAAGTTCTACTCGCAGAACCGTCTAGTTGGTCACCGTCCTACAGGACAAAGGTCCGGTCTTGGTCTACCCCTCCTCTGCCCGACAAATCGGGGGTAGGAGAAAGCGCTTTGTGGGGTAGACTACGGCACGTAAGCCACGAAGGAAAATGAGTCAGTTATTTTTATTAATTGATTTTTAGTAGGTCCAATTAAGCGTACTATAGGAGTAGGCAGATAATTAAGTGTGGGGACCCTACTAATTACGGCACAAGCAAGTATAAAATCCTAAATCTAGGGGCTCGATCAAAAACCGCGTAAACACCGGAAAAGGCAGTAAAAAGAAAAGAAAACCGCGAGAAAAGCCGCGAAAAACTCCTAAGGGTCCCCCGAGCACAGCGGTGCTCGGCGAAACAGACCCGCTAAGTCAAAGAGTCCAAGTGTCCAGTCTCTGAGTACCTATATTATTACAATAATAATCAAATAAAAAGAAAAATAAAACCTAATCTACTCCTCTCCCACTCAGCTCTCTCTCGCTCTCTCCTGCGGCTCCGTAAAGAAGGGAGCCGCCTCCAAGTCCTGCGGTTGCGTCGGCTCCTCAAAAGTCGCCTCCGCGGTCCTCAGGCCCTCGCAAGAAACAGAGACAAGTGGTCAGACCAAAATAATCAAATAATAATAATAAGAAAAATAAATACAAATAAAAATGAGGGTATATATGCAAAAATGCAAAATAAAACAAACACTCAAAATAAAACAAAAATAAAAACAAAATAAAAGAAAATAAAGCAAAATAAAACAAAAATAAAATATAGACAAAAGCCGCGAAAAAGCTGCGAGCTCTGAAAGAGCCGCGAAAAGCTGCGAAAACAAAAATAAAGCAAAAACAAAAACTACTAAGCCGTGCTCCCCGGCAACGGCGCCATTCTGATGAACGCAAAAATGACCACTCGGATAAAGGTGCTCAGCGGTCGTTGCGACCCAAGCAATCAAGTGCGAACAATCAAGAAGATTAGACCACCAATATAGATAAAATCAATTAAACACAAAATAGCGGTCCTGCTATTAATTTAACCTGGTATAGCGACCAGGGTCGAACTCAAGGAGCACGGGTTGGCCTCTCGGCCTACGAAGTAGTCAAAAAGAGAAATAAAATAAAAGAAGCAAATATTTTTGGTGGTTTTTAATTATTTAATATTTTTTGGATTTTTAATGTATTAAGAAAATAAGAAAAACAAATAAACACACACTTCAACAATTTATTAAAAGCACTAAAAATCAACCAAAAATTCAAACAAAAATGTTTTTATGTGTTTTATACTTTTTAGTGTTTTTGGTGAATTTTTGAGAATTTTCTGATGTTTATTTAATTTTCTAAAAATCAAAAAGTGACTGAAAAGAAAGGTACTGTCCAGCCGAGCTGAAAGGGCCTAGATAAAATATCTAAGGGCCCCAAAATAGTTGGGAGGTAATTTTCCTGTAAAGAAAACAAAATAAGGAAAATTTAGGCACCTATTTTATTGTTTTTGGATTTTTAATTAATTTACTAGAATTTTTATAATATTCTAAGTGTTTTTCAATTTTTAGTGGTTTTCAATAATGAAAAATAGCCAAAATTGGCTAGAAAATCAAACACAACAAAGTAGATAGTAGACAATTTTTTTTTGTAATTTTTAGACACTATTTAATATTTTTTTATGATTTTTAAAGTTAGACAGTGATGAAAATAGAGGTTTTTGAATTTTTAAAAATACCAATGAAAACAAAAATGTCCTAAAAAATCCTCGAAAATTTTACACTATGGCAGGAGCCATGTATCCAATTTTCGTTGGATTTGGAGGTAATTTGCTATTTTATTCAAAAATAAAGAGGGGGCATAGTGCACAGGGACCAAAGTGCAAATACCCAAGAGTCTGGGAGGTCTGGTGCAATTAACCCAGGAAGTCACGCGCGTCGCGCGTGCCTTAGGCGCTCAGGGACCTAAATGTGAAGAACATACGTTCCGAGGGCCTTTGGTAACAGGTACCAAAAGCCCAGGGGCTTATCTGCAAATAACCCAATAATATTCGCACATGTTCAAATAAAATACGCACAGGGGTATAAATGCAAATAAACACTAACTTTCATTCAATCATTAACAATCAGAACTACAGGGGCATGGAATGCAAATAAGCCAAAAAGCACGTGTCGATGCACGTGTCAGACCATATACAGGGGCATAAATGCAAACTAAGTAGAGTACGGGGTCCTCTATGCAATAATCCCAAAAACTAAACAACTGGATTAACTAATTACAGGACTAGCTACGAAATGCAATAAACAGAAGGGCCTAAGGGTAATTTACCCTTTATTAAAGGAGCGGCTGGATGGATGCCACGTGTAGCATCTAACGGTGGCGAACGGCAGGGGCTCCAACGCTACGCTCCTCGGGGTGATCCAACGGCGGGGGCTAGTCCACGTGGTGCATCGGACGGTGTAGGGCGCAGGTGGCTAACCCTCGAGCATCGGATGGTCCAGATCTCTCCTCCTCCAGATCGAATGGTGACTGCTGCTCCAGCACGGACGGTCCAGATGAACCTGGAGCGAGAGGGATGATCGGACGGCGTCTAAAGGTCGAGGAAGAATAGGTGGCCGGCGAACTTCGCCGGCCCAGTGCGTGCGCTCCTGACCTCCCCTGCTGCGCCTAAGGATCGGAGAAGCTCCGGTGTGGCTCTGCGCAGCTGCTGGTGTCCTCCGATGACCCAGCCGAGCTCTGGGGAGCTCCGACGAGGTCGGCAGAGGCGAAGCTCCTGGATCGATGTCGAAGGACCTCAGATGGTCCTCATTGAACCTGCAAAACAGTCCAGGAGGCTCGCGGGTCGAGGGCAAACTGCCCCGACCCGGTTAGGCGGGGTGACGGTGGACGATGAGGCGATATGGACGAGCTCCGGCGAAGGGGGGACGGTGGATTGGATGGATGGAGAAGGCGCGTAGGAGGAAGGCGAAGATGACTGTGGATTCTGATGATCGAGTATCGCTATGGAGTGGTCGGAATCGAAGTAACATGGCGGAGCGACGATTTAGGGGTAACTAGAAATTAAAGGAAAAGAATGAACGACAGGGATACCTGGGTGGCTGATGAGACTAGGGATGAGCTAAGGAAGCTCTGGGTCATCGCCTCGAGGAGCGTCTCCCTCCGAGGCTCGATGCTCCTGCAGGTGGCGGAGCAAGACGGCGAGGCTTCGCCGGATCAGTGGTCTCTCTCCCTCTCCTCGCTTCGACACCACGGGGGACAAGCTGTCACTCTCGCCTACGCAATGGAGCTCATGGGAGGTGGAATCGAATGGCCAAAGATGAGATTCGAGGTGGCGGAGCTGAGAATATATATCATGGAGGGTCCGGAAAGAGGCGCGTGGGTAGGGCAATCTGGAGCGCGGATCCCAAGGCGAAGGCTCCGGCGAGGGTGACGGATGTGTCGTGGACGGATCTGACCCGGGGTTTAGGTGAGAATCAATCGGGTTTAGGCACTAGAAATTAGGGAAATCAGGTCGGGCGCCTAAGCCCGTGAGAAGTGGTCCTGGGGGGGGGGGGGTAGTTGACCGGGCGGTCAACAATCCCAGGACCAATAGGGGTCGGCCACGTGGACAATATTTGGAAGTGAAATAACAGGTGGCAAATGGCCGAATTAGTGAAAACTTAAAACATGAAATATTTTTATTTTATTTTTTTCTATTTTTTAGTGATTTTTAATAATTTTTTCGAAATAAAAATAAGTTATATACATAATATGTTATATATAGGTATATGTACACTATATAGGGTTTTTAATTTTTGATTTTCTAATTATTATTTTTATGCAATTTTATTCCTATTTTTATTTTATTTATTTTCATTATAAAATAAGGAATAAAAAGATATTTTTATTTTATTTTAATTATTTATATACATAGGTGAAATAAATACATATATACATTTATATACATGGTATATTTACAATATACTTTTGTGTTTTTAATTTTGTTATTTTTATTTTGTTTTTGTTTTAATTGTTTTTATTTTATTTATTTACACTATATAGTATAGAATATTTACAAAAATTTTAGAAATTAATTTTATTTATTTATAAGGTTAAATAAATATAAAGGTGGTTCTATGTACATGCTGACTATACAAGAGGTGTTTTTGTTTTCTTTTTAATTTTTAAATTTTTATTTTGATTTTATATTTATAAATATATACAAATATTTACAAGCCTATTTTTGTGAGGAAAATACTTTTATTTTATTTACATATATATTTATACACATGAGCCCCTATCTCCCTCTACTTTGGCTTTTATGCGGCCATGCCCATGCTGAGCCCTCCCTTGGGTTAGGTTGCTCAATATTTATTCTAAATATTTCCCTCTTTTTCTTTTTAATCTTTATTCTTTTATTTTTGCACAAAAACATGCTAATTGTAGGTTTTTACACAATGCATGCTTTTGGTAATTATTTCTATTTACACATATCTACATGCATTTGCAAAGGTTTTTGTAGCTAAAATATAAGAATAAAGAGTGATGAATGAGTATTCATCAATGGGGCATCGATTTCATGGGCCCATTTCCTAAGAGTCAGGGATGTGAGTATATCTTGCTTGCTGTAGATTATGTGAGTCGTTGGGTTGAGTCCATCCCCGCCCGAACCGTAGATGCTGATACCGTTTGCGAATTCTTGAGGAAAAATATCATTTCACGATTCGGGATACCTAGAGTGTTGATATCAGACGGGGGGACTCATTTTATCAACGACAAGGTAAGGGCCCTTGCTAACGAGTTCAACATAGATCATAGAGTTGACACTCCTTATCATCCACAGACGAATGGTCTTGCTGAGGTTTCTAACAGGGAGATTAAGACTATATTACAGAAGGTAGTCCGCTCAGACCAAAAGGATTGGTCACAACTTTTGGATTCGGTCTTGTGTGCATATCGGACATCCTTCAAGACTCCATTGGGTACATCTCCATTCCGACTCGTTTATGGCAAGCCATGCCACTTACCAGTTGAGCTGAAGCATAAGTCACTATGGGATGATACTGAGATATTTTTGGATCCAGTGAGTGTAGGAGATCAGAGAAAGGCAGAATTGGCAGCCCTGGAGGAACATAGAGATACAACCTTTTCGAGTAGCCTACAATATAAGGAATGAATGAAGATATGGCATGATTCACACATCATCCATAAGCAGTTTGATCCGTATCAGAAAGTATGGTTATTAGATGTCAGGCTAAAGCTATTTCCAGGGAAGTTGCAGAGCAAGTGGAAGGGACCATACTTGGTCCGGAAGGTGTATGGCAATGGAAACATTGATATATCTGAGATGTCATCAGAATCCACTTTCCGAGTTAATGGTCAGCGCCTGAAGCCATATCTAGATCATGATCCGCTGATCGTCGATGTTGCCCCGATTCATTTTGCATGAGATGTAGTTTTTGACTCACATCATTTACATCTCATTGCCTGATTTTCACTTCCTCCCGCAGCTGTATAAATCTAGATGTCCATATCGCACATTCTTTTGTCTAGCATCCCATCTCTATCTTATGATTATATTATACTTAGGGTGTACTTCACCCTAAGTATAGGGGGTTGTCAGACTTGTGATTATTCTTTTGATTCTTTGTACCTCTGTTTTGTTGCATATACTTAGGGATATTTTACCCTAAGTATAGGGGAGGTAGACTCTATATATCCATCTCCTCGGTTTTCTCCTTGTGTACAGTCTTCTATACTTAGGATTACTTGGTCCTAAGTATAGGGGGATCACTGACTCCTATTGATTATATTCTTGTATTCGTCATTGTAGTATACTATTCTTTTCACTTTTCTATACTTAGCACGAGTTATGTCTTTCTTTCCATTTCTTTGATCACTATGAGGACATAGTTCGAGCTAAGTATAGGGGGGTGTCCTATATATTGTATATATACTTTAGCCATAACTCGTACTTTCATATTTTTAATATGGCTAAAACACCATCTAAATACTTTAAAAAAACTAACTAATAAAAAGATGCAGATATTTCCTCGAAATTCTTTTTGCATATACTGATTAGTAAATCAGGTTACAATATTTTGAAAAATATTTTGAAAGTAGTTTGAAAATCTATTTGAATTTTTTTTGAAAACTATTTGAAAAATGTTTGAAAAATATTTTCAACCTTTGTAAAAATATTATGGATTGTAAAATTTTTTCACTTTGTGTGAAATAAAAATATTTTGTAAAAACTATTTGCAAATGTTTTGAAAAATGGTTGAAAAATTATTTTGAAAATCTAGATATACTGTTTGAAAAATGTTTGCAAAATAGTTTTCAAATGCTTGTAAATGTTTGTAAAATTATTTGGAAAAATTATTTTGAACTATAGTTTTCAAAATCATTTGTAAAATTATTTTCAAATAAATTTGAGGAATATATACATCACAAAAAAATCCAACTATGTATATATACCTATTACACAAGTTGTAAATCCTTTCATCTTACTCTTGTAATTAACTCACTCTTGTGTAAATATGTATCTTTATACCCTTATTAAAAAATTATGTATATGCTTGTATATATTACTAACTATTTGCATTAAAAAACTTTTTGCATGTGCATCATATTTCAAAAATCCATAAAAATTTCAAAATTTTGAAATTTGTTTCACAAAAAGATTTTTGATTTCTTTTCCTTGCATGTACATACTTTCTTGCATTTGCATGAGCATTTTTCAGGATAATAATGACATTTAAACTAAGTCTGGAATAAATTTGAAGAATGGAGCTTAGTTGGACCGTAATCCACTTAATTTCAGAGGAACCTTATAAGATTTGGAGTTAAGACTTTTCAGGTCCTAGTGACTTAATTATTTGAGTCCATAATACTATGTTCACATGTCATTTTGATAAGTCTAAGTAGAATATTTAACAATACACGCATGATTCTTTCAGACCGTGCTTACCTTGGACAATGCACTCTACATGTAGCTCTTCATGGAGGAGTGATGAGCCCAAAAAGCCAAGCAAGCAATCGAGGTAGGATATATCAAGAAGCGGTCGTTGCGACCTCAGTTTCTCGGGTGGCTCAACAAGAAAATATTAGACCACCAAATATTTCAACACATGATAAAACTCAAAGTAGCGGTCTCGCTATTGGATTAACCTGGTATAGCGACAAGGGTCGAACTCAAGGAGCATGTGATGGCCTCGCGGCCTACGAAGTAGTCAGAAATAACAAAAAATAAAAGACAAATATTTTTGGTGGATTTTTAATGTTTTTATATTTTTTTGGATTTTTAAACTAATTAAGAAAATAAGAAAATAATAAAACAATCAACTTCACATAATTATTTAACTACTCAAAATTCACCCAAAAATTCAAACAAGAATGATTTTGTGCTTTTTATATTTTTCTATGTTTTTGGTTAATTTTTGGGGTTTTCCTGGTTTTTATGGAATTTTATAAAAATAAAACAAGGCTGAAAATCAAAGACATTGTCCAGTCAGACTAAGAGGGCCAAAATAAAATAGATAATGGTCCTATCAAAGTCTGAAGGTAATTTTCATGTATAGTGTAGAATACAAGAAAAATTAAGAACTAGATTTAATAATTTTTGATTTTTCTATTATTTACTAGAATTTTTATGGGTTTTTCAATGTTTTTCAATTTTTATAATTTTATAAATCTAAAAATGATCAAAATTGGTCAGAAAATCAAACACAACAAAACAAACAATATCTAACTTTTTTGTAATTTTTTAAGTTGTTTTAATATTTTTTTTGTGATTTTTAGAACTGGACAGTTAGAAATATGTGTGTTTTTGAATTTTTAAAAAATACTAAAAAGAGTAAAAAATGTCTCCAAAAATTAGAGAAAATTTTACACCATGGCAGGAGCCATGTGTCCAATTTTCATTCAATTTGGACTAAGTTTGCTGTTTTATTAAAATTAAACAACAAGGCACAGTGCACAGGGACCTATCTGCAATTAACATAAGTTCCAGGGCCCCTTGAATAACACGGCTGGAAAGTATAGGGCCCAAAGTGTAAAAAGCCCCGAGAACCACGCGTGTTGCACGTGTGTTACACTCAGAGGGGCATAAGTGTCATTTCAATTTATAAAACTATAAAGAGCAACACGCCAGAAACACAGGACAAAAACTGCAATTACACCAAAACTTACGTGTCGATGCACGTATCCATCATGTACAAGGGTATAAATGCGAACAAGATAAACCACATGGTCCTCTATGTAAAATGACCTGAATAAAAACAACTAAGAAACGTATTTACAGGACTAAATTGTAACAACTAAAAAGATGAGGGCCTAAGGGTAAGTTACCCTTTATTTAAGCCGAGAGCCAGATGGACACCACGTGGTGATCTAATGGTTGAGAAGAGGCGCGGCTAACCCTCGCTGATCTGACGGTCCCGATCTATCCTCCACTGATTGGAAGGTGGTGGCTGCTCCTGAAGTGGACGGCTGCGATCTAATCTAGAGCTGGAGGGCTAGATGGACGGCTATGGAGGATACTCCAAGAACTCGACGCCGACAAGTTACGCCGGGCTCGTGTGCATGCAGGAGAGCTCCTCGGAGGCTACTGAAGATTGGAGAAGATGGGCCTGGGCCTCCCGCGTCTGAAGAGAGCCTCCGATGAAGCTTGAGGCGTCGGAGGTGGTCCAGCGACCACGGCAGAGCTGGAGCTGCTGCTCCCGACTGTCCGAGCCTTCAGATGGGCTTGGCTTGACCTGCAAAGTAATGGAACAGACTCCTGGGTTGAGGGCAAAGTGCCTCGACCCGGTTAGAGGTGGTGGAGGTGAACGGTGCGTCGATATGGGGGAGCTCCGGTGAAGCGATGGTGGCGGAGCTCCAATCCCAGTTCCTGTGCGAACTGGGTTGGATGGCTGAGTGCAGAAGGTGCGCGGGGGAAGGGTGAAGGTGATGGATGACTCCGATGGTCGAGATGTGGGCGAGGGTGGTCGGAATCGAAGGTAGTCGGCGACATGGTGATGTGGGCGTGAATCAAAATTAGCGAAACAAAGGAAGAACTGGGTCTGCCTGATGGACGAGGTCGATTGGGGATGAGCTGGTGAAGCTCTAGGTCCTAGCCTCAAGGGTCGTCGATGCCTAAGGCTCGAGCACCACGTCTGGGCAGCGCACGGCGGCGCAAAGTCGTCGGATCAATGATCCGGTCGCTCCCTCCTCGCTGCAACACAGCCAATCGCTAGCTGTCACTCAGGCGGTGGCTATGGAGGTCCTAAGGTGGAATGAGCTGAGTCAAAGATGCCTGCAAGTGAGGGCGGAGCTGATGCTTTATACGGCTAAGGGTCCTGCTAGATGGGAGTCGGGCGTGAAGCTCGGAGCGCGTATCCCAAGGCTGATGACCGGGCGTAGATCTCGGATGCAAGAGGAAGAAATGGAGCCTGGGAATAGCGGTTTTGATGATCGGGTCATGACGCAATAAATCCGCGAAGTCGGGTCGGGCGTGCATGACCCGTGGGTAGTGGTCCAAGGGGGGAGTTAACCGGGGGGTCAACATCCCCCGTGGACTAATCAGAAGAGGCCATGTCAGAAATAATTAGAAATTAAAAAAAAATAATAAATGGCCAACATAGGAAAAACTTAAAACATGAAAAATATTTCTTTTATTTTAAACTATTTTTTGTGATTTTTAATTAATTTTTTGAAATAAACATAGAGTATGTACACTGTAGTATAATATACATAGGTATATACAATATGGATTTTTAATTTTTGACTTTTAATTAATTATTTTTGTACATTTTTATCTTAATTTTATATTTTGATTATTTATAGAATAGAATTAGGAATATTTTGTTGTTTTTATTTTATTTTTATTATTTATGTACAAGGGTTAAATAAATAGATATACACATTTATATACATGTTATTTTTTTGTTTTTATTTTTGTTCTTCTTATTTTAGTTTTTGTTTTTATGGTTTTTATTTAATTTATTTACATAATAGGATATGGAATATATACAAATTTTTATGGAATTTAATTTATTTATTTACAAGGTGAAATAAATAGAGAAAGGGGGGGTCTATGTACATGATGAATATATAAGTGAAGAAGATATTTTTATTTCTTTTTAATTTTCTAATTTTTATTTTGGTTTTGTATTTACAAATATACACAAATATGTACAAACCCATTTTTATTTTATTTTTAGAGGAAAATGTTTTTATTATATTTATAGGTATATTTACACACATGAGCTTCCTTATCTCTCTATACTTGGGTTTTTATGCGGTCAGGCCCATGCTGAGCCCTCCCTTGGGATTAGGTTGCACAATATTTATTTTAAATATTTCCCTCTTTTTCTTTTGTTTCTTTATTCTTTTATTTTTGCACAAAAAATGCTAATTATTATATTTTATACAATGCATGCTTTTTGGTAATTATTTGTATTTACAGATATCTACATGTATTTGCAAAGGTTTTTGTAGCTAAAATATAAGAATAAAGAGTGATGAATGGGTATTCATCACCCCCCTATACTTACCTTTGCTAGTCCCTTAGCAAACACTTATTTGAAAAAGAAGTGAAAAAGAAAAAGAAAAAGAAAAAGAGGAGAATGTACATGGATCATGGTTGATTATTAATCTTGCCTTCATTAAATTGAGATATGGAGCTCGATCAGATCTTTGGATTATTAATGTATCGGAACCTTATTTGGACTTAAGTTTAAAACTCAACAGCCTCTAAGTTCCACTATTCTATAACCAGGACTCCTCAAAATTCCAGATCAGAACAAGTCACCATACACAAACCCTGAAGACCATGAATCCTTCCTTGTACTGTGAATGTGAAGTATAAGCTCTCTACCTCAGAAGTGGCAACTTGACAACCCTCCCAACAAGGTAACTCTTATGACCTCAATCTGGCCACTCTTTCCTCGAGGAGCGGGGTATTCCCTTCTAAGTTCAAGTTCAACCGGCTCAAGAAGAGGGGGAAGAAGAGAATGGACCATGACCAGTGTAGCCATGTATCCTTGGGAGCTCAACCAGTGTAGCCAAGTCTCCCTGCTGCAAGCTGCATAAGATGGGACATGAATCACAAGCTTTGCTTATTTGCACTATATACATACTCCGGTGGGATTATCATTTTCTCTCAGACCCACCACTTTTTTGGAGTTATTTTCTTTTTGCATTTTTTTCAAGTGCATATGTACAACATATACATGTGCAGCATATATACAAGGAGTTTTTCCTCTTGAACCAGTAGACTATCCCTCTTTTGAAGCATTATTGCAACCCACAACTCCTGTCGTTAGACCTCATGGCAACCAGACCAAGTTGAGACGCACTTCCTTCACTAAAAGAAGAAGAGAGGTTCCGCCTAGAAGTACTACCCTCATATGCTACCCCATGTCAAGGAAGATTGCCTCCTCACCACCTCATCCGTAGAAAGCTCGGTACAAAGTGCGGTGTCCAAGTAAAGCCATTGTCTATATGAGTCATGTGTGTGTTGTTAAGTGCTCTACTTAGGCTCATTGAGATGACATGTGATCATAGCCTAGTGGACTTCAAAGAATTAAGTCACCATGAACCTGAAAAGCCTTAACCCTAAGCCCTATAAGGTTCCTCTTAGAAATTAGGTGGATTAAGATCTTAATCAAGCTACATTTTCCAATTTAATTCCAGGCTAGTTTAAATGTCAACTATAATCCTGGAAAAACTATATACATATATACAAAGATGCTATTTACACAATTTTTACAAACATGCAAAATTTTTGAAAAAATGTTTTGAAATCATGGATATATGTGTGAATGCAAGTTTTGCAAAATATTTACACATATTTACACAAGATTTTTGTAAACTTTTGATTTTCAAAACATTTTGGAAAAATTTTGTACTATATACATAATTTTTATATGAAAATATTTACACAAACTTTACACAAAAAGTTTTTGAAAACATTTTTACAAAAATAATTTGTACACTAGCTATGTGTGTGCAAATAAAAGAATGTTTATTTACAGGAAAATTTTTTAATTTTTTTATGGATTTTTGTGTTTTTGGGTTTTTAGCCATTTTTATTTATTAACACACTCACACAAAGTACGAGTTATGGCTAAAGTATATATGAAATATATACACACCCCCCTATACTTAGCTCGAACGATGTCCTCAGAGTCAAGAGTGATGAAGAAGACATAACTCGTGCTATGTATAGGGAAGTGAAAAGGAAGGCTATATACAAAGAAGAATGAATGAATAGAAAATCAAGAAGATCTCGGCTTTCCCCCTATACTTAGGATCAAGTAATCCTAAGTATAACAGGCTGTACACAAAGGGAAAATCGAGTGGAGAATGTACATGGTCTACCCCCCCTATACTTAGGGTAAAATATCCCTAAGTATAGGCAGCAAAAACAGGGGTAAGATGAATCAAAAGAAATACCCAAAGGTCCTACTTCTCCCCTATACTTAGGGTAAAGTACACCCTAAGTATATCATAATCAAAAGATGAAGAAAGGGATGTGGGACTAAAGAATGTAATGATATGGACATCTGGATCTATACAGGTCGGGAGAACACTGATAATCAGGCGTGAGATGCAATAGATGTGAGTCAAAAGACCACATCTCACGCAAAATGAATAGGGGCAACATCAATGACCTGTGGCTCATGATCTAGAAATCGCTTGAGCCGCTGGCCATTCACTCGAAAGGTGTTCTCAGAAGACAACTCGGATATGTCAATGCTACCATTGTCGTGTACCTTTCTCACAAGATAAGGTCCCTTCCATTTCTCTGTAGCTTCCCTGGAAATAGACGAAGCCTACCATCAAACAGCCATACTCTCTGTCCAGGCTCAAAATATTTGTGGCTGATATGAGAATCATGCCACTCCTTCACTCTCTCCTTATACTGTAGGCTGTTTGAGAAGGCGGTATCTCTAAGCTCCTCCAAGGCTGCTAACTCTTCCCTCCTCTGGTCTCCTACACTATCTGGATCTAAAAGAATATCTGTAACTGCCCAAAGTGACCTGTGTCTTAGCTCAACAGGTAAATGGCACGGCTTGCCATATACGAGGAGAAAGGGAGATGTGCCCAAAGGTGTCTTGAAAGACGTCCTATATGCCCACAAGACCAAGTCCAAAAGCTGTGACCAATCCTTTCGGTCAGGGCGGACGACTTTCTGCAGAATAGTCTTGATCTCCCTGTTCGACACCTCGACTAGACCATTCGTCTGTGGATGGTATGGAGTGGCAACTCGATGGTCTATGCCGAACTCGCTAGCAAGGGCCTTCACCTGGTCGTTGATGAAATGAGACCCCCATCAGAAATCAACACTCGAGGTACCCCGAACCGCATAATGATGTGCTTCCTCAAAAATCTGCAAACTGTCCTAGCATCAGCGGTTCGGGCGGGGATAGCCTCAACCCAACGACTCACATAATCAATGGCCAATAGAATGTACTCAAATCCCTTACTCTTAGGGAATGAACCCATGAAATCGATGCCCCATGCGTCAAAAACCTCATAGAAATGAATGGGCTGCATCGGCATCATATCACGCTGTCCACAAGTGCCCATCCTCTGACAGTCAGTACACCTCTTCATGAACTCATCAGAGTCCTTGAAGAGGGTAGGCCACCACAAGCCGGATTGGAGCACTTTCTGTGCCGTTCTCCTCCCAGAGTGATGTCCTCCTGCCTCAAGCTTGTGGCAGTAAGTGAGGACGCTATGGTGCTCCTCCCGAGGAATGCACCTATACTAGACGCTATCCCCTCCTTTGTGGTAAAGGATGGGATCCTCCCAGTGGTAGGACTTGGCCTTCGCGAGGAAGGTCTCAAGCCTCTACCTGGGTCAACCTTGTGGGACTTTCTTAGCAACAAGAAAGTTCACAATATCGGCATACCACGGGAGAGAGGCGATAGCAAGGATCGCCTCATCTGGGAAGGTCTCACAAATAGGGTCAATCTGCTCAGAATCCTCAAGATGCTCTAATCGGGAGAGATGATCCGCCACCACATTCTTGATTCCAGGCTTATCCTTGATCTCAATGTCGAACTCCTGGAGTAGAAGGATCCATCTAGTCAGTCTGGCCTTGGCATCCTTCTTTGCCATGAGGTACCTGATGGCGGTATGCTTAGTAAATAGGGTCACTCTAGATCCAATAATGTACGATCTGAACTTATCTAGGGCGAAGATTACGGCTAGCATCTCCTTCTCTGTGACTATGTAATTCCGCTGCACGGAATCCAATGTGAGGCTAGCATAGTGGATAGCAAATGGAACTCCATCCCTCCTCTATCCTAGCACAGCCCCCACGACAAAATCAGAGGCATCCGTCATGATCTCGAATGGGAGAGACCAATCAGGCGGCTGGAGAACATGAGCCTCAATAACACAATGCTTGAGAGTCTCAAACGACGAAAGACACTTGTCATCAATAAGGAACTCGGTGTCTTTCGTCAGCAGGTCATTCAACGACCGGGCAATCCTACTAAATTCATGAATGAATCGTCGGTAGAAACCGACGTGCCCCAGGAAAGACCGTAACTGCCGCAAATTGGACGGCGGTGTGAGTTTTCTAATGACATCTACCTTGGCCGGATCAACCTCCATGCCCCTGTTGGAGATGATATGGCCAAGCACTGTCCCTTGAGTCACCATAAAGTGACTCTTCTCCCAAGATAACACCAAGTGAACTTCTATACATCGCTGAAGTACTCGATCTAGGCAGTCAAGATAGGAGTCGAATCCGTCGCCATAAACCGAGAAATCATCCATGAAGACCTCCAAGCACTCCCCTACCATGTCCGAAAAGATCGACATCATGCATCTCTGAAAAGTCGCAGGGGAATTGCATAGCCCAAATGGCATGCGTCTGAAGGCGTATGTGCCAAAGGGACAGGTAAAGATGGTCTTGTCCTGGTCCTCGGGAGCGATGACCACCTGGTTGTAGCCCGAGTACCCATCCAGAAAACAGTAGTGGCTCTTCCTTGCTAGTCTCTCAATAATCTGATCTATAAAGGGCTGGGGGAAATGATCCTTCTTGGTGGCCTGGTTGAGTCTCCTGTAGTCAACACAAACCCGCTAAGAAGTGGGTACCCGTATAGCAATCTCCTCTCCCGACTCGTTGAATACTGTAGTGATGCCCGTCTTCTTAGGCACCACATGCAAAGGGCTGACCCACTTGGAGTCGGAGATGGGGTAGATAAAATCGGCGCTCCACCATTTCGAAATCTCCTTCATGACAACCTCTCTCAAATTTGGGTTCAGCCACTGCTGGAACTCTCGCGACGGCTTTGCCTCATCCTCGAGATAGATATGGTGGGAGCACAGGGCCGGACTTATCCCCTGGAGATCAGCTACGCTCCATCCTATCGCCTTGTGGTTCTTTTCAAGAACCCCCATCAGACGAGATTCTTGCTCTCCAGTTAAATCGACAGAGATAATGACTGGGTACATCTCATGCTCACCCGCAAGGAACTTATACTTCAACGATGCTGGAAGCAGCTTCAGCTCTGGACAACTAGGTGCTGGTGGATCTGGCCTCTGAAAAGTCTGCGTGAATGCTGCCAAATCTGCATGGGAGAACTAAAACTCTCCGTCACTCTCAGAAACTGGAGAAGGCTGCCCTGATGGACTGTCTCTGCTCTACTCGGCATCTACCTCCTCTCTAGTTGCAGGCTCAGTGGAAGTCAGGTCTGACATATAATCATCACAATCTGCCCAGTCAGAATCTGACTCCGAGGGATCTGTATCATCCAAGGTGGCCTCAGTACCACCATCATCACAAGAATCAGTCTCGCGGTCAAGAACCAGCTCTGCTGCCTCTAAAGTATCCTGGACCAGGAATGCGCTCTCCAAGCTCTCCTCTGTTGTCGTCTCTGCATCAGCGGACTCTGAAAGTGAGAGGATGGCCTATGCTGCTGGGTCTGCCCAAACTGCCTCGTCATCTGTGATCACAAAGTCACAGTCCTGGTGGATGTCTGACCCTGCATCTGTCAGCTGCTCTGTATCGGAAGTAGTCTCTGAGCATGCTCTATCTCTGGCTCTGCTGTCCTCGACCGTCTCTATTTGTACACTTTCTCCCTCGACGCGAAAGTATACCTTCTCGCTATCATGGTCAGTCACCGCCTTGGCTGTGGCCAAGAACGGGCGACCGAGAATGATGGAGGTATCGGTCACGGACTCAGGGATTTCCATGTCCAACACTATGAAGTCCACGGGGAATTGCAGGCCCTGAATCGTGATGACAACGTCTCACAACAACCCCTTCGGCCTCTTGACAGATCGATAAGCAAACTGAAGGACTGTCCTGCTCTGTCGAAGAGTGCCCAACTCGAAGCGGTCGAGAAGGGCTATCGGAAGTAGTTTGATCGACGATCCGTTGTCTAATAGAGTACGGTCGAACCTTTGCTCTCTGATATGGCATCTGACATAAGGGCTCCTGAATCTGGCCTCTTGGCCGACAGACAGTTCTGGATCGCGAAACACGTGGCTCTCGTGAGCACATGAATCTCTGAATGGCCTCCTCTTACTCCTGACTGTGGTTCTGTCTCTGAGTGAACGCTGGAGTAGAGGGATGTGCTGCAAAGCCTCCTGAAGAGTCAGCTGAATGTAGAAACGATCTATCATATGCTGGCTGAACTCTTCCTGCTGCCTCTTTTTGGGATTTTTATTTTTCTTCCCCTTCCCCATCTGAAGGGCTCTAGGGAAGGGGATCATAGGGTCCTTCTCAGATGAAGGACTAGGAAAGGGTCTAGACGGCTCGACGGCCGGATCCACACATACATCATGCACCACAGTGGGACCAGAAGAAAACAAACCCTTTCTTTTATTCACAAAAGTGTTCCGAGATACATCAGTAACAGGAAAAACAACAGGTCTCTCAGAGGAAGCATGGGTGGCCTCAGTACCACCATCGGCTGGAAACCTCGCGGCCTCAGTACCGCGCTCTGGCTCGGCATCATGGGTGGCCTCAGTACCACCTCCTCCAACTGGTGAAACGGCGGCCTCAATACCGCTGGTGGGATCAACATCCGTGGTGGCATCAGTACCACCGTCATCATCTCTAGCGGCCTCAATACCGCTCTCCTCCTCCTCCTCGTCGGGCGCTCTGGGTGTATCCTCATGGTGTCGCTCAGACGAGGCGTCGCCTGCTGGCATCCTACCGCTCCTAAGTGTGACAAAATCAGTATCAAACAAATATGCAGACATATCTCCAAATGTATCACTAGGAGTGGCATACTCAGTACAAGGAACCTGCTCAGACTTCCTCTTCAGGTTGTTGGGGTTCGGCTCTATCTGGGCAGGGATGGCGGCCTTCCCTCTCACGATGTCCCGCATCTCCTGGCAGAACTCATCCATCTCCCGTCGAAAGGTAGCATGCTGATCAGTGAGAAGGCGGGCTATATCATCCAAGGCGGGGCTCTCGTAGGGTGGCCCATGAGAGCCCGACGGGTAGCCTCTCTGGTAGTGAGGCTGCTGGAACTGGTGCTGTGGCTGAGAGGGGTAAGAATGTGGCTGATGCTGCTGCTGGTGAGGCTGATCACGCCTCCAAGACTGTCCCTGCTGATAGGAACGAGGACCATACTGCGAAGACTGCTGCTGCTGCTGTGGGTACACTGGGGCTGCTGCTGCTGGTGATCCCTCTGATGGTTGTACTGGCCACCCTGTCCTGACGGCTGCTGCTGGGGCTGGGTATCTCCGGCCGCCCAACGGAATCCGGGATGGTCTCGTCGGATACCGGGCTGGGGGCGGTCATACCAAATCCCGTTGACATCCATCAACGGCTCTGTATCGTACTGGGGTGGCAGGAGCACTGCCAGAGGCTGATCTGGCTGGTATACCACCATCTGAGTGTCAGTAGATGGTGGTGCCTGGTAGGTAAGTTGCGACTGCTGGTACGGCTCCGCTTGTACAAGATGGACCTGTCTAGGCTGCTGGTGGGAGCTGGAGCGCTGGGACGAGCTGTTGCTGCTGTCGGGATCGCCTCGTGACTGAAGACGGGGCTGGGGAGCCGTCTGTGCCTCCTGGAGACACATGAGCTGTGTCTTCATGTCACTCAGAGTCTGTGCCATCTGCTCCATCTGCGTGATGCCCTGGCACTGCTTCTTCTCTATGAGCTTCATCTAGTCCAGCTTCTCGCTGATGATCCCCATGTCTGCGGCTGTACTCTCTGCTTGTGCTGCTGCCGCAGACGAACTAGAAGGACCGACGTCGACCCGTGCTATCCTCTGGTACTGCACGGTCTGTGGCTGCTGGGGTCTGCCCTGGGTGTACAATCGGGTCTGGGACATCACCATATAGTTCTCAGTCATCTCCTCGTAGATGGCCCAGACCTGATCATGATCCTTGGTGAAGTAAGACCTGCCACAAGAAGCGTTCACCAAGCCCTGAAGCTCTGGTGTCAGCCCGCAGAAAAAGCTCTGAACAAGGGTCGGCTTGGAAATGTCGTAGTGCGGGTATCTGCCGGTCAGCTCTCGAAACCTCTCCCATGCCTCGTGAAACTGCTTGTTGGGGAGCATGGAGAAGTTGCTGATCAGGGCTCTAGCGGCGTTCGTCCGCCCGAGTGGGTAGTACTTGTGCAAGTACTCGGTGTGGAGCTGCTCCCAAGTGTAGACAAACTTCCCCAGATGTTTTAGCCAGGTGGTTGCTCCATCTGCTAAGGAGAAGGGGAAGGAAATCTTCCTGATGGTATCCTGGTCCACCTGACGGTCGTGGACGGTGCTGCAGATCATCAGAAACTCCTGGAGGTGGAGATGGGGCTCCTCTGTGGCGAGTCCATGGAAACGGGGGAGGAGCTGCAAAGTGTTCGGGGGGAACTTGAAGTCCCCCACGATAGCTGGTAGAACAACCCAGTGATGCATCAGTGTCGATCCGGGGTCGTGTAACTCCCGCATCGGTCTCGGTGGCTCTGCTCCTGCCGCAGCGGCTGCCGCTGCGGCTGTAGCCGCTGCGGCTGTTGGCTCGTCTGGGATCCTCGGTCCGTCTCTGCGCTGCTCTCGGTCTTCTCTCAGCTGCTCCATCTCGCGCCTCATATCCAACATGAATGCTCCTTGATCCCTCAATTGCTGTTGCACTATCTCGAGGGAGCCGATCAGGGTGGAGTTGATCGCACCCTGGTCCATAATGAATGTCTCTCGACCCTGGGGACCGGTGGTGCGGCTCCTCACTACTGCTTGCCATAGTCTCTGCAAAATCAAAACATCCAAACTCAGGTGCCGATAAATCTGTCTGTCTCTCATCTGGCACTGGTATCTCGGTCTTAGAAGAAGGGGGATCGAGGGGGAACAGGATGGAGTCGTACTTGGGTTTGGAGAGCGGGTCTCAGCTCTCGCGAACCAACCTAGATGAGCGGGTAGACACGCCATAAAGCGGTGCAGCTAGAGGCTGCCTAAGAGATCGTCTGCCCATCATCTTGATGTGGCGAGTAATGCGGATGAGATCTGGAAACAACTATGATCACAAGCAAACCTCCAATTCACCAACGCAACGCGAGCTGAAGACCGTAAAGGCTTGGTCAATTTATCTTGTCAATTTATATTTTAGTGATCAGTCAGGATATCAGAGCGATTACGTGACCTGTTGGGTTACCCGATATTTTCCCAACCGACTGTCTCGTACAGAAATAGCCGGTATTCAGTCGAGAATAATATCGGAGGGCTCTACCTAGTGTTCGGGGTCACTCTCTTGCGCAATCAAACCAGACAATGAGGGGGTTTCTCTTCCCAAAGAGATTTTTTTAAGTGAGGTGTCTTTTAGGGTCGATAGTGTTAGCAGTCCCAAATATTATTGTTTTTCTTTTTAGGTATTTTTTAATAAAAACAAATCGCCTAACAAAATTTTCGATTCTCCTGGTTATTAAGTCCAAAACAGGGGGAGAAGACGAAAAAGCCGATGCGCGATGAAATTAATGATGCATGCAGAGTAAGAAATCGTACCTGACTCCAGCAGTCTACATGCAAGATGATCCGCGCAGAATTGAAAGACAGAAAATAAACTACCTAAATGGTGCAGGCGGAAAACCGAGTCCCTAAACAGCAATTTCTACTGGAAAGAACAGTCTAGCTGATCACCAGCCTCCGATCCAAAGGGTCCGGTCTCGGTCCACCCCTCCTCCTCCCGACAAATCGGGTTCAGGAGCAGCGCTTGGCAGGGCAGGCTACGGCACGTAGGCTTGAAGGAAGCAAGTCGGCTATTTTTATTAGTCTTTTATTTATAGGTCCAATTACCGAACTATGGGAACAGGAAAATGAATTAGGTGTTTGGATCCTATGAATTATGTCACAATCAAACAGAAATTCCTAAGGCTAGGGGCTCGAGCAAACCGCGAGAAACCGGAAAAGGCAGTGAAAAACAAAAGCCGCGTAAAAAGCCGCGAAGAAAGAAAAACAACCAAGGGATCTCCCGAGCACATCGGTGCTCAACGAAATAGACCCGAGAGTGTCCAAGTCCTGTTGTCCCTGTATTATTACAATAATTCAAATGAACTGAAATAAAGTCTAATCTAAACTAAACTAAAAGCCGCACTCGTTTGTCTCCTCGCTCTCTCCTGTGGCTCCGTGCAGAAGGGAGCCGCCTCCGACACCGCGGTTGCGTCGGCTCCTCGAGAGTTGCCGCCTCGGTCCTCGGGCCCTCGCAAGAAAACAGACAAGTGTTACCAACCAGATAAAATAATCAAATAAAGGCAGGAAAAGTAAACAGGGATATATGTGCAAAAACAGAAATAAAATAAACAAGCAAAAGCAAGCAAAAATAAAAAGAAAATAAAATAAAATAAAATAAAATAAAACAAAAATAAAAGAAAGATAAAAAGCCGCGAAAAGCCGCGGGCTCAGAAAGAGCCGCGGAAAATCGCGAAAAAGAAAACAAAAAGAAAATGAAAAATAAAAAGACTACTAAGCCGTGCTCCCTGATAACGGCGCCATTCTGATGAGCCCAAAAAGCCGAGCAAGCAACTGAGGTAGGATATATCAAGAAGCGGTCGTTGCGACCTCAGTTGCTCGGGTGGCTCAACGAGAAAATATTAGTCCACCAAATAGATCAACACACAATAAAACTCAAAGTAGCGGTCTCGCTATTGGATTAACCTAGTATAGCGACCAGGGTCGAACTCAAGGAGCACGTGATGGCCTCGCAGCCTACATAGTAGTCAGAAATAATGAAAAATAAAAGACAAATATTTTTGGTGGATTTTTAATGTTTTTATTTTTTTTGGATTTTTAAACTAAATAAGAAAATAATAAAACAATCAACTTCACATAATTATTTAACTACTCAAAATTCACCCAAAAATTCAAACAAGAATATTTTTATGTTTTTTTATATTTTTCTTTGTTTTTGGTTAATTTTTGGGGTTTTCTGATTTTTATGGAATTTTATAAAAATAAAACAAGGCTGAAAATCAAAGACACTGTCCGGTCAGACTTGGAGGGCCAAAATAAAATAGATAATGGTCCTATCAAAGTCTGAAGTAATTTTCCTGTAAATTGTAGAATACATGGAAAAATTAGGAACTGGATTTAATAATTTTTGATATTTCTATTATTTACTAGAATTTTTATGGGGTTTTCAATGTCTTCAATTTTTATAATTTTTATAAATATAAAAATGACCAAAATTGGTCATAAAATCAAACACAGCAAAACAAACAATATCTAACTTTTTTGTAATTTTTAAAGTTGTTTTAATATTTTTTGTGATTTTTAGAACTGGACAGTAAGAAAAATGCATGTTTTTGAATTTTTAAAAATACTAAAAAGAGTCTAAAATATCTCCAAAAATTAGAGAAAATTTTACACCGTGGCAGGAGCCATGTGTCCAATTTTCATTCAATTTGGACTAAGTTTGCTATTTTATTAAAATCAAACAACAAGGCACAGTGCATAGGGACCTATCTGCAATTAAAATAAGTTCCAGGGCCCCTTGAATAACACGGCTGGAAAGTATAGGGCCCAAAGTGTAAAAAGCCCCGAGAACCACGCGTGTTGCACATGTGTTACACTCAAAGGGGCATAAGTGTCATTCTAATTTATAAAACTATAAAGAGCAACACGCCAGAAACACATGACAGAAACTGCAATTACACCATAGCACACGTGTCGATGCACGTGTCCATCATGTATAGGGGTATAAATGCGAACAAGATAAACCACAGGGTCCTCTATGCAAAATGACCAGAATAAAAACAACTAAGAAACGTATTTACAGGACTAAATAGTAACAACTAAAAAGATGAGGGCCTAAGGGTAAATTACCCTTTATTTAAGCTGAGAGTCAGATGGACGCCACGTGGTGATCTGACGGTTGAGAAGAGGCACGACTAACCCTCGCTGATCTGACGGTCCCGATCTATCCTCTACTGATCGGACGGTGGTGGCTGCTCCTGAAGTGAACGGCTGCGATCTAATCCGGAGCTGGAGGGCTAGATGGATGGCTATGGAGGATACTCCAAGAACTCGACGCCGGCGAGTTTCGCCGGGATCGTGTGCATGCAGGAGAGATCCTCGGAGGCTACTGAAGATTGGAGAAGATGCGCATGGGCCTCCCGCGTCTGAAGAGAGCCTCCGATGAAGCTGGAGGCGTCGGAGGTGGTCCAGCGACCACGGCGGAGCTGGAGCTGCTGCTCCTGACTGTCCGAGCCCTCAGATGGGCTTGGCTTGACCTTCAATGCAATGCAACAGACTCCTGGGTCGAGGGCAAAGTGCCTCGACCCGGTTAGAGGTGGTGGAGGTGAACGGTGCGTCGATATGGAGGAGCTCCGGCGAAGCGACGGTGGCGGAGCTCCAATCCCAGTTCCTGTGCGAACTGGGTTGGATGGCTGGGTGCAGAAGGTGCGAGGGGGAAGGGCGAAGGTGATGGATGACTCCGATGGTCGAGATGTGGGCGAGGGTGGTCGGAATCGAAGGTAGTGGGCGACGGGGTGATTTGGGCGTGAATCAAAATTAGCGAAACAAAGGAAGAACTGGGTCTACCTGATGGACGAGGTCGACTGGGGATGAGCCGGTGAAGCTCTAGGTCCTAGCCTCGAGGTTCGTCGATGCCTGAGGCTCGAGCACCACGTCTGGGCGGCGCATGGCAGCGCAAAGTCGCCGGATCAATGGTTCGGTCGCTCCCTCCTCACTGCAACACAGCCAATCGCTAGCTGTCACTCAGGCGGTGGCTATGGAGGTCCTAGGGTGGAATGAGCTGAGCCAAAGATGCCTGCAAGTGAGGGCGGAGCGGATGCTTTATACGGCTAGGGGTCCGGCTAGATGGGAGTCGGGCGTGAAGCTCGGAGCGCGGATCCCAAGGCTGATGACCGGGCGTGGATCTCGGATGCAAGAGGAAGAAATGGAGCCCGAGAATAGAAGTTTTTATGATCGGGTCATGACGCAATAAATCCGCGAAGTCGGGTCGGGCATGCATGACCCGTGGGTAGTGGTCCAAGGGGGGAGTTGACCGGGGGGTCAACATCCCCCGTGGACCAATCAGAAGAGGCCATGTCAGAAATAATTAGAAATTAAAAATAAAATAATAAATGGTCGAATTAGGAAAAACGTAAAACATGAAAAATGTTTCTTTTATTTTAAACTATTTTTTGTGATTTTTAATTAATTTTTTGAAATAAACATAGAGTATGTACACTATAGTATAATATACATAGGTATATACAATATGGATTTTTAATTTTTGATTTTTAATTAATTATTTTTGTATATTTTTATCTTAATTTTATATTTTATTTATTTATATAATAAAATTAGGAATATTTTGATGTTTTTATTTTAGTTTTATTATTTATGTACAAGGGTTAAATAAATAGATATACACATTTATATACATGTTCTTTTTTGTTTTTATTTTTGTTCTTTTTATTTTAGTTTTTATTTTTATGGTTTTTATTTATTTTTTTACATAATAGGATATGGAATATATACAAATTTTTATGGAATTTAATTTCTTTATTTACAAGGTGAAATAAATAGAGAAAGGAGGGTCTATCTAAATGATGAATATATAAGTGAAGAAGATATTTTTATTTCTTTTTAATTTTCTAATTTTTATTTTGGTTTTGTATTTACAAATATACACAAATATGTACAAACCTATTTTTATTTTATTTTTATATGAAAATGTTTTTATTATATTTACAGGTATATTTACACACATGAGCTTCCTTATCTCTCTCTACTTGGGTTTTTATGCGGTCAGGCCCATGCTGAGCCCTCCTTGGGATTAGGTTGCTCGATATTTATTCTAAATATTTCCCTCTTTTTCTTTTGTTTCTTTATTCTTTTATTTTTGCAATAAAACATGCTAATTATTATATTTTATACAATGCATGTTTTTTCGTAATTATTTGTATTTACAGATATCTACATGTATTTGCAAAGGTTTTTGTAGCTAAAATATAAGAATAAAGAGTGATGGATGGGTATTCATCAAGGAGGTAGTGAGGGGGCAGAATCTTTTGGCTTGGGGTAGCATACGAGGGTAGTACATCTAGGCGGAACCTCTCGTCCTCCTCTAGGGAGGGAAGTGTGTCTCAACCTGGTTTGGTGATGTTGAAGTCTAAAGACAAGCTTCTGTGGGATTGCAATAATGCTTCAAAAGAGGGATAGTCTACTGGCTCAAGAGGAAAAGCTCCTTATATACATGCTGCACCTTGTATATATTGTCAAAAAAAGAAACAAAAAGATAAAAATGCAAAATATCCAAAAGTGGACAGGCCTGATAGAAAAGTAAAATGCATGTCGGAGTGTATATACAAGTGAAAAAAAGAATAAGAGCTTCAAAGTCAAATATTTGTGAGCTTGTAGCGGGTGACATGGCTACACTGGTCATGCATCCAAGGATAGGTAACTACACTGGTTACCGTCCATTCTCTTCTTAATCCCCTCTTCTTGAGCCGGTTGTACTTGAACTTAGAAGGGAATATCGTCGCTCCTCGAGGAAAGAGTTGCCAGACCGGGGGATTAGAGTTACCTTGTTGAGAGAGGTTGTTTCTTTGCTACTTTCAGATGAGGAGCTATATTTCACTTACACGTACAAGAAAAGATTCATAGTCATAAGAATTTATGTATGTAGACTTGTTCTGATCTGTCTGTCGAGGAGACCTGAATAGGAGTCTTATGGAACTTAGAGGTTGTTAGATTTTAAATCCATTTCCCAATAAGGTTCCGACACACGAATAATCCAAAGGTCTGACAGAGCTCCATACTACATTTTTATGAAGATAAGTTTAAAAGTCAACATTGTTCTAACTTCTTTCCTTTTTCTTTTCTTTATTTTTGCTTTCACTTATTTTCCAAATAAGTGTTTGCTAAGGGACTAGCAAAGGTAAAGTATAGGGGAATGATGAATCCATGATTCATTGTCTTTATTCTTTTATTTCAGCCTCATTTCCTTAGTCAAATACCTGTAAATACCTATTAATTGCATAAAATTACCATTTTATATGCATTTGTTAAATATGCATTTTTTACACTTTTTGTACATAAATAAAAGAATAAAGAAGAAAAGAAAAAGAAAAGAAAAGAAAGGAGGTATTTATGCAATAAATACAGACTGACCCGAACCCCGAGAGAAGATCAAGACTTGACCTGATCGACCAGGAATAAAGTAGGGGGAGATAGGGTCTTCTGTCAAAAATCCAAAAATATTTTGTAAATATTTTTCCTGTATATTTGTACAAAACTTACATTATTTTATTTGTACATAATTTGAACTCAAACTAATTACTTTTGTAAACAAAAGTTGTAAATAAAAATGTGTTGTAAATAAGAAAAATAAGTGTAAAATAAAATAATATATATGACAATTAACCACCCTCAGATTAAGCCGCAATGTGAACATTGAAACACCAATTCCAACTCCATATGAGCTCAAATTGAATCAAAATCACTTCAATATACTCTAAATTAAATTATCTTTCAAATGGCTGTGGTTTCATATTTTTTGAGTTACGGTTAAAAAGTCGATTTTCTGTGGTGTTTTGTTCAGTTTTCCATATACTTGTGCTATATATTTTATTCATATTTATTTTTATATAATATATATAATTGTAAATATTTTTTATTAAAAAAATAATTAAAAATTAAAAAAATCTTTTATAAAAATTATTTCATTATTTGTACCTATGTATATTGTATTATATGTGTATAATATGTGTATACAACTAACTTCCTTAAATAAAAATCACCAAAAAATTAAATATCTCACATTAATTTATTTATTTAATTTAATTACAAAATTCATATTTATTTATTTGATTTATTGGATTTTTTTGAATTAATTGATTTAATAGCTTGCCTTGTATATATGATTTTATTCTTTACCTTTAATGGCCACTATTATGGTGGTTAATTGATTTTCATTATTTATTTAATTTATTTAATTAATTTCATTCCAAATTTCGAAATTAATTAATTTATTAATTTAATTATTTTATTAATTTCACTAATAAAAATTTTCTCCTTTTGTAGATACCTTCCATTTTTATTTTTGTTTTCTTTTTAATGGGCTCCTCCTCCTCATTCACTCCTTGATCAATCTTTGGAGAGAGGAGCCCGATCTCGGAGAGCTACTCGTTGTAGAAGGTTGCCCAACCTCCGATCCGTCCGGTGACAGCATTTCGCAAGTCGTCAAGGCCATCACAGTGTGTCCAATTCCAAGGTGAGATCCATTTTATTCCCGTCATTTTTTAGGTAGATAGTAGAGTAAATTTTAGGCCCCCATTTGATTAGTTTTTAGATTTTAAAAATCCCAAAATATTCACCATACATTTTCCGATCCGCCATCGATTTCCATCTCATTTTTCGATCTCTACGCATTTCACATTCTACCTCGCACAACCTTTCACCTCCGACCACGTACGGTGGTCGGAGTCCTTAGATCTATCTCTCACTACGTCAAGATTCAATCATTTCACATATTCAATTTGTATATAAATAAATAAAAAAATACGCATATTTCTTTTCTATCTCTCTAATATTTGTTTTGCAGGTTCATCTAAAAATTAAAACAATTTAAAAAAAATCAAAAAATCTGTCTCTTTTATTTCTGTTATTTACATATTCAGAAAAAAATAAAAATAAACAGGTCTGCGGCCACACGCATCGCCCCCAACGGCCTCGACCGCCACCACACCTCTGCTCCAGCATCCCCAACCCCCGCACGAGCGGCGGCCCCGCCTCCGCGCGACCTCCTAGTGCGCCCCAGGCCGTCGCTCCTTCGCGGCAACCGCCACCTGGGTGATCTCTAGCGGCCGTCCCCTACCGCCTAGTCGTGCTCCTCCTCGTGCCGCAGCGCACCACAGCCCAGTCCCCTCGCCTCCGCGACACTGCGGCCCGCCACTGGACCGCCTAGCCGCCGCGATGGTGTCCCGCGACCCCCAAGCCGTTCCCTCCACCGCGTGCAACACCCTTCACCGACAACAGCTGCCCTGCGGCCTCCTTCCTCCTGATCGCCTCCTTCACCTGCACTCCAGGCACGGCTCCCACAGCAGCCGGCGATGCCCCGTAGCCCCCATGCGCCCCCTGCTCCTCTAGGCGGCGGCCACCCCTTGTGCCCTGCCCCCTTTTGGGTTTGAAGAACGAAGGGCAGAAAGAGAAGAACCCTAAAATTTTGCAATAAATAAATTGGGTAAATTGCATCTTTCATCTTGTAGTTATCTATTGTTATTCTATCATGCAGAAACGTTAATCATTTGCATCTAAGCCCGTGTACTGCAGACTTTAATTTGGCATGCACTTTTCATTAAAATAAATGTTTTTATGTTTTGAACAATTCTTAGAAGATTTGTGGATGCTCCTGCTTTAGTGTTTTATATTGTATAAAATTTTCATAGCTTTTTATTACCGTTTAATATTTTAAAAAAAATCAAAATAGTGTATTTTTGCCTGTCCAGACTTTAAAAATTCATAAAAATTTGAAAAATAGCCTAAAAAATCAACAAAAATTCATGTAGCTGTGTCTTGGTGTGTTTTAATTTCTGACTAATTTTTGTGCATTTTTTATTTACAATAACAAAAAAAATTACGAAAAAAATTCTTAAAAATTATAGAAAAATAAAAAAATCTAATTTTAGTTTCTGATTGTAGATATTGCTTTTTAGTTTATACTAAAAATAATTTCTAGGATTATTGGGTACTTAAGTTTTTTTAAGTTGCAAAATAATCTTGGTTGTGCACTGTTTGCCCTTTTTTGCATTGTTTGATTTTTATAAAATCATAAAAACATCAGAAAATTTCGAAAAAAAACTACCAAAAATATTTTAAAATATATAAAACACAAAAACATTTTCTTTGGACTTTTCTGTACATTTTTAGATATTCTGAAAAATACAAAAAAAGTGTTGTGTGTGTTTTTACTCTTTTGTGCTTGTTTTAAAAATAAAAAAATTGAAAATTCAAAAACCACTAAAAATTAACTCTGAAAATTGACTACATAATTTTTAAATCGTGCTTCTTGTGTTTGACCCTGGTCGCTATACCAGGAAAAAGAATAGCGAAAACTGCTTACATTGTTTTGATTGATTTATCTTTTATTAAGTGGTTAAATTTATTTTTCTCGTTGACCGATTCGAGTGGTTGAGAACAATGACGACATCGTGATTATTTTATCCATCTTAGCCTATTGAAATTCGTGTCATCAGAAGACTTACAATAAATAAATCCATCATTTCATTAAGATATGCTACAATTGTAATTCGTATTTTATATTTTCCTCATTCTTTTTACATTCTTCTCCTATTTTTTTGCAGTCAATTCCAAATTGATGACATCCACAAGATCTGGTTGTCTCGATCTTTATCCTTCTTCCTCTCATTGAAAGTTATCCAAGTGACCTACATAATGTAAAAACAAAACAATATATTGTATATAGAATATGGAAGCGTAAAATGACGGTAGGTAATATAAAAAGAACTGGAATGTGTTTGTACAGGTAGTGCATCAGTCATTTGGGTGTAAAATATATTATGACATTGTGAAAATTATTCAAAAAAATGTAAAATGAGCGTATGTATTGTAATTAGGTGTAATGCATTGTAAAACGATGTAATCAACACCACTTAACTTAAAACCTGATGCATATATATGGATCATGCAATCAAAAGCATTGAACTTGAAATTAAACAATGAAGACTGGAGACATGGATTGAAAAATGTAAAATATAATGACCACTGGAGACATGGATTGAAATACGAAATATATGAGAAACAATGATCTCTGATCGAAGATAATCGAGGATTGGATCGAGATGGAATCAAAATGAAACGTGGAAACATAGATCAAATCAAATCAAACTAACCTGGAACTTTTTTAATGGATGAATACAAAGAAAATAAAAAAATGATTACTAATACGCAACAGTCATGCGCAACCATCTCTTGTCACTCCATGCTCGTCTTCTTCGTCGTCACGCACCACCAACACCATTGTCACGGACCTCCATCGTCGTTGTCGTCCATTCCTCCCCTGAGACATTTTCTCGTCTTTTTCCCTCTCATTCAAATGAGATGCTAAATTTAGATAATAATTGCTCACAATAAATATTTAGCAATATAATCGGGATTGAAACAGAAGAAAGAGATTTGTTTCTAAAAATAGTGAATCATAACAGTTTTAATAGTGGTTTTCATGTAGAATGATGATTTTGTCGAGAACCGTTGATCAATATCGGACGGTTGATCGGAGGTGTCACACCATATGTATGATAATGTGCCACCTCAATTCAAGTTTTCCCTATATATAGGAGAAACTTCAAATGAGACGGGGTCTCACTAATATTGTGGTGAGTCCTCAATCTCGTCCTTTTATTTTGGATCTCACGGTTGGATTTAATGATACATTAATTAAATTAATTTAATGGTTGAAAATCCATTCTCGTCATTATCACATTTTAAATATAGAATGTGACAACCATGGATCCTATTTTTATGGTAAGTCATTATATTATTTCCATTCTTTCTATCTCTCTATTGATTGACGACAACACTCCCTCCACCCTCTCTCGTGATTCAGCGACGGCGACGCACATCCTTTCTCTCTCGATTCCTCTACAATGGTGCTAAAGATCTCCACGCAAAGCATTTCGATCGTGGAGAAAGAAGTCATGGAGGATAAGATCCAGAGGAGGAAGATGCAAAGGACGAGGGTGTCGTGCAGAGGAGAAAGCCAGTACATGCGGCGGTGATCGAGCATGGAGGTCACAACAAGTGGTCACCGCACCCCCTCTCTTTCGACGATGATGTGCGATGAGGAGCATGTACGTGACAACACTGTCAGCGACCATAGTCTATGGCCTACTAGAGGGTGTTTATACTCTCTGCGAGGATGATGGGGTTGAAGACAATAAAGGAGGAAGTGTGGAAGGAGAGTGGATTTGTATTATGGTATACTTTTATTACATAATTGATATTTGATTTTACATACTGATTCAATTTTTTACAAATCTCATTATCGATTTCTTATCTTGCATATCTCCTCGTGAAATTTACAAGGTGGTCATGAGTTTTTAAAAATGTAGTGAGAATATTACAAAGTAGTGAGATACAGTTACAAAGATTCACATAAATTTTACAAAACAAAAATACACATTTGTAAAAAAAACACAGAAGTTTACAAAGAGGAAAATTACTCTCACAAAAACTCGATGGAATTTACAAAATGCATATACCCATTAACAAAATGGAAATACCCATTTACAAAACAAAAATACAATGATGAAATGAAATTATTAATGAAAATACAAAGCAGACAACTACTTTTACAAAAACTCGCTAGAGTTTACTAAGATTCGATTGAATTCAAATAATTCAGAATAAATTTGGAAATTGATCATCAATGGTATTGGTGGAAAATACCAAGTCCAGAAAACTTAAAATGGTAATTTGGCTATTAAATGCATCTCGAATTTAATAAAATTTAGTTGACGGAAATGCCCTTTTGGATAAGCTTTTTGATGCAACCGTCAGATTGACATCTAACGAATGTAAATGATGGCTCATCACAATATGGTGAGACCCCACCTCATTTGAAAGGGTCCCTATGTGTGTGTGTGTGTGTTTGTGTGAAAGGGATCCTACTCCATGGAGTAGGTAACATGCCTAGTCCATTCTCTCTTTTTCCACTTCTTTTTATTTTTTTTGAAAAAAATGCTTTCATGGATTTTCATAACTATATCCCTATAATATGTCATTCAAATTTTGTTAGAAATGGGGACTCCTATGCCCTTCATCCAGATTAGGTAATTTTGACAGTTTTAAATTTGTTGTAATTGACATGTTATGGATGGAAGGCATACGAGTATCTGTTTCTGATGAAATTTGAATGACATATTAGAGAGATGTAGTTATGAAAATCCATGGAAACATTTTTCAAAAAAAGTTAAAAAAAAAGTAAAAAAAAAGAGAGAATGGCCATGGAGTAGGATTCCTTTCCTCTGTCTCTCTATATATATTATTAGCATTAGAATTGCTCACATGGTATAATCTGAAATAATCATAGCCTTTGCATATAAAAGTATTCTCATTTCAAACAATTATATTTCTCATATTTGATAATCATGTTGAGTATATTTTAGAATTTACGATTGTGGGAATACAAGGGACTCTTAGTACCAACCTACCAGGTTCACCGTCGACATCTTCTTGAGAGAGAACGAGAGAGAGAGGTAGGGATGTGTATGAATGTAATGGGTTCTCGATTATGATCCGTCATGAGACAGACTTACCCTCCCTATATAAGGTGTATATATGTGTGTGCTTCGCCTCGCGTCATCCAACCCTAGTTTCCATGCCTTCGATTGTTGTGGTCTGTATATAACCACCGCCTCGCAAAAACACCGTTGGTAATAAAACATTCAAAACGAGACTAAAAGTACATCCATATAATTATTGATAAATATTAGTGAGATTAATGACTCTTTTTAACATTACGATAATTAACTCATTCACAATACTACTACTACAACAACAAAGCCTTTTCCCACATTAAGTAAGGTTAGCTACATGGATTCTTTGCTTCCATTCCGATTTATATTGGGTCAATCTCAGACTTACATATAAAAAAATAAGATCTTTTTGTATAGTCTCATTCCAACACCTCTTGGACCCTTCTCTTATAATGCTCAACATCCAAAACTCGGATCTCCTAACAATTAAATCAATAGACCTCCTGTGCAAATGACCAAACCATCTTAAGTGGTTTTCTCGCACTACACAACTTTTCTTATGATTGCATCATTTAGAATCAGATCTTTACGTGTGTGTGTGTGTCCACACATCCACCTTAGCATTTTCATTTCTGCTACTGCCATTCTTTGTACATGTCTACGATTCACATGCCACCATTCATTTCCATATAGTATAGCAAGTCTCACGACTGCTTTGTAGGATTTTTCTTATTATAAAGATCAGTAGAGGCTGCTCTCCACTTTAGCTAACATGCATTTGTTCTATTAGTAATATCTCAATCAATTTTCCCATCATGTTACAAAATAGATCCCAAGTATCTAACAGAATATCTCTTCTAAATATTATCGCCACCAATCTTCACCTTGATCCCATCATCATTGCTTCCGTCAAGAGTATACTTCATATATTCAGTTTTAGTCCTACTTATATAAAATCCTTTAGTCTCCAATGCATGTCTCCAGACCTCAAGATTCTTATTTACTTCATCTCTAGTCTCTTCAATCAACACAATATCATCAATAAATAACATACACCAAGGTATCTCATCCCTAATGTGACTTGTCAACTCGTCCATAATCAAAGTAAAAAGGAATGGACTCGACGCTGAACTTTAAAGAACGCCAATAATGATGTCAAAATAATCAGTCTTCCCAGTCTGGATCCTTACATAATATGAAGCCCTATCATACATATCCTTTATGAAGTTAATGCATATGACATGTACTTGACTCTTCTCCAAAATTCTCCACAATATCTCTCATGGGATAGAATAACAAGCCTTCTTCAAATCAATAAAAATCATATGGAGGTTCTTCCTATTAGCTTTATAAATCTCCATCATTCTCCTCAGCAAGTAGATGGCTTCAATAGTTGAGCGACCAGGCATGAATCCAAATTAGTTTTCTTTTACTTTTGAAACTTACCTCAACCTTCTTTCGATCACACATTCCCAAATTTTTATAATGTAACTCATCTGCTTGATACCTCTGTAATTTGAAATTTTTTGAATGTCTCATTTGTTCTTATAAAGAGGCACTATGATGCTTCTCCTCCAATCTTCGTGCATTTTAATCCTTAAAGAAATAACATTGAATAAATTTGTAAGTCAAGTCAAATTACACTCAACTAAAACTCTCCATACTTTTATAGGAATATCATCAGGTCCTACACATTTTTGAGGTCTCATAATCGTCAAAGATTCCTCTACTTCCTTCCTTGCTTTAACCAGCCCGAATATATCCTTCTAACTCTCCTTAGAATCGAGAATTTTGTACAAAACTACATGAGCTTTTGATATAGCTTCACTTATAGCATTCTTTGCTCCTTCTTCGCTATTTTGTAGTTGCGACGGTTTCTTATGTTCTATCCTTAGACATAGCTTTAAATCATGCTCTTTTTATTTTGAGCTTCTCTTGCACCCCTCTACTCCACCACCAAGCCTCCTTTTAGCCTGGATCTCCTCCCTTTGACTCGCCTAGCATCTCTTTGGCTAACCTTCAGATACAAAACGCCACATCCTCCCAAATTCTCATTTGCACTTATGTTACAATCCCAAGATAAGTCTTCTAAAACATCCTCCTTGAAGCTTGGTTGCTTCAATTGAAGATTCCACTTTCTAGTTCTAGAGAACCCTCCTATTCTTTACCATCCCTTTTATTTGCACATCCATGACTAACAAGCGATGTTGGGTTGTCAAACTCTCTCCTGGGTTTACCTTGCAGTCTTTACGACACAACTGATTTCTTCTCCTCAATGCAAAGTAATCTATATGTGTTGTAGTCGGTCCACTCTTTTAAGTATTTAAATGCTCCTCCCTCTTCTTGAAGAGAGTGTTTGCTATGAAAAGATCATAAGCTGTTTGAAAATCTAGAATGACTTTTCCCTCTTCATTTCTATTGCGGAAGTTATGGCCTCCATGAACACTAGCATACCACGAAGCATCCTTTCCCACATGTCCATTAAGATCCCCACCTAGGCAAATCAAATCTCTTTGTGTGATTCTTTGCATAATCTTATCCAAATCCTCCAATATTTAGTACTTTCATCTAAACCAATTTACGGTGCATAAATTGGGATGATATTTGAAATTTCTTAATCGAGCATCAATTTTAGCAAAATAATAAGATCCCCGAATCTTTACACATCAACCATACAATCCTTCATATCCTTATAAAAAATGACTCCAACAACATTTCCATCATTATCTTTACGTGAATACCAAAGGTTAAAGCATATCTTCTATCTTCCTTACTTTCTCTCCAACCCATTTTGTCTCTTGGAGACATAATACAATCTCCATCGATCTGCCAATCAAAGAGCCAATATTCTAAATACCTATCCGCAACTTCCTTTGCAACCTCTTTTGGACTAACTTCTTTAATTCATGTGTCCATCATCCGATAACCTTTGTAAATTTTAGACATCATCCGGACGACGATGCATTGGAACTAGCTTATTTATTAGCATGTGTTCCTCATGCAAGAACCCTTACAAATTTTGAATTATATCTAGGCAACCAAGGATGAAGCTAGAAAATTCTTCTTGGAGGGGGATAAATTATTTAATATTATTTATCTACTTTATCTTATCATTTTAGTTGTTAATATTTGAGGAGGGGTTCCTCTGTTGTAACTATAATGTGTGTTACAAAAGAGGTTTTGTAATTATTTATTTCAAATTTGTTTCTTAAAATCCAATCTTATAGATAGAATCTTCGAATAATGTTATAGGCATCCTTCAAATTTCGCTCAAATTCAAGGTCATTTGCTATTTTATATCAATAGCAAAAAGTCTGGTTCTCTTTTAAATGTGATTTAAGTTGCTAAAATATTGATTAAACTTCTAATCACTAAAATAAATTAGGAAATGACATCAGATTTGAGAGAAATTTAGAGGATATGTAAAACATTAATGGAAGTTTCAACTTATAAGGTAGGATGCGTGGAAACATATTCAATCTATAAGGCGAGATTCTAATAATTCCATAATTGATTGAAACTACTATTGGAAAGGAATTTTTACAAAAATGCCTTTATAAACTTATAACCGAACGCAAATAATCTCTACAATCATTGTATTGACAAAAAGATCCCTACAAAACTCTTCATATCACTGAAATACACATTTATTAGTGTGATACTTAGTAATGGGTTAAATGGGACTGCCCCTTGGGGGAGCTAACTTGGCTCTCCCGTCCCACTTTTCCCATTTTTTATTTTTTTGAAAATTTCTTCTATGAATTTTCATCAATATATCCCTATGCAAATGACAGATACAGATATGGATATAGAAATTACCTTATCTTTATTTGTTTTTAAATACGAATACGGATGCGGATACAGAAATTGACCGATATTAAAATTATCTTACCATATCCTTAAAAAATAGATACAAATGTAAAATGGATATTGATCGCATACGAGTAATGTTAGAAATACTCTATAGAATCGACTTAAATATATAGGAATTGGATGAAAAATACATGATAAATTTATTAAATGTGTTTCTATCGTAAAAATTATACAAATATAGTAAAAGAAGATAATCTATGACTATATTTATATATGAAAACAGATATATGGATATGGATGTTTGCGGATATCAAAACGATATCCATACCCGTATCCATTTTAAAATGATTGTTAAAAAATGACTGTCTAGATGGAGGCCGTAGGAGTCTTTGCTTATCACAAAACTTAAATGACGTAATATAAGGAAATAGTGATGAAAATACAAGAAAGAATATGAAACAAAAAATGGGAAAAATATGGTGGGGGAGCCAAGTTAGCTCCCCCAAGGAGGCATCCCCATTTAACCCTTTAGTAATACCATTAGATTTAATATTTTCAAACAAGTAACACTATACAATATTTTTTACTTATAGGGATGCAAACAAATATAGATATATATACCGATCTCTTATCATATTTGTTATACATATTTTCACATGTACATGTATATCTCCATATCTATTTTTAAATAAATGCAAATACAAAAAGAGTTGCAAACATGTGGATACCAATATGTATATATCCATATATGCATACACAAGAAAATTATGTAACTATCTATTTAATAATCCTAAAAATTGAAAGAGGTATCCAAATCTATATCCATATATGCAAAGAAAATAAAAAGAAAAATCATTATCTATACCATATATGCTAAAATAAAAGATATATATCAGTAATGATTTACAAACGAATATGATGATGTACATGTACGGATGTATCAACATCTGGTTATGCACAACATACAATGTTAATAGTTAATTATTGTAATTAGATCACATATATATTGATTTTTTTGTTAAGATATGGGGGTTATTAAACATAACATGCAAATCTTATTTATTAAATAATGTATTTAGATTATATATAGTATTATGTATAAAATATATATACAGATTTTGGTTGGGAGCCGGGAGGGCTAAGCCCCCCCCCCCCGTCACCGTAGGCAACTGTGTAGCAACCCTTGCCAACTTCTGATTGCATTCCGGTGATGCAACACGTTGCTAGTAGGGAATGCTCAAACAAAACTTAAATGTTTGCTTAAATCTATGTTTAAAAGATCCGAACTGTTTTGAGATAAATTCCTAAATAGTATTCTCAAAAAGAACATATTTAGGAATTTGTCTCTCTTGCGCTGACTGTTGGCTATCTAACACGCAACCCTCTTCAATTTACCCGGATTTGAAATCGACCATACCTGAGTCACCTCATTAAAAATGAGAAAAAAAAGAGAAATTAATCATGCAGTGATTGATTTGCCTTTTTATGAAAATGCTCAAAAAAGAGCCCAACCCTTCCCTATCACTCGATGGTCCACTCGTGTTATCGCAAAGATGATCCAAATTAAACAAGAAGGTAGGATGAAAATGACTGATTGCCCTCCTCTTCTTTGTCCTCCTCCTCCACCTTCCACTCCTATTAGCATCTCTGCCTATTCCCTCCAACCCATCTCCTCGCATAGTTTTCAATCTCCGTCCATTGGGATGATAACATCGTTCTTTTGTACTTTGTCCTGGTATAAGCTTATGTTCACTCATGCATATGTGTGGGCAACTCGATCTATAAACTCTTTATCAAGCAACAGACACTACTAGGAAAACAAGTTGTGGCTACAGAACTATGCCTATGGATGTGGGGTTTGTGACCACAGAATTGAGCTTTGACCACAATATGTCGTGACCAGTAGTCGTAGTTACAAGTCTCGTTGTGAAAGTTCTCTAACCACGAATATATCGTGACCACTGCAAGTGACCACATTGCTGTGGCCACAACTCGTGTATGAAGACTTTGACCACGGAATTGTAGCAATGAGAAACTAGTGGCCACGGATATATCATGGCTATAGGTTTCCATAGCTACATTCTGTGACCACAATTCATTTTTCTAGTAGTGAGATAATAATCGCTCATAGCTATATGTTAAAAATTGGCTACTATGCTTCAAAGAATTTTAGATACAAATATTGCAAGAAACATTCAACAATGTGTCAGAAATTAAACATTCGCATAACCATAAAAGTATTGCGAAGAAAATCAGAATGTAGGTTAGAAATAAAGTATTGTACACCCTGCTATAACAATATTGTATATTATTAAGGATACCATACGTATGGTCTTATTATATTAATATAACCACGCATTCAACCACGATTGTTGAGACGATTCTCACATATGGATGGAAATAGATATTGAAAGAGAGATTCAAAATTTTTTTCCTACCAACCACAGTTCTGGTTTGTCAGGAAGTGTTCTCGTTCACATATGCTGGCTCAAGTGCAATGGCAATGGTTTGCGGAGCTATATGTGTAGAAATCATTGGAAGAAGGCGGCAAAGACACTGACTGGAGTGATAGGGAGAGGGGGAAAGGGAGAGAACTTGACAAGGGATAGGGTAGGTTGGTGGGGGATTGGTGGGGGGGGGGGTGTTGGCGGGGGCAAGAGAAATAAGCTTGGAACAGGACGGGATGACGTGGGACGTGGCGGGACATGTCTAACCTAATTGTTCTCTGGTAATCATTATTTTGGGCATCTTTAATATCCCATCTAGTGTGTGTAAGAACGGAAATCGATTCATTGTAAATACTTTTTTGGATTTTTACACCACAGAACCAGAAATCTTGGTAAATCACATGTTCGATCATGTAAACATTATTAGTATCCCCTTCCGTAAATCTGCTCTTTTTTTATTTAACATTATGAACGTTGCCGTTAATTTGACACTTCTTGGGTTAACTTGCTTGTGTTAAAATTTGAGTTAATCAAGGCACATGTGAAATCATGAACAACCATATTAATGAATCCATGTTCATCACTTTTTATTCTTTTATTTTAGCTAATTATCTTTACAAAGCATCATGTAAATAGATGTAAATACAATAACTTAGTAATAAGCATGCATGTGTTAATATTACATATTTATCATGTATTTGTGTAAAAATAAAAGAATAAAGAAAAAGAAAAAGGAAGAAGGTATTTAGAATAAATACAGAGTAACCCGAACCCCAAGAGAGGGCCAAGCATTGACTTGATCGCCAAATAAAACAAGTAGAGAGAGATAGGGCCCACTCTATATCATGGGTGTAAATAAATAATTTATTTTTGCCAAAACAAAAATAATAATATATTTTTACATCCGTGTATATATTTCTAAAAATAAAATAAAAATAAGAAAAAGAAAATAAAAAGAAAATAAAATTCTCTCTCTTTTGTACATAATACATGTATATAAATTGTCTTCTTTATTTATTATATACCTGTAAAAAAATAAAAAAACAAAAATTATTTTATACTCCAAAAAAATTATGTTGTAAACAAATAAATATAAAATTAGGATACTTTTGTAAAAATAATAAATTAATAATTGTACAAAATACATAGGTATAATGTACATGTATATAATACTCTATAATGTATATAGATAAATTTATTTTTCAAATAAATAAATAAATAAATATCACAGCGAAATTCCTTGAAAAATAATAACCATTTCTCATTTTATTCATTTTTTAATTTAAATTCTTTTACTATTTTTAATTTATTTATATTTTATTTTCCTTGCTATTTTGTCCTGTAGCGGTTTTTGTCTTTCTCCCCGCCGATCCTGATTGGGCCACGTCGGAATATTGACCCGGGTCAATCCCCGCTTCCAGGATTTGACCCGACCCGACTGCATGGCCGGACCTCTTTCTCCCAATTTTCCCGGGCAGGTCATGCAGCCTTTCGCCCCGATATTTCTCCCGCATCTTCCCCATGGATCCAAGACCCTCGCGGATCCCTAGGGAGGCACAGATCTTTCTCAGTTCGCGCGCCCTCAACTGTTCTTTCCAGCCTCCTGGGAATGCTATTTAACATATCATCTTCCATAGGACAACAACTCGTGTCTCGCTCCCTTTTGATAACCTAGCCACCTCCAGCTGAGTGACAGCTACCTGGAGTGCCGCTCGGCGATCGATTTGGTGCAGCAAAGCCGTAGCTCGACCATCGTGGCCACAGTTCTGCCGTGACTAGCCTCCCTTGCCTTCCGCAGCTCGGTCGAGGCCACTACCCCGACGACCCCCTTTGCCTGGAGCTCAGGAGTCTATCCAAACCTTCAGGTGACCCCTTTTATCCCTCGTCTTTGTCATTTCGATCCAAACTTTCATTTGTCACCGTTGCACCTCCGCCTGCTCCGAACAGCCGGTCGGAGCTCCATTACCCACCTTTAGCCGCTCCGATATCACCGCACATTCACCCTCCATCTCGCTCCACACCCTGATCACCCTGATCTTCGTCCATCTAGTCGAGATTAGGTTCGAGATCTCTGCATCACCTTCACCGGAGATCGAAGTCTGCCCCCGTCGCTTCTTTGCTTTTAAGTCCCAATAACCTAGATCGGAGCATAGCTACGAATCAGAGCTACCCTTTGTAGGTATTTTTGTGCGTTGGGAGCCCTCGTTCCATCCATCCCAGGGCTCATCGGAGTAGCTCCAGGTCCTCGTCGTCGTCACGCCTATCCAGCCAGTGGAGCCTCCATCCGAGTCGTTCAGTCGACGCGGAAGCCTTCCACGATTCATCTGGCGCTTCCCGATCGACCATCGGGGCTGAGGATCTCTTCCTTGGCTCTGGTGAAGTCCATAAGGAGTTGTTCTTCCAGGTTGATCCATCACCGTTGGATCAACCTCGCACTTCCAGATATCATCCGGACCGCAGCCCTCGCAGAGGAGTCAGGCCATTGAATGTCAGATCTGACGTCCACGCACATTCCACATCCCCGACAGTTCCTGACTGCCAGATCTGACACATGACGTTGTCCATCAGAGCCATACATTCATCAGCGGCTGCCACGCGTCCCCCCCCTTCGCACCTCACGTGCTGCAAGGGTATATATATCCCTTTTTACCCTGCATTTGTTTTGTTTATGTTTGAATCCATCAAATAAAGTTGTAGTTGAACTTATTTGCATTCTAGTCCCTGTAGTTTCTGATATTTGCCATATAGCCCCCCCTGTCTGGAGACACGTGCTTCGTCATGTGAACTTTGGTGTTTTTGCAGTTTTACTCCTGGACTTTTTAGATGTTAACTATTGAATGAATATTTTCTAAAATTGCATTCATGCCCCTGTGAGTGTGGAATTGACGCATGTGCCTGAATTAATTAGATAAATTGTAGATTTGACCTTGGACTTTTATGCGTGTTAATGTTCAATCTAGAAACTTAAAATAATTATGTTTAAGTCCCTACAACCTGTGTGTTTGGTTTTTAATTAAATAAAGATCAAAATTACTCCAAAAATTCTCAAAAATTCACCAGTAGCTCATGCTACTGTGTAATATTTTTGATAAATTTTGTGATGTGATGAAGACTCGTTCATCACTCTTTATTCTTTTATTTTAGCTAATTATATTGGCAAAGCATCATGTAAATAGTTGTAAATACAATAATTTATCAATAAGCATGCATGTGTTAATGCTTCATAATTAGCATGTATTTGTGCCAAAATAAAAGAATAAAGAATAAAAGAAAAAGAAGGAAATATTTAGAATAAATATTGAGTGACCCAAACCCAAGAGAGAGCCAAGCATTGGCCTGATCGCCAAATAAGATATTAGAGAGAGATAGGGCTACTTCACTTGGCACATATATACCATATATATATATAATTTATTTTACAAAAATAAAAATAAAAAGATATTTTTATTTCCTTGTATATATTTCTAAAAATAAAACAAAAATTAGAAAAATAAAATAAAAATAGAATTAGAATAAAATTCTCTCATTCTCTCTTTCTCTCACTGGTACATAATACATTTATATGTGTATCCTTCCCTATTTATTTGATACTTGTAAATAAATAAAAAAAATAAAACAAAAATTATTTTATACTCCAAATATTATGTTGAAAATAAATGAAATATAAAATTTGGATATTTATGTAAAAATAACAAAATAAAAATAATTGTACAAAATACATAGGTATTTTATACCTGTTATAATACATTATACTATATATACCATACTTTGTTTTTCATAAAAATAAATAAAAATCACAGAAAAATAGCTTGGAAAATTACAAATATTTTTCATTTTATATACTTTTTAATTTAAAATCATTTGCTATTTTTAATTGAATTTATAAATATTTTGTACATCCTTTTTTCTGATTGGTCCACGGAGGAAAGTTGACTCGGATCAACCCCCTCTTCCAGGGCTTGACCCGACCCGATTGTTCCACCAGACCATTTTCTCCCGATTATCTTGGTCAGATCATGCATCCCCTTGCTCCGATTTTCTACTCGTGCCTTCCCCATGGATCTAGGAGCCACGTGGATCCCTAGGGAAGCGCGGATCTTCCTCGGATTGCGTGCCCCCGGCCCATTTCCTCTAGCTACCTGGGACGTCCTATAAAACCTTCACTCGCCTCCCCAGCTCCGTACCTCGCGTCGCACCCCTTTTTGATACCCTAGATAGCTTCGTTGTGGTGACAGTCGTTGGAGGCCACCTTTGATGCTCGGATTGGTTTTGTGTAGTCGCAGCTCACTTGTCATGGCCGGAGAACCGCCGCGAGGAGCGTCCTTCGCCAGCCACAACGTGGTCGAGGCCACAACCCCGTTGTTCACCTCCACTGGAGCTCAGGATTACTCTTGGACCTTTAGGTACCCTTCATATCGTTCCTAGTTCAGTTGTTTGCTTGATCTTTCATTTGTTCGTCGTCGTAGCTCCGCCAGCTCCGACCAGCAGGCTGGAGCTCCGTTACTCGCACTCACTCACTTAGATCAAAACCGACACTCGCCCTCCATCTTCTTCCGCATCCAGTTCACCATGACCATCAATCATCGCATCGAGATTAGGAGATAGATCTCCCCTACCACCTTTGTCGGAGACCCACATCCATACACCGTCGCTTCTCTTCTTTCCAGTGCTAATAACTCCGAATGGAGTGGAGCTCTGAGTTAGAGCTTTCCCTTGGAGATGAAAGAGTGCTTCGAGGACATCCGATTCCATCCGTCTGAGGCTCACCGGAGTAGTCTCAGGCCCCCGTCGTCGTCACGATCATCCGACCATTAGCTGCTCCACTCATCTGACGCGGAGGAGCTCCACGATTCAATTGGCGCCTTCCGGTCCTTCATCGGAGCCAAGGATCGCATCATGTGCTCCGGTGAAGCTCGCCCAGACGCTGTTCTTCCTGGCAGCGCTCTCCACAGTTGGATCAAGCCCATCTCCCAAACTTCATCGCACCCATTCATCCTTTGTAGGTGTCAGACCATTAGATGCCAGATCTAACGGCCCCTTAGCAGCCACATCGCCGAACATCTGACAACCATCAGATATGACATCTGACGCGTCCAGAGCGGCACGATCAGACCTCATTAGCGGCCGCCACACATCCTCTCACGCGCCTCTCACGTGCTTCATGGGTATATTGCACTTTCTTTCTTGTGTTTCTTTCGTTTATATTTTAGTGTGTAAAATAAAATCACAGTTGGACCAATTTGCATTCCAGTATTGTAGTTTCTCATATTTACATTTTAGTCCTATTTGTGTGGAACCACGTGCGTCGTTACATGGTTAGTTGGGTTATTTGCATTGTTTACCCCAAACTTATCTTCTGTTATGGATTGAATGCTTACTTTTCATATTTTCAAATATACCCCTGTGAATGTTGATTTATGACATGTGCGGATACTAGTGGAGAAATTGTAGATTAGACCCTAGGTTTTTATTGCATGTTACTTTTTGGTCCCAGAACTTAATTTAATTGCATTTTGGTCCCCATGAGATGTGAGTTTTGTGTTTAATTAAATAAATAACAATTTTGCTCCAAAAATTCCGAGATTTTGATATGTAGCTCCTGCTATTGTGTAGGAATTTTAGAAATTTTTGTGGCTTGTTTTATTTTCGTTTGGTATTTTCAAAAATTCAAAAACCTTAAAAAGTGTCCCTGTTTGTTTTGAAAAATCAATTAAAAATATTAAAATACTTTGAAAAATTCCAAAAAAAATCTGATTGTGTGGTTTGTGTTGTTTTAGTTCCTGTTCAATTTTCATTTCATTCCCATTTTTAAAACCCCTAAAAATTGAAAAAGAGTAAAAAACCTTATAAAAATCATTAAAAACTCATTAAAAATAAAAAATGTGTTTTCTTTTTCTGTAGGTAGATTTTATTTGGTAGTTTTATATAAAATTACTGCTGGGATTTTATAGATATTTTAAATAATTTTAGTTTGCCTTTAGATACAGTTGTACATTGGTCACTATTTTTGTCTTTCTTTGATTTTTATAAAATTAATTAAAAATAAAAAACCTAGAAAATTCACAAAAACATTTTAATATTTTTAAAAACATAAAAATATTTTTGTTTTGATTTGACCCTTAAATAATTGCTTGAGTGTTGCTTTTTGATTTTCCTTTATCCTTTTTCTCAATATAAAATCATAAAAAAATTCAAAAATTAAAAACCACCAAATTCCTTTGTTTTCTCGGTTGCCCGACTACTTCGTAGACTTGTCATTCCGTGCTCCTTGTGATCGACCCTGGTAGCTATACCAAGTAAAATAAACTAGCAAGACCGCTTGCTTCATTTTGATTGCTTGATTTCTTTAGTTGGTGGTCTATTTTTCTTGATTGAGCCACACTTTGTTGATTAGGGTCGCAACGACCCTAGATATTCCTTAACCCTGACGGCTGAGCGCTCATCAGAATAGCATCATTGCCGGAGAGCACGACTTAGTAGTTGGTTTTCCGTTTTCGGTTTTGTTTTGATTTTCTTTTCTTTACTTTATTTATTTGCTTTTTATTTTTGTTTTTGTTTTTATCTTCATTTCTTTTTCTTTATTTTTATTTTTCAGTTCTTTTATTTTATTTTATTTTATTTCATTTTATTTTTATAACTGTGATCTGACCATAGTTCTTATTTTGTCTTTCTTGCGAGGGCCCGATGAGCGATGGCGGCTATCTTAGGAGCGTTGAGGCACCCAAGCGAAGCGGAGGCGGCTCATTTCTACATCGAGTCGCAGGAGAGCATAGGAGAGGAGGAGCAGGACTCTGGGAGGAATTGTAGCTTTAGCTTTAGCCTTAGTTTTATTTCTACTGCTTTTATTGTTGTAATAATACAGGACATGACTCAGACATGGACTTGGCTTGATCTCGGGGTCTGTTTCGCCGAGTACCGGTGTGCTCGGGGGACCTCATCGCAGATTTTACATCGGTTTTGTTTTTTATCGCATTTTCTTTTTTATTCTCGAAGGTTTTGGCCCCTAGACTTAGGATTTTTGATTGACTGTGACGTAATTAGTTAAGGCCCCAGCCCTAATTACTTGCATGTTCCTTTAGATCGATAAGTGGACCTGATTAATTAAACAAAAGAAAAAGTTAACTCGGTCACCTGAGGGGTCATGTGCCGTTAGAGGCCGTATACATCGCTCATCATGATGCATTTTGATTTTATTTTCTATTTTCTAAAAGTAAAAAACCCCAAAAATTACCTCTGTCTATTTTAGAAAACCCATAAAATGTTGAAAAATGCCCTTAAAAATTCCACAAAAACTTGTTTGTGATTGTTTTGTCGTGTTTTAATTTGTTTATTGTTTTCATTTCATTATCTTTTATAAAACTCCTAAAAATCTCAAAACCCCTAAAATCTTATAAAAGTCATTAAAAATTCCAAAAAATAAAAAAATATGTTTTCAAATTATGTAGTTAGCTTTTATTTTTATTTTTACATAAAATTGCTGCTAGGAATTTAGAGGTATTTTAATTATTTTTAAATTGCCTTTCTATCCAGGATGTATATTGTTTGTTAATTTTGCCTTTCTTTTATTTTTAAAAAATTATATAAAAAATCAGAAAAATTCCATAAAATATCCAAAAACACCTAAATATTTTAAAAATATAAAAATAAAATTATTTTGAATTTTTGAGCTTTTTAGACCTTAAAAATAATTGTTGGAGTGTGACTTTTCTCTTTTCCTTATTCTTTTTCTCATTAGAAAAATATAAAAAATTTCTCGTAGGACTTTCATGTGCTCCTTGTGTTCGATCCTGGTGGCTATACCAGGTTAAATAAATAGCAAGACCGCTTGCCTTGATTTCTGTGCTTGTTTGCTCTGATTAGTGGTGTGATTTTTCTTGTTGACCGTACCTTGCGATTCGGGTCGCAATGACCTTAGATATTCCTTAACTCGAGTTGCATTATCGGGGTCATCAGAATGGCACCATTGCCATGGAGCACGACTTAGTGGTCGGTTTTCTGTTTTTGTTTTTCTTTTTCTTTTTCTTCTTATTTTTATTTTTTCCTTTTCTTTATTTGCTTGCTTTTTATTTTTGTTTTTATTTCTCTTTCTTTCTTTATTCCTAATTTTATTTTTCATAACTGTGATCTGACACATCTTTTGTTTCTCTATTTCTTACGAGGGCCCGACGAGCGAGGGCGGTATTCTTAGTAGCGCCGACACACCCGAGCGAAGCAGAGGCGGCTCGTTTCTTCATCGAGTCGCAGGAGAGCAAAGGAGAAGAGGAGAAGAGGATTTGGAGGACCTTGGAGGATTTTTAGCATTTATTTCATTTTTAGTTTATTATTATTGTAATAATACATGACTCAGAGACATTTGGACTTGGCATTTATCGGGGTCTGTTTTGCCGAGCACCGGTGTGCTCGGGGGACCTCACCACGGTTTTCGCCAGTTTTGCTTTTTCCAAATTTTCTTTTATTTTGATTCTCGAAGGATTTGGTCCCTAGACTTAGGATTTTATATCTAATTGTGACGTTATTAGTAGGTCCCAGCCCTAATTATCTACCTGCACCTATAGATCATTAAGTGGACGTAATTAATTAAATCACAAAGAAAAAGCTTATTTGGTCACTTGAGAGGTCACGTGCTGCTAGAGGCTGTATACAGTACTGGCAGGATCTGTTGTGGTGGACACCGATCGGCATTAGAGACCGGACTCCGACCTCTCTCATTGACTTATTAGCTATTGTTCTTCGTGTGTAGAAATTTTCTGTCTAATGTCACTTTCTTTGTGCATCATATAGGTAGTTTAATTTCTGTCTTTTATTTTATGCGCGGATCACCCTGCATGTAGAGTGCTGGTGACATGTACGCATTTCAGACTTTGCATGCATCATTGTGTTTGACCGCGTATCGACTTTTTCGACTTCTCCCCATATTTTTGAACATAAAATAATCAAAAGATCGAAAAATTCGTTAGGTGTTGTTCATTATTGAAAAATACCTAAAAAGAAAAACCGTAAAATTGGCAATGCTAAACATACTTGACCATAAAAGACACTCACTGAAAAATATGTCTTAGGAGAGCAATCCCCTCCTTGTTTTGTTTGGATGAGCGAGAGAGTGACCCGCACACTAGCCTCGAGCCATACTTGACCTTTCTTCAGACTATTGATTTCGGGGGTTAGTCGTTCTCCAGTGAGGATCGCTCCGGTTTTCGGTAAAGCGGGTCGCGATATCCTTTGTAGAGTGAGTTGATCGGGTAGCTGATAAATGGTCTGCAACTTGTAATGGCTGGGAAAGATCTAGCTTCGAGATCGGACCAGTCTCCTGAGAGCGTCGGGTTCCTACCAGCTCGCTTAATCGCTCTGATAGACTGAATTATCACCTAATAAAATCGACAAGATAAAAGACCAAACTTTTACGGTCATCAGCTCAGTATTGAGTAGGTGAATTGGGAGTTTATCTTTCCTGATCTTGTTTGTTTCCAGATCCCATTCGCTTTCCTCTCTACACTATGATGATGGGTCGGAGGTCCCTTAGGCAACCTTTAGTTGCATCGCTTTCAAGCACTCTGTCCCATTCATCTAGGTTGGTTCGCGAGAGCCCAAACCCGCTCTCCGAACCCGAGTTTGACTCCACCTTGTTCCCCCTCGACCACATTTCTTCCAGTCCCGAGGTGCCAGAGAAGAGACCGCATCAGATATTTGTACATTTGACGGCATCTGAGTTCGGGTCTTTCGCCTTTGCAGAGACCATGGCCAGCAGCGAGGAGCGCACTGATGGACTCGTATAGACTCACATCTATGTTCTTGATCAGGGTGCCATCAACAACACCTTGTTAGATTCCCTAGAGACTATGCAGCAATAGTTACGGCACCAGGGAGATTTCATGGCAGATATGCACAGGGAGATGGCTCAGATGCGAGCATACAGAGGAGAGCAGAATAAAGCCGGTGGAGGAGACATACCAGACCTAGGAGGAGGAGATGGACCACATCTCGATGAGCCACAGGAGCCAGTCCGACTGGAACGCCTGATGAGAGAGTTGCACAACCCTGGTGCAACTCTGACGCACCGTTGGATTCAGCTACCAGCGATTCTGGGAGATTTTAAGCGCCCTCCTCAGACGATTCAGTCGTTGCCCAGATTTCACGTCTAGCCGCCGAGGAGCCGCATCTCCATCTCCAGGAGTTTGCGATGATCTGTAGCTGATGAATCTCGTATTCGTCATGCTAAAAGTCTCTTATTAAACCCCTGTCCTAACTAAACCAATAAAAATCACCATCAATTCTCCATTTTTATCTTGTAATATATTGTGTATAATTAACCTTATTTAATTGTTTTTAATTCTCTTTATTTTTCCTGTATTTATTTTATCATCAAAAAACCCCTAAAAATTAGGTTGATTAATTGTCCTTAATTCACTGACCATTAAAAAGACTACAAAAATACAAGAACATCTCAAAACTAAAAGTCGGTGTTTTTATCCCCCTTAAAAATACCCCCCAAAACACTTTTTGTACAAATGACCTCTTTTGGCTTTTTGTCCAACATGAAAGTTGTAGATCTCGTCGAGACGAGCAACTTTTATGTTTTAACCTTTTCCTAATTTTTCCTCTAACTATTTCTTTTGTATTTATCTTTGTATTTATCCTCTGAATTTCCTCATTGGGCCACGTGGTGCTCTCTAGAGCCGCCACGTGGCCCGCCTCTTCTCACGCCACCCGACGCCCATCTGGGCCGTCTGATCCACTCGCCCCCACTCCATCTTAGCCCTCCATTGCCGCCTTAATCACAACCGTCAGATCTGATTACCAGATCTAATCCTAACCACACAGACCTGCCTCATCTACAGCCGTTGGATTTATTCCCAATCCTACGGCTTCCCTTGTGCCAAGTCTCGCCTTCTCCACAGCCACCCAATCACTCTTTATCCTACGCTTCCCATCACGCCACGTCACCCCACTATTTCTAACGGTTGGATCTCTCCATCACCCAATCTCAGCCGTTCACTCTCGCTTCGCTCCCAGCCGACCGATCAGATCTTAAGGATCTGATCTCCACCCTCTCCTCTCGCACCCATTCCAGCCGTTGGATCGTGAGATCCAACGGCTCGATCATCATCTTCTACCTCCGTAAACCCCCTTCCCCAGTCGTTATACCTCGCCAACCCATCGCCCCCTTCCTTTTTCAGCACACGCGTCCGACCACCTCTCCCTCTCCTAACGGCCACACCATGAAGCCTCATCCTCCGCCATCTTCGCATGATCACCATCAATCTCCTCCATCACTCCCACACCATTAAAACACCACCTCAAAATGCCTCGCCATCGCGTAACCTCCGTCCACCCCCTCCTATAAAATCGCCACCTCCACCACCATCACCGGTATCCACTATCCACGGAGATACGCCCTAGCTTCCTCCGTCCTCCGGTGACAGCGGAGGGTGGTGTCGTCGAAGCGACGACGGACACCATCTCCCGGTGTGATCCATGGTCATATGACCATGCTGCGACTGCCTCGTACATCGCCGAGCACCATACTTTAGGCTGAGTATGTCGTGCGACGACCCGAGCTCCAACGGAGCTCAGCCCAAGCCTACCTGACCACCCACTTGTCTTCTCACTCCGACCAGGTAACCAGCTCCTTACTTTTCTTACATTTTCTCTTAATTATCACTGCACCTCAACTCATTTTCACCGACCTCTGTCGAAGCCCTGAGCTTCGCAAATCCGGCATCCTCTTCGCCAACCCTCTCCGACGCCATCTTCCCTTCTCCATGATCTCAACCACCTCAGCCAATCTCACGTCCCTCTCGCCGGAGGTGATGATCTCGGTCCCCCGCTCCGACCACCTCCCCGGGACCCCATCTCACTCACGCACCCACTCGCACAGCTTCAACTATGAATAACATCTGCAGGTCTCCTCAATGACCGGAGCTCATGCTGCCCCGCCGGTCTCGAATTTCTCCTCCGACAACCATGCTCCGACGGGAAGCTCCAGACATCAACGGATCTTCGCATTAGCTCCAGGATCTCCGCCAGGCTTCGAGCGAACTTCATCGATCTTCAGACGTGTCGTTGGAGCACGGTGGAGCTTTAGAGGGTATGTCGGAGCACAGCCTCTTCCGGTGACCCGCGGCGGAGGACGAAGAACAGTTGTCGTCCGATAATCTGGATCGGACGGCCAGGATAATGACACGTGGCGACCCAAACCTCAGTCCAAACCAGATGCCTCGGGTCCACCAAGCCACAACCCAAGCCACGACTTCGCGCCGCGTGTCCCGAACCAAAGGCGTCTCCCGAGGCTAGGCTCCTCACGTGCGACGCACGTGAGGCCTGGGTAAATTAAGTTAAAGACCCCAGAAGTTTCGAGAATTGTATAATGGTCCCCCGGGCACATGCCTCACGTGCGTGCCTAGGTAATTTACAGGGAGGGCCTCTAACTTTCCAGAAATTGCAAAAATACCCCCGCGTAGTGGAAAAATTATAAAGGGGCTCAGGAGATTTTTATTATTTACATTTAAGTCCCTCCAGGGACCTAAATGTAATATTTATCATTTTTATTTCTTGCATTTTTATTACATTTATGTCCATGCATTGTTTTCTTCATAACTTGAGCATCGGTCCAAATTGCATGATTTTAGTGTCGTTTTGATCCTTGTTTTGTCCTCTACATCGTAGCATGTTTAATTTTCTCATTTGCCACTGTTTGAAATGAAGTGATTTTTTGTGATAAATGAGGACCCTGCTCTCCTTGTTCTTGCTTTGATTTGATGATTGTTCTTCATGTTGTGATTAATACAACCCTGATTTCCATGTCTTTTTTGTTGCTCATATTTTGAGGGTATATTTGTATTCTTTTGTTTAGCCTACGTGTAACCTTGCATAATTATTCATGCATCACTTTATAATTGCATAAAACCCAACTAAAAATTCCATACATCATGGCATTGCATCGTAAGTAGAATAGTGCATCTTGCTGACCTGAAATTAAGAATTTATTCACACATGTGCTTCATGAATCAAAATTCGATAAATAAATTAGGTAATTGTGTCCCTGTGTTCGACCTTGGTATACTTGCCAAGTAAAAATATTCCACAACATTCAAAGATTGTGGTGTTTGATCAACCGATTTTCGCCTCCTATAATACAATTATCGATTATTAAAGAGGTGAAATTTTTGTTCATCAAATGGCTCATTGTCGACGACACGGCTTAACTTAATTTATTTATTGAATTTATCTTCGTTGAATATTTTCTAAGTTTACAGGTCCTCATTTCATGCATTATTTCTGCATCATGTCTGCTGTTTAAATTCCTTGGAATTTTTCTAACTTCTCTCTTTTGTGGCAGGGCCCATGAAAATCGAGGACGCTTGATCTTCATGGAGGCGTGAAGTCAGTAGCTTCTGCTGAAGAGGCCGCAAAAGAATTCGTGAAGAAATTCTAGGATCCTTTATCAGTCAGCCTGCATTGCATACTATAAAAAAACTTGCATGTGCATATTTATTTCCAATTTTTTCATGTTGTAAAAAAAAGATCTCTTGATGATCTACCCCCCCCCCACACACACATACACTTGCACATACACACTCACCCCCCCCACAATCTCCCTATGTATATTTCTCTCTCTCTCTCTCTCTCTCTGTGTGTGTGTATTTCACGAACAACACCCCCTCCACCCTTGTATCATAGAACAAACACCCCCCTCCCCTTAACTCAGACCTTACTTAGGCTATTTGTAGCCTAAGTATAGGGGGGACCTGCCTGCTCATCCCTCCCTCGTAATGTCTTCCTGTACTTAGGTCAATTTTTGACCTAAGTATAGGGGGACCCTCCTCCACAGTTCCGCTATATCATCCTATATTTGATCGAGCCATGGCTTCATATCACTTGTGCTATAAGGACATAGCAAAATTTAAGTATAGGGGGGTATACCGCTTATTACTGTATATTTGCTTTAGCCTTAGCTCGTGTTTTTAACTTTTAAAATTTTGTTTTCGGGCTGGGTTTTGGTAAACCTGTAAACTGAGTTTTGTAAAATTCTTGTAAAATTGTTTTCTTAAAAGTGAGGGATTAATTTTTATAAATACTCCTTTTCAAAAAAAAATGAAAAATTAAAAACCCTTCTTGGAATTAGACTCTGACTACTAGGCTTAGTAGACATTTTCAGTGAGGGAACTTCGGTCTCCCTTAGCAGAGTGGGTGGTTTAAAGGACACCGCATATGGCTCTGTCCTTAAGGATCACGGGTCCGTTTATCGACCCGTACTTACACCCATACTAGCTGAGAGTGGATACTTCTATTCATTTGAGCCTGAGCCAGTTATGGTCTCTCCGAAAAAAATTAAAATCCATAAAAATATGAAAAAGTCAAAAATCACACAAAAATCACTAACCAAGGAGTTGGTGTATTCCTGACACATTCACACTCACTCAAGGCTTGAGGATTTTGAGGACACTGGATTTCTGAGATCTTGAGAGTCTGAGTTAACATGCCTTAGTCATTAGGGTTTTAAGCTTAAATATCCACACTTCCCTAGTTTGAAAGATTTGAGCGCTATATTGCACTCTTCATCTCTACTTTCAAGGAAAATATGATCATCACAGTCACTTCCACAACTGCATGATTGATGAGATGAGTTGAGATATCACTTAAGGAACTAGGACCAGAGACTTGAGTTTAGATCCGATCTAATGATATTCGGGGATGGGATAAAGTTAATGAAGGCTTCAGAAGACCTGAATGTCAGCAAAACCCTAGCCAGTATGTGAACAAAATTCATATGCTATCTCTTTGATATTTACCTATGCGCCAGGGTGTAATGAAACTTAATGGAAATTGTTGATCAGTGTGCGCCAACTTTTGGTAAAAGTAGTGGAGCTAGCCAACAAAAGAAAAGAAATGTCAAAGAAAAAGCTCTACATGCCAAAGTCAAATTACAAATGAGCTTCCACCAATGGCGAGCGCTCCCAAACATTTTCAAAGTGTCCACTTGGACCAAGCGCTAATTAGGACCGAGGAGTCGGGCAGACACCACAAAAAGGGCTCTGCATCGTAAGCGATACAAGTCTGGGTGTCGAAGGTATCTTAGATACTCAGAAAAGACACGCCCCAGTGTACTCCCAGAAAAAAAGTGCAGACGACTCCAACCCTCTTGACGGACACATTGATCAACAATATAAAAATTTACATATGCTGAGTAAAAAGACACTCGAGAGACCCCTTGTTCCAATGTGAGGGAGAGAAAAATAGACACAATCCCATGTCCTCCATCATCTGGCAGTCCATCTACACTTTCAAGTCTGGCAAACTAATGAGATGGTTGACTGAAGTAAGAATAGACTTATTCCCTAGTATTGAGGATTAGGTCTAGAGGAGAGTCTTTGGGAATGGAACTTTGAGTGATGCCTCGACTCGACTCTCATGAAATGCAGTACACATTAAGTTCATATCTTTAGATTATATGTACAAAAAGAGAGTCTAATAATTAGATAAGTTGGATTCCTTCTGACTAAGGCTTGGATAAAACCAGACTTTTAGGATCTCTTAAATTAAGGGTCTTCGAAAGATCGAGCCTTGAAATCCTCACTTGCACTGTCAGGAATTAATCCGACTCCTTCATTCTTTAGATGCTCGAGGACGAGCATGGTTTAAGTATAGGGGTATGATGAATCTCGTATTCATCATGCTAAAAGTCTCTTATTAAACCCATGTCCTAACTAAACCAATAAAAATCACCATCAATTCTCTATTTTTATCTTGTAATATATTGTGTATAATTAACCTTATTTAATTGTTTTTAATTCTCTTTATTTTTCTTGTATTTATTTTATCATAAAAAACCCCTAAAAATTAGGCTGATTAATTGTCCTTAATTCACTGACCATTAAAAAGACTACAAAAATACAAAAACATCTCAAAACTAAAAGTCGGTGTTTTATCCCCCTTAAAAATACCCCCAAAAACTCTTTTTATACAAATGAGCTCTTTTGGGTTTTTATCCAACATGAAATTGTAGATCTCGTCGAGACGAGAAACTTTCATGTTTTAACTCTTTCCTAATTTTATCTCTAATTATTTCTTTTGTATTTATCTTTGCATTTATACTCTGAATTTTCTCATTGGGCCATGTGGTGCTCTCTGGAGCCGCCACGTGGCCCGCCTCTTCTCACGCCACCTGGCTCCCATCTGAGCCGTCTGATCCACTCGCCCCCGCCTCCATCTCAGCCATCCATTGCCACCTTAATCACAACCGTCAGATCTGATTACCAGAGCTAATCCTAACCACACAGACCCGCCACATCTGCAGCCGTTGGATTTATTCCCTATCCTACGGCTTCCCTTGTGCCACATCTCGCCTTCTTCACAGCCACCCGATCACTCTTTATCCTACGCTTCCCATCACGCCACGTCACCCCACTATTTCTAACCGTTGGATCTCCCCATCGCCCAATCTCATCCGATCACTCTCGCTTCGCTCCTAGCCGACCGATCAGATCTTAAGGATCTGATCTCCACCCTCTGCTCTCGCACCCATTCCAGCTGTTGGATCGTGAGATCCAACGGCTCGATCATCATCTCCTACCTCCGTAACCCCTCTTCCCCAGTCGTTATACCTCGCCAACCCATCGCCCCTTCCTATTTTAGCACACGCGTCCGACCACCTCTCCCTCTCCTAACGGCCACACCATGAAGCCTCATCCTCCGCCATCTTCACGCGACCACCATCAATCTCTGCCAACACTCCCACGCCATAAAAACACCACCTCAAAATGCCTTGCCATCGCGTAACCTCCGTCCACCCCCTCCTATAAAATCTCCACCTCCACCGCCATCACCGGTATCCACCATCCACGGAGATACGTCCTAGCTTCCTCTGCCCTCCGGTGACAGCGGAGGGCGGTGTCGTCGAAGCGACGATGGGCACCATCCCCCGGTGTGATCCATGGTCATATGACCATGCTGCGACTGCCTCGTGCGTCGTCGAGCACCGTACTTTAGGCTGAGTACGTCGTGCGATGACCCGAGCTCCAACGGAGCTCAGCCCAAGCCTACCCAACCACCCGCTTCTCTTCTCACTCCGACCAGGTAACCAGCTCCTTACTTTTCTTCCATTTTCTCTTAATTATCACTGCACCTCAGCTCACTTTCACCGACCTCTATCGAAGCCCTGAGCTTCGCAAATCTGACATCCTCTTCGCCAACCCTCTCCGACGCCATCTTCCCTTCTCCATGATCTCAACCACCTCAGCCAATCTCACGTCCCTCTCACCGGAGGTGATGATCTCGGTCCCCCGCTCCGAGCACCTCCTCGAGACCCATCTCACTCACGCACCCACTCGCACAGCTTCGGCTATGAATAACATCTGCAGGTCTCCTCAATGACCGGAGCTCGCGTTGCCTTGCCGGTCTTGAATTTCTCCTCCGACGACCATGCTCCGACGGGCAGCTCCAGACATCAACGGATCTTCGCATTAGCTCCAGGATCTCTGCCAGGCTTCGAGCGAACTTCACCGAACTTCAGACGTGCTGTTGAAGCACGGTGGAGCTTTAGAGGGTACGCCGGAGCACAGCCTCTTCCGGTGACCCGCGGTGGAGGACGAAGAACAGTTGTCGTCCGATCATCTGGATCGGACGGTCACGATAATGACACGTGGCGACCCAAACCTCAGTCCAAACCAGATGTCTCGGGTCCACCAAGCCACAACCCGAGCCACGACTTCGTGCCGCGTGTCCCGAACTAGAGGCGTCTCCCGAGCCTAGGCTCCTCACATGCGACGCACGTGAGGCCTGAGTAAATTACGCTAAAGACTCCGGAAATTTCGAGAATTACATAATGGTCCCCCAGGCACGTGCGTCACGTGCGTACCTAGGTATTTTACAGGGAGGCCCTCCAACTTTCCAGAAATTACAAAAATGCCCCCGTGTAGTGGAAAAACTATAAAGGGGCCCAGGCGATTTTTATTATTTACATTTAGGTCCCTCCAGGGACCTAAATGTAATATTTAACATTTTTATTTCTTGCATTTTTATTTCTTGCATTTTTATTACAATTATGCCCCTGCATTGTTTTCTTCATAACTTGAGCATCGTAGGTCCAAATTGCATGATTTTAGTGTCGTTTTGATCCTTGTTTTGTCCTCTACATCATAGCATGTTTAATTTTCTCATTTGCCACTGTTTGAAATGAAGTGATTTTTTGTGATAAATGAGGACCCTGCTTTCCTTGTTCTTGCTTTGATTTGATGATTGTTCTTCATGTTGTGATTAATATGACCCTGATTTCCATGTCTTTTTGTTGCTCATATTTTGAGGGTATATTTGTATTCTTTTGTTTAGCACACGTGTAACCTTGCATAATTATTCATGCATCACTTTTTAATTACATAAAAACCAACTAAAAATTGCATACATCATGGCATTGCATCATAAATAGAATAGTGCATCTTGCTGACCTGAAATTAAGAATTTATTCATACATGTGATTCATGAATCAAAATTCGATAAATAAATTAGGTAGTTGTGTCCCTGTGTTCGACCTTGGTATACTTGCCAAGTAAAAATATTCCACAACATTCAAAGATTGTGGTGTTTTGATCCATCGATTTTCGCCTCCTATACTATAATTATCGATTATTAAAGAGGTGAAATTTGCGTTCATCAGTAGCACGATCCACGATAGATTTGTGGATGAGGATACCATCAAGATGATGGCCTTTCCGTTCTCCCTTGTTGACGGAGCATCCTATTGGCTGAAGCATTTGGGGAGATAAGTGACGTCGTGGGGATAGTTCCGGAACGAGTACTTAAATAAGTACTACCCACTCGGTCGGACGAATGCAGCGAGAGCCCTCATCAACAACTTCTCCATGCTTCCCAACGAGCAGTTTCTTGAGGCATGGGACCACTTTAGAGAGATCATCGACCCGTGTCCACACCATGATATATCCAAGCCCAACCTAATGCAGAGCTTCTTTTGTGGGATGACACCGGAGCTGCAGGGGCTCGTGAATGCATCCTGTGGGGGAACCTACTTTGTCAAGGATGAGGATCAAGTCTGGGCTATCTACGAGGGGATGGCAGAGAACTACACAGTCATGTCCCAAACCAGACTATACACTCAGGGGAAGCCCCTACCACAGGTCGTGCCCTATCAGAGGATAGCACAGGTCGATGCAGGTCCTTCCACATCTGCAGAAGCCGCAACACAGGCAGAGTCGTCGACCACTGATATGGGTATTATCAACAATAAGATAGACCGTTTCAAGATCATAGAGAAGAATCAGTGCCAGGGCATGTCACAGATAGATCAGATGGCACAAACACTGAGTGACCTGAAGACCCAGATCATGTGTCTCCAAGAGGCACAGACGGCTTTTCAGCCCCGTCTCAGGTCACGGGCTAACCCCAGCAGCAACAGCTCGACCCAGCCCTCCGCCCACTACAGACAGGTTCACCACATTCAGGCGGAGCCGTTCCAGCAACCGCAGCAACAGTCTGTCCAACCACCACCATCTCAGGACACTCAAATTGTGGTGTACTAGCAGGAGCAGCCCCTGGCAGTCCTTCCTCCACCCCCGTTTGAGCAAGAGCCGTTGATGAAAGTCAACGGGGTTTGGTACGATCGACCGTAGTCCGGGATCCGCAGAGACCATCTCGGATTCCGATGGTCGACCAGAGGTGCCTCATCCCAGCAGCAGCCTCCAGTTCAGGGTGGGCAGTACAGCCAGCAGCAGCAGCAGCCCCAGTTCCCACACCAGCAGCCGCATTACCAGCAGGTTCCTCATCCCTACCAGTAGGGACAACCGTGTAGGCAACACCAGTAGCAGCCTCAGCAGTACTCTCAACAGTATCTCCCTCATCCTTCCCAGTAGCAGCCTTACTTCCAGAGAGGCAACCCGTCCGGTTCTCATGGGCCAACCTATGAGAAGCCATCACTCGACGACTTAGCCCACCTTTTTTCTAAGCAGCAGACCACTTTTAGGTAGGATATGGACAAGTTCCGTCAGGAGATGAGGGAGATCATCAAGGGCAAGGCCGCATACCTGCTCAGATCGAGCCAAATCCGAACTACCTAAAGAGGAAGTCTGAGAAGGTACAGTTTACAGAGGTCACCACTCTTGGTGACTCAATGGATGATATTACTGCATATACATTTGATGCTGACTTTGTTATACTTAGGAGTGATAGGATGCTAGCCGTCGGAGCCTCGTCTGAGCGACGACACCACGAGGATGCATGAGCGCCAGACGAGGAAGATAGCGGTGATAATGCCGTACATAATGATGATGATGATGACAGTGATGCTGACGCCACCAAGGATGTAGATCCAGCCGACGGTACTGAGGCCATCACTTCACCAGATGTAGGAGGTGGTGCTGATGCCACCATATATTCTGATGATGAGCCAGAGAGCGGTGTTGATGTCGCGATTGCAGACGTCGTGGGTGCTACTGAGGCCACCCCTTCTATTCCTGTTGCATTTCCTTCAGTTTCTGTATCTCGGGACTTTTCATAAAAATCCAAAAAAAATAATAAAGGAAAGGGTTCTTTTTCTTTGAGTCCATATGCGATGTCTAGTGATGTTTGTATGGATTCTGTTTCATCTCAGCAGCAGGGACCCGTTCCTAGCCCTCTATCTGAGGAGGGCCCAACCATCCCCTTTCCCTCAAGCACTCTGCTTGGCTAAGGGGAATAAAAAAGAAAATCCAAAAAAGAGCCAGCAGTAAGAGTTCAGCCAGCAGATGATAGACATATTTCAGATTCAGCTGACTCTACAGGAGGCACTTGAGCACATCCCTCTCTTCCAGAGGAACCTGAGAGAGAAGACCACCATTCGAATGAAGAAGAGGAACCATAATGCGGAGATCCATGTGCTCACTCGTGACACCAGCTTCGCCATTCAGAACCGCCTGCCAGCCAAGAGGCCAGATGCATGAGCTCCCTATGTCAGATGTCATATCCATGAGCAGAGGTTTGATCGAACTCTATTAGACAGCGGCTCCTCCATCAACCTCCTTCTGGCAGCCTTACTCAACCGATTCGAGTTTGGCCCTCTTCGATAGAGCAGGACAGTCCTTCAGTTTGCTGATCGATCTGTCAAGAGGCCAAAGGGGTTGTTGAAGGACAATGTCGTCACAATTCAGGGCCTGAAATTCCCCGTGGACTTTGTCGTGTTGGGCATGGAGATCCTTGAGTCTGTGACCGATACCCCCATCATTTTAAGATGCCCATTCTTGGCCAAAACCAAGGCAGTGTTCGACCATGATAGCGGGAAGGTGTACTTTCGCGTCGAGGTCGAGAGTATACAAATAGAGACGATCGACGAGACCAGAGCGCGAGATTCAACCTGCTCAGAGCAGCTTAGTGATTCAGAGCAGATGACAGAGGCAGAGCGAGACGTCCACCAGGAGTGTGACTTCGTCATTACTGATGGTGAAGCTGCTTGGATTGATCCCGTTTCATATGCCATCCTCTCACATTCAGACTCTATAGATTCCCAGATTCCAGCAGATGAGATCTTGGAGAGCGCACTCTTGGAAGAGGACACATTCGAGGCTGCAGACCGTGTTCCGAACAGCGAGGCAGTTGATATTTCTAGTGATTCAGATTCAGATCCCTCGGAGTCAGATATCGATTGGGCAGAGTTTGATGAGTTGATACCGTGCCTGATTCCTACAGAGCAAGCTAGGGTGGAGATTATCCGATACAGAGTACAGATACATCAGCAGAGCAGTCTACACCAAATTCCCATGATCAGCGAGAGTACTCCATGCAAATTTGGCTGCCTTCACTCAGACATTTCAGAGGCCATATTTGCCAGCTCCCAATTGCCTAGAAATGAAGCCCTTGCTGCAGTCGCTGAAGTATAGATTCCTTGCGGGCGAGCATGAGATGCACATGGTCATTATCTCAGCGGATTTGACCAAAGAACAAGAATCTCGCTTGATGGAGGTTCTTGAAAAGAATCGCAAGGTGATAGGATGGAGCATAGCTGATCTACAGGGGATAAGTCCGACCCTGTGCTCCCACCATATCTATCTCGAAGAGGATGCTAGGCCATCGTGTGACTTCCAGCGACGGTTGAACCCAAACCTTCAAGAGGTTGTCATGAAGGAAATATCGAAATGGTAGAGCACCGATTTTATCTAGCCCATCTCTGACTCCAAGTGGGTTAGTCCATTACATGTGGTGCCCAAGAAGACGGGCATCACTACAGTTGTGAGCGAGTCTGGAGAGGAGATAGCTACCCGGGTACCCACTTCTTGGAGGGTCTGTGTGGACTACAGACGATTGAACCAGGCCACCAAGAAGGATCATTTCTCAGTGCCTTTTATTGATCAGATTATAGAGAGGCTAGCTGGGAAGAGTCTTTACTGCTTTCTTGATGGGTACTTCGCATACAATCAGATGGCCATTGCGTCCGAAGGCCAGGACAAGACTACATTCACCTGTCCGTTTGGGACATATGCTTTCAGACGGATGCCCTTTGGTCTATGTAACGCCCCGGTGACATTCCAAAGGTGCATGTTGTTCATCTTCTCGGACATGGTGGGTGATTGTTTAGAGGTCTTCATAGATGACTTCTCGGTCTATGGCGATGGGTTTGATTCTAGTCTTGACTGCCTAGATCGTGTCCTTCGGCGATGCATCGAGGTCCATCTTGTTTTATCCTAGGAGAAGAGTCACTTCATGGTGACTCAAGGGACGGTGCTTGATCATATCATCTCCAACAGGGGCATGGAGGTTGATCCGGCCAAGGTGAATATCATTAGGAAACTCAATCCACCATCCAACCTGCGACAGTTACAGTCTTTTCTGGGGCACGTCGGTTTCTACCGACGATTCATTCACGATTTCAGCGGGATTTCCTGATCGTTGACTGATTTGCTGACCAAATACACCGAATTCATTGTATATGATAAGTATCTTGCATCATTTGAGACTCTCAAGAGACTAGTTGTTGAGGCTATTGTCCTTCAGCCGCCTGATTGGTCTCTCCCATTCGAGATCATGACGGATGCCTCTGATTTTGCTTTAGGGATCGTGCTAGGACAGAGGAGGGATGTAGTACCTTTTTACATTCACTATGCTAGCTGTACATTGGATGTCGCGTAGTTGAACTACACTATCATTGAGAAGGACATGCTAGCCGTAGTTTTCACCTTGGATAAGTTCAGGTCATACATCATTGGATCAAAAGTAACTATCTTTACTGATCATACCGTCATCACGTACCTCATGGCTAAGAAGGATGCCAAAGCGAGACTGACTAGATGGATCCTTCTACTCCAGGAGTTTGATATTGAGATTATGGATAAACCTGGAGTAATAAATATGGTGGCAGGTCATCTCTCCTGATTAGAGCATCTTGAGGAATCTGAGCAGACTGATTCCATTTCTGAGACCTTCCCAAATGAGGCGATCATTTCTATCGCCTCGCTCCCGTGGTATGCCGACATTGTGAACTATCATGTTTCCAAGAAAGTTCCACAAGGTTGGCCCAGGCAGCGACTTGAGACCTTCCTTGCGAAGGCCAAGTTCTACCACTGGGAGGACCCATCCTTTATCACGAAGGAGGGGACATCGTCTGGCATCAGTGCATTCCTCAGGAGGAGCACCATAGCGTCCCCACATACTACCACAAGCTTGAGGTAGGAGGACATCACTCTGGGAAGTGAGGCACGGAAAGTGCTCCAATCTGGCCTATGGTAGCCTACCCTCTTTAAGGATTTTGATGAATTCGTGAAGAGGTGTACTGACTGTCAGAGGATGGACACTTGTGGACAACGTGATATGATGCCGATGCAGCCCATTCACTTCTGTAAGGTTTTTGACGCATGGGGCATCGATTTCATGGGTCCATTCCCTAAGAGTCAGAGATTCGAGTACATTTTGTTGGCCGTGGATTATGTTAGTCATTGGGTTGAGGATATCCACGCCTGAACCGCAAATGCTAGGACTGTTTGCAAATTTTTGAGGAAGAACATCATTTCATGGTTCGGGGTGCCTAGAGTTTTGATATCTGACGGGAGGTCTCATTTCGTCAACGACAAGGTAAAGGCCCTTGCTAACGAGTTTAGCATCGACCATCGAGTTGCCACACCATATCATCTTCAGACCAATGGTCTTGCTGAAATGTCAAATAGGGAGATCAAGATGATATTCAGAAGGTAGTCCGCCCAGACCCAAAGGATTGGTCACAGCTTTTGGACTCGGTCTTGTGGGCATATCCGACTTCCTTCAAGACCCCTTTGGGTACATATCCCTTTCGCCTCGTTTATGGCAAGCCCTGCCATTTACCTGTTGAGATTATGCACAAGTCACTTTGGGCTGTCACAGACATATTATTGGATCCAGTGAGTATAGGAGATCGAAGGAAGGCAGAATTGGCATCCCTGGAGGAGCTTAGAGACACAGCCTTTTCCAGCAACCTATAGTACAAGGAGAGAGTGAAGGAATGTCATAATTCTCATATCAGCCATAAGCAGTTTGAGCCAGATCAGAGAGTATGGTTGTTTGATGCTAGGCTTAGATTATTTCCAGAGAAATTACAGAGCAAGTGGAAGGGACCATACCTGGTCTGAACGGTACATGACAACAGGAGTATCAACATATCTGAGATGTCATCTTAGTTCACCTTTCGTGTTAACGGGCAGCAGCTCAAACCATATCTAGATCATGAAACACTGGTTGGTGACGTCGCCCTGATTCATTTTGCATGAGATGTGGTTTTTGACTCACATCTATTGCATCTCATGCCCGGTTATCACTGTCTTCCGCCTTGTATAGATCCAGATGTCCATATCATCTCATTCTTTAGTCCAACACCCCATCTACATCTTGTGGTTATGCTATACTTAGGGTGCACTTTACCCTATGTATGGGGGGTGTCAGACTCGTGATTATGCTTTTGATTCTTTTTGCCTCTGTTTTGCTGCCTCTACTTAGGGATATTTTACCCTAAGTACAAGGGAGGTAGACCCTGTACATTCCATCACTCGATTTTTCCTTCATGTACAGTCTGTTATACTTAGGATTGCTTGATCCTAATTATAGGAGGGGAACTGAGCCCTCTGCATTCTATTCTTTGATTCGTCATTGTAGTATAGCTTTCCTTTTTCACTTCCTTATACTAAGCACGAGTTATGTCTTCTTCATCTCTCTTGATCCACTCCGAGGATATCATTCGAGCAAAGTATAGGGGGTGTCGTATATATTTCATATATACTTTAGCCATAACTCATACTATGTGTGAGTGTGTTAATAAATAAAATGACTAAAATCCTTTACCTAAAAACCGTAAAAAAACATTTTACATAAAATTCTTTCTTGCACATACAGATGTTATTTATCAAAATTAATTTTTGTACAAGTGTTTGTAAAAATGTTTTGCTTGTAAAATTTGTGTAAATATTTTGTATCAAAAATATGTAAGTAGTATAAAATTTTTGTAAAATGTTTGAAAAAGAAAAGTTTGCAAAAACCCTTGCGTAAATGTGTGTAAATAGTTTGCAAAATTTTTGCATCCATGCATTCATTCAAACATTTTTCAAAAATTTTGCACATTTTCAAAAATTTTGCATATACTTGGACATTCTTTTGAATCATAGATTGACATTTAAACTAGCCCTAGAAATAAATTGAAAATGAGAGATTGGTTAAGACCTTAATCCACCTAATTCTAAGAGGAACCTTATAGAGATTAGAGTTGAGACTTTTTAGGTCCATTGGTGACTTAATTCTTTGAGTCCACTAGGATATGATCACATGTCATCTTGATGAGACTAAGTAGAACATTTAACAATGCACACATGACTCTCACAGATAATGGCTTTACTTGCACCAGCACCTTACACATAACTCTCTACAGATGAGGTGGTGAGGAGGTAGTTTCCTTTGGCTTGGGGTAGCATACGAGGGTAGTACTTCTAGGAAGAACCTCTCATCTTCTTTAGTGAAGGAAGTATGTCTCAACTTGGCTGATGGCATTGAGGACTAAAGACAGGAGTTTGGGTTGCAATAATGCTTCAAAAGAGGGATAGTCTACTGGCTCAAGAGGAAAAACTCCTTATGTATATATGTTGCACCATGTAGATATGTTGTACATATGCACATCGAAAAAAATGTTTGCAAAAAGAAAGAAAAACTCCAAAAAAATGGTGGATCTGACAGAAAATGAAATACCCACCGGAGTGTATATAGCCAAATAAAGCAAAGCTTATGTTACCCATTCTCATCTCATGAAGCTTGCAGCGGGAGAGTTAGCTATACTAGTTGAGCTCCCAAGGATACATGGCTACACTGGTCATGGTCCATTCTCTTCTTCCTCCTCTTCTTGAGATGATTGAACTTGAACTTAGAAGGGAATACCCTGCTCCTTGAGGAAAGAGCTGCCAGACTAGGGCAGAGTTACCATGTTGAGGGGGGTTGTTACTTTGCCATTTCTGAGGTGGGGAGCTACATATCACTTACACAATACAAGAAAAATTCACGGTCATTAGTGTTTGTGTATGTAGACTTGTTCTAATAGGGATTATTGAATAGTCTTGACCATAGATTAGTGGAACTTAGAGGCTGTTGAGTTTTAAACCTAGGTCCGAATAAGGTTCCGACAAACTAATAATCCAAAGGTCTGACTGAGCTCCATACTCCAATTTAATAAAGACAAGTTTAATAATCAACCTTAATTCTTTTTCTTTTTCTTTTCTTTCTCTTTTCACTTCTTTTTCAAATAAGTGTTTGCTAAGGGACTAGCAAAGGTAAAGTATAGGGGGTGATGAATCCATGTTCATTACTCTTTATTCTTTTATTTTAGCTAATTATCTTGGCAAAGCATCATGTAATAGATGTAAATACAATAACTTAGCAATATGCATGCATGTGTTAATATTACATAATTAGCATGTATTTGTGCAAAAATAAAATAATAAAGAAAAAGAAAAACGAAGGAGGTATTTAGAATAAAAACAGAGTGACCCGAACCCGAAGAGAGGGCTAAGCATTGGCCTAATCGCCAAATAAAACAAGTAGAGAGAGATAGGGCACACTTTATATCATGGTTGTAAATTAATAATTTATTTTTGCCAAAATAAAAATAATAATATGATTTTACCTCCTTGTATATATTTCTAAAAGTAAAATAAAAATTAGAAAAATAAAATAAAAAGAAAATAAAATTCTCTCTCTTTTATACATAATGCATGTATATAAATTGTCTTCTTTATTTATTATATACCTGTAAATAAATAATAAAAATAAAAAAGATTATTTTATAGTCCAAAAAAATATATTGTAAATAAATAAAATATAAAATTGGGGTATTTTTATAAAAATAATAAATTGAAAATAATTGTATAAAATACATAGGTATAATATGCAAGTATATAATACTTTATATTGTATATAGACTAATTTATTTTTCAAAAAAAAAATAAATAAATATCATAGAAAAATTCCTTGAAAAATAATAAACATTTTCCATTTTATTCATTTTTTAATTTAAATTCATTTACTATTTGTAATTTATTTATCTTTTATTTTCCTTGCTATTTTGTCCTGTAGCGATTTTTGTCTTCTTCCCCAGTCAATCCTGATTGGGCCACGTCGGAATATTGACCCGGGTCAATCCCCTCATCCAGGGCTTGACCCGACCCAACTGCATGGCTGGACCTCTTTCTCCCAATTTTCCCGGGCGGGTCGTGCAGCCTTTCGCCCTTATTTTTTGCTCGCATCTTCCCCATAGATCCAAGACCCTCGCAGATCCCTAGGGAGGCATGGATCTTTCTCGGTTCGCATGCCCTCATCTGTTCTTTCCACCCTCCTGGGAATGTTATTTAACATCTCATCATCCTCCCCAGGACAGCAGCTCGTACCTCGCTCCCTTTTGATATCCTAGCCACCTCCAACTGAGTGACAACTGCCTGAAGCGCCGCTCGGCGATCGATTTGGTGCAGCCAAGCTGTAACTCGACCATTGTGGCCGAAGTTCCACCGCGACTATCCTCCCTTGCCTTCCGCAGCTCGTTCGAGGCCACTACCCTGACGATCCCCTTCACCTAGAGCTCAGGAGTCTATCCAAACATTTAGGTGACCCCTTTTATCCCTCACCTTTGTCATTTCGATCTAATCTTTCATTTCTCGTCGCTGCAACTCCACCTGCTCCTACCAACCTGTCGGAGCTCCATTACTCACCTCCAGCCGCTCCGATATCACCGTACATTCACCCTCCATCTCGCTCTGCACCCTGATCACCCTGATCTTCGTCCATCTAGCCAAGATTAGGTTCGAGATCTCCTCCATCACCTTCGCCGGAGATCGAAGTCCGCCCCCATCGCTTCTTTGCTTTTTAGTCCCAATAACATAGTCCGGAGCATAGCTCTGAGTCAGAGCTACCCTTTGCAGGTCTTTTCGTGCGTTGGGAGCCCTCATTCCATCCATCCCAGGGATCTCCAGAGCAGCTCCAAGTCTTCATCGTCATCACGCCTATCCAGCCGGTGGAGCCTCCATCCGAGACGTTTAGTCGATGCAGAAGCCTTCCACGATTCATCCGGCGCTTCCCGATCGACCATCGGGACTGAGGATCTCTTCCTTGGCTTCGGTGAAGTCCACTCAAGAGTTGTTCTTCCAGGTTTATCCATTACCGCTGGATCAACCCCGCACTTCCAGATATCATCCAGACCACAGCCCTCGTAGAGGAGTCAGGCCGTTGGATGTCAGATCTGACGTCCACGCGCATTCCACGTTCCCGACAGTTCTTGACTGCCAGATCTGACACCTGACGTCCATCAGAGCCGTACGTTTACGCCTTCGTCAGTGGCTGTGATGTGTCCCCCCCCTCTCGCGCGCCTCACGTGTTGCAAGGGTATATATATATCCCTTTTTACCTTGCACTTGTTTTGTTTATGTTTTAGTCCATCAAATAAAGTTGTAGTTGAACTTATTTGCATTCTAGTCCCTGTAGTTTCTGATATTTGCCATTTAGTCCCCCTATCTGAAGACACATGCTTCGTCATGTGAACTTTTGTGTTTTTGCAGTTTTAGTCCTGGACTTTTTAGATGTTACCTGTTGAATGAAAGTTTTCTAAAATTGCATTCATGCCCCTGTGAGTGTGGAATTGACGCATGTGCCTGAATTAATTGGATAAATTGCATATTTGACCCTGGACTTTTTATGAGTGTTAATGTTCAATCCAGAAACTTAAAATAACTGTGTTTGAGTCCCTACAACCTGTGTGTTTGGTTATTAATTAAATAAATATCAAAATTATTCCAAAAATTTTCAAAAATTCACCAGTAGCTTCTGCTACTATGTAATATTTTTGATATTTTTTGTGATGCATTTTGATTTTATTTTCTATTATCTAAAGATTAAAAACCCCAAAAATTACCTCTGTCTATCTTAGAAAACCCATAAAAAAATAGAAGAATACCTTTAAAAATTCCACAAAAATTGGTGTATGCTTATTTTGTCGTGTTTTAATTTCCATATTGTTTTCATTTCATTATCTTTTATAAAACTCCTAAAAATATCAAAACCCTAAAATCTTATAAAAATCATTAAAAATTTCATAAAAATCAAAAAATTGTGTTTTAGAGATCTGTAGTTAGCTTTTATTTTTTGTTTTCATATAAAATTGTTGCCAAGAATTTAAGGGCATTTTAATTATTTTAAAATTTCCTATCTATCTAGGATGTACATTGTTTGTTAATTTTGCCTTTCTTTTATTTTTAGAAAATTATATAAAAAATCAAAAAAATCTATAAAATATCCAAAAACGCCTGAATATTTTAAAAACATAAACATAATTTTATTTTGAACTTTTGAGCTTTTTAGACCTTAAAAATAATTGTTGGAGTGTGACTTTTCTCTGTTCCATATTCTTTTTCTCATTAGAAAATTATAAAAAAGGAAATTTTTGAAAATTAAAACCACCAATTTTTTTTTTCTTTTTGGATTTCTCAACTACTTCGTAGGACTTTCCCGTGCTCCCTGTGTTCGATCCTGGTGGCTATACCAGATTAAAAATAGCAAGACCGCTTGCCTTGATTTCTATGTTTGTTTGCTCTGATTGGTGGTCTGATTTTTCTTGTTGATCGTGCATTGTGATTCGGGTTGCAACGACCTTAGATATTCCTTAACCCGAGTTGCATTATCGGGATCATCACATCTCCGAACGGATAGTTGAGACCGAACTTCTAGAGGTTGACCCTTGTTCCATTTCTCTTGGTGGTGGAATGGTGGAGCTCCAAGGGTCACCTTGACCTCCCTGAACTAGAGCCCTTGTCTCTTGCAACTAAGCGACTAGCGCGATCCCAACATGGCGGAGGCGATGCTCGTACGACGGAGGAGAGGGGGCGAGCAACCTTGAGCCTCGAGCTCTGACTATGGACTAGAAATGGAATATGGGGTTCATGGTTGCTGCTGCGAGTGGAGTATGACAGAGATTAGTGCGGTGTGGTGGAGGAGGGGCGGAGGTCAGGGAGGTGTGTGAAGGTCTATGCTAGGTGGGGAAGGGGAGGTGAGGAGGATGGTGAGGTGGGAGAAAAGAAGAAGGGTATTATTTGTTATTTTGATAAACAAAATGGGTAATAATAATAATAAAATAATGGAATCTAGTTAGTTTTAACGGTCAAATGGATATGAGTTAATCACAGGGTTTGTCATGTAAGGATTAACAACTTTATGATATCGATGGAATAATAATGATGTTTACAGGGTCGAGTAGGTAATATACAAAAAATCTAGGATTCATGATATAAAAATACATATTTTTTATGAAAATTAAACTTGACAGCTTATTGGTTTAATTAGACATGTTGAAAATCACTTCAAATTATTAAGTCCAAGTTGTCAAGCAGTAGTATGCATAATTTATAGTCCACACTTCCACTTTTTGACTATTCGATATGGGACTATTTTTAGATTTTTTCAATTACTCCCACTTCTATTTGCAATGCCTTTGTTATGATATATCTTATCACTTATTTCCAGTAATAATAGTGCATGCATGTTGCAGGTAGAGTTTCATCATGTTTCTTTATGATGGTGCATTTAGATCCTTATCAAAATACATGTGAATAGAATTAACTTGTACAATTTAGCATTCATTATTCATCTATAAAACAACACATAAATATTTGTATTAAATCCAAAATAAAAGAATAAAGAAAAAGAAAAGAAAAAATAAATGAAGCATCAAAGATACTAAATGAACCTAAATCCCGAAACTAGATGAATATTGATGTGATCGACAAGGAATAAAGTAGAGAGAGATAAGGACTAAATATTATGTAAAACCTTATTTTCATATTCAAATAAGCTATTTTTGCTTAATTTTATTATTTATTTTACACATCTCAAATAATAAAATGATCTAAATGAAACTTGTTCATAAAAATACATAGAAAATTATAAATAATTGCACATAAAAATAAGGTAGTGTGTAACTGGGACACACAAATAAAAACATCGTGAATAGAACTTCACAGATCAATATCTTCTCCACATAAGATCAAAATTCATCAAACTCACCTCCATTGTATTTAAAATTAAGTGTTTTTTTATCATTTGTACCCCTTTGAGATATTGAAATTTCAATCTGTTAAGAATATCAACTGTGCCTATGACTTCTTATCGTTCTATCATTTATGCCCCTCGGGCTAGTTGCCATCCATCCCCAACGCAAATAGGCATTAACTTTGGGGACTTAACGTAAATTAAATTAAAAAAAGGTTGAAAATGTCATTTTCTCATCCTCTTCTTCCTCCTTCCCCATCCTCTTCCTCCCCTTCTCTTCCTCCTCCCCAGTCTCCTACTCCTTCAACACCTCCTCGCCCCATCCCCAGCTCCTCCCTCTGCCCTGAGCTCCTTCTCCCCGCCCCTCCACCCTCGTGTTGCCTCCTCTACTCCAAGCTTCTCTCCCCAACCCCCTATCGCCCCTTGCGCCTCCCTCCTATCCCCAACTCCCCTTTACCTCGTACCTCCCCCTCCGCCCTCCTTTGCCATGAGGTCCTCCCCCTCCTCCCTCCTCTGCCTCGTGCCTCCCTCCTACCCCTAGCTCCTCTGACCCTCGTGCCTCCCCCTCTGCCCTCCTCCACCCTGAGGTCCTCCCCTCGCACCTCCCCCTTCGCCCTCTTTCGCCCTCGCCTCCCTCCCACCCCCAGCTCCCCCAACCCTCATGCCTCCCCCTCTGCCCTCCTCTGCCTAGAGCTCCTCCCCCTACGCTTAACCCTACCCCCACACCTCTTCCTCTATCCCTCCTTTCATCCACCCTGTCACACCTCCCCTTCCACCCTCCTTTGCACTGCGTCTCCCTCCCGCTCCAAGTTCCTTCCCTATGTTGCAGTTGTCAAGAAATCAGAGGTGAAGGGGATGAGGGATGAGGTGGTTGGCCTCATCGTCGAGAAACCATGGCCTTGTCTTCGACATGCTGCTTTTGATGGTGAACAACAGAGGAGAAGGTGATGGAGGAGTGGGTGGTTAGAGGAAGAGGAAGGGTTGGAGGGTGAGGAGGAGGGAGGAAGAGTGAAAGGGGGATGTGGGCTTTTTTCTGGATATGCCACTCTTAAGTATACCTTGGTTTGATTAAACAATGGTTAAGTTCAACTCATTGATGGCTAAAGTAACGGAGGATACAAATTATCTAACTGCAAGAAGTCAAGGGCACAACTAATATTCCCGAAATGGGGGGCATAACTAAAATTGCAATATCTCGGAGGGCAGAACTAATGAAAATCCTAAAATTAAATTATCTATTTAATGAAGGTGGTTTCATTTAAAATGGAGTTAATATGCAAAAGACGGCTTTCTGTATCTCATTGTACTATATACCAGCATGTTTTATTCATTTAATGTATTATTTATATTTTTACTATTCTTGTATTTTTAGATACTTATAAATATTATTTGAAACATATTTAAAATATAAATATAAAATAAAACCATTAAAAATGCATAAAATTAAATCATGGAATAAAATATAAAGATCTACTATACATATAATGTATATACCTATATTTATTTAAGTACTGATGAATACCCATTCATCACTCTTTATTCTTATATTTTAGCTACAAAAACCTTTGCAAATGCATGTAGATATATGTGAATACAAATAATTACCAAAAGCATGCATTGTGTAAAAACCTATAATTAGCATGTTTTTGTGCAAAAATAAAAGAATAAAGATTAAAAAGAAAAAGAGGGAAATATTTAGAATAAATACTGAGCAACCTAACCCAAGGGAGGGCTCAGCATGGGCCTGACCGCATAAAAATCAAAGTAGAGGGAGATAGGGGCTCATGTGTAAATATTTATGTAAATAAATAAAAATATTTTCCTCACCAAAAATATGCTTGTAGATACTTGTATATATTTATAAATATAAAATCAAAAGAAAAAGTTAAAAATCAAAAAGATCAAAAATACACCTTTCATCATGTACATAAACCACATCTATGTATTTATTTAACCTTGTAAATAAATAAAATTATTTTCCAAACTTTTTGTAAATAGTCTCTATTATATAGTGTAAATAAATAAAATAAAAACAATTAAAACAAAAACAAAATAAAAATAGCAAAAATTAAAAATACAAAAACACATTGTACAAATACCATGTATATAGATGTATATATATATTTATTTTACCTATGTACATAAATAATCAAAATGAAATAAAAATACCTTTTTATTCCTTGTTTTATACTATAAATAAATAAAATATAAAATAGGAGTAAAATTGCATAAAAATAATAATTAAAAATCAAAAAAATAAAAAACCCTAATAGTGTACATATACCTATATAGTACATACTATGTATATAGCTTATTTTTATTTCCAAAAATTAATTAAAAATCACTAAAAAATAGAAAAAAATAAAATAAAAATATTTTGTGTTTTGAGTTTTTGCAAATTCGGCCCCTAGCTACCCTTAATTTGCATTTCAAGATCCAGCCACGTGGCCGAATTCCATTGGGTCCTGGGGATGTTGACCACCCGGTCAACTACCCCCCCCCCCCAGGACCACCTTCTGCGGACTTAAGCGCCCGACCCGACTTCCCTAATTTCTAGCGCCTAAACCCGATTGAATCCCACCTAAACCCCGGGTCCGTTTTGATCTTGACATATCCGACATCCTCGCCGGGCATCCACCTTAGGATCCGCGCGCCACCACGACCTACCCGAGCCATCTTTCTCGGACCCCTCCAACATACTTAAGCGAGCTCCGCCACCTCATTTGATCATCTTTGGCCATTTGCTTCGTTCTCCAGTGAGCTCCAGAGAGTGCGTGAGGTGACAACTCGCGTCTGAGCCTGTCGAAGCGAGGAGAGGGAGCTTCGCCATCGATCCGGCGAGCCCAGCCGCCGTAGCTCCGCCACCAGCGTGAGCTTCGAGCCTCGGAGCGAGACGATCCTCGAGGCGATGACCAGGAGCATCAGCAGCTCCTCCCCAGTCTCTCCGACCACCCAGGTAACCCCTTAGCCTTCCTGTTTTCTTCAATTTCCATTTACGCCCAAATCGCTCCGCCGCTGCGCTTCTTTGATTCCGACCACTCCGTCACCCATTTCGATCATCGGAATCGTCCATTACGTCTGCCTCCTTCCGACGTACATTCTTCACCCACTCACTCAACCCAGCTCGCACAGGAGCTGGGAACCGAGCTCCTCCGTCCACCACCTTCGCCGGAGCTCGCCGCTTCGACCCATCGTTCACCCCCACTTCGCCTAACCGGGTCGAGGCAGTTTGCCCTCGACCCGCGAGTCTCCTGAGCTGCTTTGCAGGTGATACCGAGCCCATCTGAGGGCTTGGTCATTCAGGCCAGGAAGTCAAGCTCCGCCGACCTCGCCCGAGCTCTCCGGAGCTCGGCGCGATCATCGGAGCATCGCAGCAGACGCAGGAGCGCTCCAGCTTGCTTCTCCGACCATCAGAGCGCTCCAGGGAGGAGCACCGCGCACGCACGAGCCCGACGAGTCTCGCCGGGGACCTGTTCTTCGAGGACCCTCCTCTGCCGTTGATCGTCCCCCTCCGCTCCAGACTTCATCCGGACCGTCCGTCCCTGGAGCCACCAGCACCGCTCGATCTGAGGAGAGGCGATCCGGAGCGCCCACCGTCAGCAGCCGTCCGATCTCCACGTGGCGCGCATCCAGCCATCCGCTTAATAAAGGGTAATTTACCCTTAGGCCCTGTCTTTATTTTTTATTTCGTTTTAGTCCTGTAAATATTAAAGTCAGTTGTTTAGTTTTAGGGTAATTTGCATATTGGACCCTGTGCTTTCTGTTATTTGCATTTATACCCCTGCCAGTTGTGGACACGTGCTTCGACACGTGATATTTTGGGTTATTTGCAGTAGATACCCTTGTAGTTCTAGATGTTATTGAATGAATGAAAAGTTTCTCTTATTTGCATTTATATCTCTGTGCGTGATTTATTTCCACATGTGCGATATATTTTGGGTAATTTGCAGGTAAGCCCCCTAGACTTTTGGTACCTGTTACCAATAAGTCCTCGGGACTTATTTTTCTTACATTTGGGTCCCTGAGTGCCCCAGGCACGCACGTGGCGCGTGTTTTGATGGGTATTTTGCACCAGACCCCCCAGAACTTTGGTTATTTGCACTTTGGTCCCTATGCACAATGCCCTACCTTTATTTTTGAATAAAATATCAAAACACCTCCAAATCCAACGAAAATTTGACACATGGCTCCTGCCATGGTGTAGGATTTTTGTGGATTTTTGAGGACATTTTTTATTTCGTTTGATATTTGTAAAAAATCAAAAACCTCTATTTTTGTCTCTGTCTAGCTTGAAAAATCACAAAAAAATATTAAAACACATTTAAAAATTCTATAAAATTTAGCTACTGTCTATTTTGCTTAGTTTGATTTTCTAGCCAATTTTGGCTATTTTTCACTACTAAAAATCACTAAAAACTAAAAAACACTCGAAAACCTATAAAAATCCTAATAAATAAATTAAAAATCCAAAAATAATAAAATTGGTACCTAAATTTTCCTTGTTTTATCTTCTTTACAGGAAAATTACCTCCAGGCCATTTTAAGGCTCTTAGATATTTTATCTAGGGCTTTTTGGCTCGGCTGGACAGTACCCTTTATTTTAGGCATTGTTTGATTTTTAGAAAATAAAATAAACGTCAGCAAATTCTCAAAAATTCACCAAAAACACTAAAAAATATAAACTACATAAAAATATTTTTGTTTGAATTTTTGGTTGAATTTTAGTGCATTTGATAATTTGTTGAATGTGTGCCTTCTTTGTTTTTCTTATTTTCTTAATTACTTAAAAATACAAAAAAAAGATAAAAATATTCAAAAACCACTAAAAATATTTTGTTCTTTTATTTTCTTTATTTTTACTACTTCGTAGGCCTCTCGGCCAACCCATGCTCCTTGAGTTCGATCCTGGGTGCTATACCAGGTTAATCCTATAGCAGGACCGCTACTCGTGTTTTGATCGATTTTATTTTCATTAGTGGTTCATTTTTCTTGTTGACCCGAGTCCGATTGATTGAGGTCGCAACGACCGATTGATACCTTTACCTTAGTCATTTGGACGGTCATCAGAATGGCACCGTTGCCGGGGAGCACGGCTTAGTAGTTCTCTTTTTCTTTTCGTTTTTGTTTTCGCGGCTTTTCGCGGCTCTTTCAGAGCTCGCGGCTTTTCATGGCTTTTGTTTATATTTTCATTTTTGTTTTATTTTGTTTTTTTTCTTTTTCTTTTATTTTTGTTTTTATTATTTTGAGTGTTTATTTTATTTTGTATTTTTGCATACATACCCTCATTTTTATTTTCATTTATTTTTCCTTTTTATTATTTGATTATCTGGTTCTGACCACTCTGCTTTTTCTTGCGAGGGCCCGAGGACCGAGGCGGCTGATCTCGAGAAGCCGACGCAACCGCGGGATTCGGAGGCGGCTCTTTTCTTCGCAGAGCCGCAGGAGAGAGTGAGAGAGAGTAGAGTGGGAGAGTAATTTCTATTATTATTAGAATAATACAGGACACTCTCAGAGACTTGGACCTTGTGACTTAGCGGGTCTGTTTCGCCGAGAACCTGTGTGCTCGGGGGACCCTTAGGACTTTCACGGTTTTTGCGGTTTTGGTTTTCTTTTATTTTCTTACTGCCTTTTCCAGTATTTACGCGGTTTTTGCTCGAGCCCCTAGACTTAGGAATTTCTATTGCTTGTGCCGTAATTAGTAGGATCCCCACACCTAATTGATTGACTGTTCCTATAGAACATTAATTGGACCTACTAAAAATCATTAATAAAAATAATCGACTCATCTCCTTCGTAGCCTACGTGCCGCAGCCCGTCCTGTAAAGCGCTTTCTCCTACCCCCGATTTGTCGGACAGAGGAGGGACGGGCCAAGACCGGACTCTTTGGCTTGGAGGTCGGTGATCGGTTAGACGGTTCTTGCGATAGAAATTGCTCATCTAGGACTCGGCTTTCCCGTTGCATCATATAGGTAGTTTACTTTCAGTCTTTCAATTCTGCGCGGATCACTTGCATGTAGAGTGCTGGAGACAAGGTACGCATTTCTTACTCAGCATGCATCATTGATTTCATCGCGCATCGGCTTTTTCGTCTTCTCCCCCCTGTTTTGGATTAAATAACCAGGAGAACCGAAAAATTCGTTAGGCCTTTTGTTTTGATTTGAAGAATATTAAAAAGAAAAACCATAAAATTGGGACTGGTTAACACTATCGATCTTAAAAGACGCTCACCCTAAAAATTTTGTCTTGGGGAGAGCAACCCCCTCATTGTATGGTTTGGATGCGCGAGAGAGTGACCCGCACCCTAGGTAGAGCCCTTCGGTGTTAGTCCTGACTGATTACCAACTCTTCCGTGCGGGCCAGTCGGTTGGGATAGCATCGGATATCCTAACAGGTCACGTAAGCGCTCTGATATTTTGTGTGTTCACCTAATAAAATTGACAAGATAATTTGACCGAACTTTCACGGTCTTCAGCTCGCGTCGTGTTGGTGAACCGGGGGTTTGTTTTGTGATCATAGTTTCTCCAGATCTCATCCGCCCTACTCGCCAGATCAAGATGATGGGTAGACGCTCCCTTAGGCAGCCTCTGGCTGCACCGCTTCCGAGCACGTCTACCCAATCATCTAGGTTGGCCCGCGAGAGCCGAGACCAGCTCTCCGAGCCCGAGTACGACTCCGCCCTGTTCCCCTCGACCCCCTTTCTTTCAGACCTGAGAGACATGAGCTCGAGGAGATATTGATAGATTTGACAGCACCTGAGTTGGGCTCATTTGATTTTGCAGCAGACATCATGGCCGGCAGTTCCGAGGATCGTTCCCGTCAGACCGAGCACATCGTGATGGATCAGGGAGCGATCAACTCCACCTTGATTGCCTCATTAGAGACAGTTCAGCAACAGTTACGCGATCAGGGAGCGTTCATGATTGAGATGAGGAGAGAGTTGGAGCGCCTCAGAGCAGAGAGAGATCAGAGCGAGCCTGAGGACGGACCAGATGCAGAGGCACGAGCCGTAGCAGCAGCAGCAGCCGCTGCAGCGGCAGCCGCCGCGGCAGGAGGACCACCAAGACCGATGCGGGAGTTGCACAACCCCGGATCTACACTGATGCACCATTGGGTGGTGGTACCTGCTATCGTGGGGGACTTCAAGTTCCCCCCGAACACCCTGCAGATGCTTCCCCGTTTTCACGGGCTTGCCACCGAGGAGCCCCATCTCCACCTCCAGGAGTTCCTGATGATTTGCAGTACTGTCCACGACCGCCATGTGGACCAGGATACGATTCGGATGATTGCCTTCCCCTTCTCACTAGCAGACAGAGCAGCCACCTGGCTGAAGCATCTGGGGAAGTTCGTCTACACCTGGGAGCAGCTCCGCATCGAGTACTTGAACAAGTACTATCCACTCGGGCGGACGAATGCAGCGAGGGCCCTGATCAGCAACTTCTCCATGCTCCCCAATGAGCAGTTTCACGAGGCATGGGAGAGGTTTAGAGAGCTCACGGACAGATGCCCGCACCACGACATCACGAAGCCGAACCTTGTGCAGAGCTTCTTCAGCGGGTTGACACCAGAGCTCCAGGGCCTGGTGAATGCTTCTTGTGGCGGGTCCTATTTCGCCAAGGACCACGACCAGGTCTGGGCCATCTTCGAGGAGATGGCTGAGAATTATATGGTGATGTCCCAGACCCGGTTGTACACTCAGGGGAGACCCCAGCAGCAGCCAGGACTCGTGCAGTACCAGCGGATAGCACGGGTCGATGCAGGTCCTTCCAGTTCGTCCGCAGTCGCAGCAGCACAGGCAGAGTCGTCCGCTGCGAACATGGGGATCATCAGCGAGAAGTTGGACCGCATGGAGTTGATAGAGAAGAAGCAGTGCCAGGGCATCATTCAGATGGAGCAGATGGCACAGACTCTGAGCGACATGAAGACACAGCTCATGTGTCTCCAGGAGGCACAGACGGCTCCCCAGCCCCGTCTTCAGTCACGAGGCGACTCCGGCAGCAGCAGCAGCTCGTCCCAGCGCTCCAGCTCCCTACAGAAGCTTAGACAGGTTCATCTTGTACAGGCGGAGCCGTACCAGCAGCCGCAGCCCACCTACCAGTCCCCACCATCTCCAGACATGCAGATGGTGGTCTACCAGCCGGACCAGCCTCTGGCAGTACTCCCGCCAACCCCCTACGATGCAGAGCAGTTGATGGATGTCAACAGGATTTGGTATGACCGCCCCCAGCCTGGGATCCGACGAGATCATCCCGGATTCAGGTGGGGGAGTGGAGGTACCCAGCCCCAACAGCAGCCAGCCGGTCAGGGAGGGCAGTACGCCCAGCAGAGAGATCACCAACCGCAGCAGCAGCCCCCAGCTTACCAGTCACACCAGCCATCATCCTTCGTTCCTCGTCCCTATCAGCAGCAGGGACAGTCATGGAGACGTGAGCAGCAGGCTCACCCAGCATACCAGCAGCATCCCTCTTCCTACCCCTCTCAGCAGCACCACCAGCAGTTCCAGCAGCCTCAGCACCAGAGAGGCTACCCGTCGGGCTCCCATGAGAGCCCCGCCTTGGATGACGTCGCCCGCCTCCTCACGGATCAACAGGCCACATTTAGGCGGGAGATGGACGAGTTCTGCCAGGAGATGCAGGACCTGGTGAGAGGGAAGGCTGCCATTCCTGCACAGATCGAGCCGAACCCGAACAACCTCAAGAGGAAGTCTGAGCAGGTAGTTTCCACTGAGCATGCCACTCCTAGTGACCCCTTTGATGATACATCTTCGGATCTATTTGATGCTGATTTTGTTACACTTAGGAGCGGTAGGACACCAGCAGGCGGCGGCGCCTCGTCTGAGCTACACCACGAGGATACTTCCGGGGCGCCACATGAGGAGGAGGAGAGCGGTACTGAGGCCGCTCCATATGACGATGGTGGTACTGATGCCACCAAGGATGCTGATTCCACCGGCGGTACTGAGGCCGCCGCTTCACCAGTTCGAGGAGGTGGTACTGACACCACCAGTTTAGCTGAGCTAGCCCGCGGTACTGATGCCGCGAGACGTCCAGCAGCAGCAGCAGCAGAGCCAGCCCGTGGTGGTACTGAGGCCACCGGTGTGTGTTTTGATAGAGATGTTGTCTTTCCTCATGTTACTAGATCTCAGAACTCTATTTTGAATAAAGGAAAAGGTTTAGTTTCTTCTGGTCCCACTGTGGTGAGTGATGTATGTGTGGATCCGGCCGTCGAGCCGTCTAGGCCTTTTCCTAGTCCTTCATATGCGAAGGACCCTGTGATCCCCTTCCCTAGAACCCTTCAGATGGGGAAGAGGAAGAAAAAAGAAAATGATCCAAAAAAGAGAGAGCAGGAGGAGTTCAGTCAGAGCATGATCGATAGATTCCACATCCAGCTGACCCTCCAGGAGGCTTTGCAGCACATCCCCCTTCTTCAGCGATCTTTGAGAGATAGGACCACAGTCAGGAGGAGGAGGAGGAACCACACTTCAGAGATTCATGTGCTGACGAAAGCCACGTGTTTTGCGATCCAGAACCGTCTGCCAGCCAAGAGGCCAGATTCAGGGGCCCCATATGTCAGATGCCAGATTAGTGAGCAGAGGTTCGACCGGACTTTATTAGATAGCGGGTCGTCGATCAACCTACTTCCGGCAGCCCTTCTCGACCGCTTCGAGTTGGGCACTCTTCGACAGAGCAGGACAGTCCTTCAGTTTGCTGATCGATCTGTCAAGAGGCCGAAGGGGTTGTTGCGAGACGTTATCGTCACGATTCAGGGCCTGAAATTCCCCGTGGACTTCGTAGTGATGGAAATGGAGATCCCTGATTCAGTGACCGATACCCCCATCATCCTCGGTCATCCGTTCTTGGCCACAGCCAAGGTGGAGGCTGATCATGACAGCGGGAAGGTGTACTTTCGCGTCGAGGGCGAGAGTATACAAATAGAGACGGTCAAGGACTACAGAGCCAGAGAGAGAGCACGCTCAGAGGCTAGCACAGATTCAGAGCAGCTGACAGACGCAGAGCCAGACATCCACCAGGACTGTGATTTTTTGATCACAGACGATGAGGCAGCATGGGCAGATCCTGCAGCACAGGCCATCCTCTCATTTTCAGATACAGCTGATGCCGAGATGATAGCAGAGGAGAGCCTGGAGAGCACAGCCCTGGTCCAGGATACTATAGAGGCAGCAGAGCCAGTTCTTGACCGCGACACGGATTTCAGTGATGGTGGTGCTGAGGCCACCTTGTGTTTCGGTGGTACTGATGCCACCGTATTTGATGCAGATCCCTCGGATTCAGAGTCTGATTGGGCAGATTGTGATGATCAGATGCCAGACTTGAATCCACTTGAGCCTACAGAGGAGGAGGAGGTAGATGCAGAGGAGATCAGAGACAGCACAGTTGAGCAGCCTCCTCCAGATCCAGTTTGCGAGAGTTCGCTTTCTTTCTCCTAGGCAGATTTGGCAGACTTAGCAGCATTCACTCATTTCCTTCCGCAGCTAGATTTGCCAGCACCCAGCCTTCCAGAGCTGAAGCCGCTCCCTACTTCGCTGAAGTATCGGTTCCTTGCGGGCGAGCCAGAGATGTACCCAGTCATCATCTCCACCGATCTGACTGGAGAGCAAGAATCCTGTTTGATGGGGGTTCTTGAAAAGAACCGCAAGGCAATCGGATGGAGCGTAGCAGATCTCCATGGGATTAGTCCATCAGTGTGCTCCCACTATATCTATCTCGAGGAAGGGGCGAAGCCGTCGCGTGAGTTCTAGCGGCGACTGAACCCCAACCTGAGAGAGGTTGTGATGAAGGAAATATCAAAATGGTGGAGTGCAGATTTTATTTATCCCATTTCCGACTCCAAGTGGGTCAGCCCCTTGCATGTGGTGCCCAAGAAGACGGGCATCACGACTGTGATCAGTGAGTCGGGAGAGGAGATTGCTACACGAGTACCCACCTCTTGGAGGTTCTGTGTTGACTACAGGAGACTCAACCAGGCCACCAAGAAGGACCATTTCCCCCTGCCTTTTATTGACCAGATCATTGAGAGACTAGCAGGAAAGAGCCATTATTACTTCCTGGATGGGTACTCGGGCTACAATCAGGTAGCCATCGCTCATGAGGATCAGGAGAAGACCACATTTACCTGTCCCTTTGGTACATATGCCTTTCGACGCATGCCATTTGGGCTATGCAACGCCCCTGCGACTTTTCAGAGGTGCATGCTGTCAATATTTTCGGACATGGTAGGGGAATGTTTGGAGGTCTTCATGGACGATTTCTCGGTCTACGGCGACGGATTCGACTCATGTCTTGACTGCCTAGACCGAGTACTCCAGCGATGTATTGAGTATCAGTTGGTTCTATCTTGGGAGAAGAGTCACTTCATGGTGACTCAAGGGACGGTGCTTGGCCACATCATCTCCAACAGGGGCATGGAGGTTGATCCGGCCAAGGTTGATGTCATTAGGAAACTCGCACCGCCGTCCAATCTGAGGCAGCTACGGTCATTCCTGGGGCAGGTTGGATTTTATAGGAGATTTATTCAGGATTTCAGCAGGATTGCCCGGCCGTTGACTGACCTCTTGACGAAAGACACCGAGTTCCTTGTCGATGACAAGTGTCTTTCATCCTTCGTGACTCTCCAGCAGTGTGTTATTGAGGCGCCTGTCCTCCAGCCACCGGATTGGTCTCTCCCATTTGAGATCATGATGGATGCCTCCGATTTTGCCGTGGGGGCAGTGCTGGGACAGAGGAGGGATGGAGTTCCATTTGCCATTCACTACGCTAGCCGCACATTGGATTCCGCCCAGCGGAATTACACGGTTACAGAAAAGGAGATGCTAGCCGTAGTGTTCGCCCTAGATAAGTTCAGATCGTATATCATTGGATCTAGAGTGACTTTGTACACAGATCACACCGCCATCAGGTACCTCATGGCAAAGAAGGATGCCAAGGCCAGATTGATTAGATGGATCCTTCTACTCCAGGAGTTCGACATTGAGATCAAGGATAAGCCTGGAGTCAAGAATGTGGTGGCGGATCATCTCTCCCGTTTAGAGCAGCCTGAGGAGACTGAGCAGATTGACCCTATTCGAGATACCTTCCCAGATGAGGCGATTCTTGCTATCGCCTCACTCCCGTGGTACGCCGATATTGTGAACTTTCTCGTTGCTGGGAAAGTTCCACAAGATTGGCCCAGGTAGAGACTTGAGACCTTCCTTGCGAAGGCGAAGTCCTACCATTGGGAGGATCCCATCCTTTACCACGAAGGAGGGGATAGCGTCTGGCGTCGGTGTATTCCTCAGGAGGAACACCATAGCGTCCTCACTTACTGCCACAAGCTTGAGGCAGGAGGACATCATTCTGGGAGGAGAACGGCACAGAAAGTGCTCCAATCCGGCTTGTGGTGGCCTACCCTCTTCAAGGACTCAGATGAGTTCGTGAAGAGGTGTACTGACTGTCAGAGGATGGGCACTTGTGGACAGCGTGATATGATGCCGATGCAGCCCATTCACTTCTGTGAGGTTTTTGACGCATGGGGCATCGATTTCATGGGTCCATTCCCTAAGAGTCAGGGATTCGAGTACATTCTGTTGGCCGTTGATTATGTTAGTCGTTGGGTGGAGGCTATCCCTGCCCGAGCCGCTGATGCGAGGACAGTTTGCAGATTTTTGAGGAAGCACATCATCACGCGGTTCGGGGTTCCACGAGTTCTGATTTCTGATGGGGGATCTCACTTCATCAACGACCAGGTGAAGGCACTTGCTAGCGAGTTTGGCATAGATCATCGTGTTGCTACACCTTACCATCTACAGACGAATGGTCTAGCCGAGGTGTCGAATAGGGAGATCAAGACTATATTGCAGAAAGTCGTCCGCCCTGACCGAAAGGATTGGTCACAGCTTTTGGACTCGGTCTTGTGGGCATATAGGACGTCTTTCAAGACTCCATTGGGCACATCTCCCTTTGGCCTCATATATGGCAAGCCATGCCATTTACCTGTTGAGCTGAGGCACAAGTCACTTTGGGCAGTTACAGATATTCTTATGGATCCAGATGGTATGGGAGACCAGAGGAGGGCAGAGTTAGCCGCCTTGGAGGAGCTTAGAGATACAACATTCTCAAACAGCCTACATTATAAGGAGAAAGTGAAGGAGTGGCATGATTCTCACATCAGCCACAAGCATTTTGAGATTGGACAGAGAGTATGGCTGTTTGATGCGAGGCTACGTTTATTTCCAGGGAAGCTACAGAGCAAATGGAAGGGACCCTACTTGATCAGAAAGGTACACGACAACGGTAGCATCGACATATCTGAGTTGTCTTCTGGGAGTACCTTTAGAGTGAACGGCCAGCGGCTCAAGCCATTTCTAGATCATGAGCCGCGGGTCGCTGATCTTGCCCCTATTCATTTTGCGTGAGATGTGGTCTTTGACTCACATCTAATGCATCTCACGCCTGAGTTTCACTGATCTTCCGCCTTGTATAGATCCAGATGTCCATATCGCTACAGTCTTTAGTCCCACATTCCTTTCTTCATCTTGTGATTATGCTATACTTAGGGTGCACTTTACCCTAAGTATAGGGGGATGTGAGACCTTATGGGTATTTCTTTTGTTTCTGCTTACCCATGTTTTACTGCCTATACTTAGGGATCTTTCACCCTAAGTATAGGGGGGGTAGACCCTGTACATTCTCCACTCGGTTTTTCCCTTAGTGTACAGCCTGCTATACTTAGGATTATTTAATCCTAAGTATAGGGGGAAGACCCGAGATCCTCTTGACCTTCTATTTTATTCTTCCTCTTTGTATATAGCCTTTCTTTTCACTGCCCTATGCCAAGCACGAGTTATGTCTTCTTCATCGCTCTTGACTCTGAGGACATCGTTCGAGCTAAGTATAGGGGGTGTGTATATATTTCATATATACTTTAGCCATAACTCGTACTTTGTGTGAGTGTGTTTATAAATAAAATGGCTAAAAAACACAAAAAATTAAAAAATTTTCATGTACATAAACTTCTTTTATTTGCACATAAATAGCTAGTGTATAAATTATTTTTGTAAAAATGATTTCAAAAATCTTTTGTGTAAAGCTTGTGTAAATATTTTTTGTATCAAAATTATGTATATAGTACAAAATTTTTCCAAAATGTTTTGAAAATCAAAAGTTTGCAAAAATCTTGTGTAAATGTGTGTAAATATCTTTTTGCAAAACTTGCACTTCATGCATCATCCATTCATGATTTCAAAACATTTTTTTCAAAAATTTTGCATGATTGTAAACATTTGTGTAAATAAGCATCTCTTGTACATATGTATATAGTTTTTCTGGATGATAGTTGACATTTAAACTAGCCTGGAATCAAATTGAGAAATGGAGCTTGATTAAGATCTTAATCCACCTAACTTCTAAGAGGAACCTTATAGGGCTTAGGTTTAAGGCTTTTCAGGTCCATGGTGACTTAATTCTTTGAGTCCACTAGGCTATGATCACATGTCATCTCAATGAGCCTAAGTAGAGCACTTAACAACAACACATGACTCATATAGATTATGGCTTTACTTGGACACCAGCACTATGCACCGAGCTCTCTACGGATGAGGTGGTGAGGAGGCAGTCTTTCTTGACTTGGGGTAGCATATGAGGGTAGTACTTCTAGGCGGAACCTCTCTTCTTCTTTTAGTGAAGGAAGTGCGTCTCAACTTGGTCTGGTTGCCATGAGGTCTAACGACGGGAGTTGTGGGTTGCAATAAAGCTTCAAAAGAGGAATAGTCTACTGGCTCAAGAGGAAAAACTCCTTGTATATATGCTGCACATGTATATGTTGTACAGATGCACTTGAAAAAAAATGTGCAAAAAGAAAAGAACTCCAAAAAAGTGGTGGGTCTGAGAGAAAATGATAATCCCACCGGAGTATGTATATAGATTGCAATAAGCAAAGCTTGGTTTCATGTTCCACCTGTTGTAGCTTGCAGCAGGGAGACTTGGCTACACTGGTCAAGCTCCCAAGGGTACTTGGCTACACTGGCCTTGACCCATTCTCTTCTCCTCCTCTTCTTGAGCCGGTTGAACTTGAACTTTGAAGGGAATACCTCGCTCCTCGAAGAAAGAGTGGCCAGATTGATGTCATAGAGTTACCTTGTTGGGGAGGTGACGAGACGCAAAATCGGCCCTTTAATAGAGTGTTTTTAGCACATGGAATCATCATCGTAGTCGGGCCGGTTTCGGGTCGTCAAAGCGATCACCTCATTTAGATATATGCCATAATGAATCGAAATGAGGTGATCGTGAATTTATTTTACTTGGCAAGATACCAAGGTCGAACTCAGGGACACGAGCCTCTCTCGTATTGATCGGACTTAAGTGTGTTTAATCAAATGTTGAAATAAAGCATATAGGTCAAAGCAACAACATGACAATGCAATTAAAATAAAACATGCATTTTTTTAAACATTTTTTATCATGCAAATGAATGCACATGCAAAGCATCACAAATATGCCCTAGTCACAAATTTATAAGCAAAATATTCAATGAGTTAATTCCAGATTTATTTGAAGTGCCAAAACTTGATCGTCAAAGTGAACAAGGCATGAGAACTCAATAAAAGTCACTTAGATAACTTAATACTTCATTAAAATTCAAGTCTCTAAGATAAAAGACTAATCATGCCATCAAAAAGTACATCAAACAAGCTCTCAAACGAAACTGAAATCAACTAAAACAGAGGTACGGTGCTCAAGATATGCTAAAATGAAAACAAGGGCATAACTGAAAGGAAACATGAAAAGATAACTACAAAAAGGTCCTTGGGAGGGACTAAAAAGAAATAAAAATAAGGCGCGAGTCCTTCCCTGTAATTTTACCAAAGGCGCGAGGACCTTTTTGCAAATATGGAGAAGTTCGAGGGCGTCTCTGCAAATTACCCAGACTAGCACGTGCCCCGCACGTGCTCTCCAGGCTCGGAAGTCGGCTCGGATTCGGCAGAGGTTCGGAGGCGCTTCGGCTCGGGCTTTGGTTCGGACTCGCTGCAGGCTCGGAGGCTGAGGCTCGGCGAAGCCTCTGGTGTCGCCACGTGGCTAACTGTCGACCCTTGGATCATGATGATCCAAGGGTTACTGGTGAAAGAGCCCCTGGTCGACGTGGCTGCACAACGGCCATCGGATCTTGCACATCCAACGGCATCTGGAGAAGGCTCTGGCTGATGGCGTGTCGGCATCGGGACCGTTAGATGGTCGCTGGGCGAGGACCATCTAACGGCTACTGCATCTCCTCTCTCGGCCGAAGACGGGCGGCGGGTTCAGAGCTCCGGCGAAGGAGCTCCTCCTCCGCCTGCCACTCTCGGCCACGGTGGACCTTCCCAAAGCTCACTAAATGATCGTCGAGGAAGCCCGGAGCTCGGGGAAGGTCCAGAAGCAACTGGCGACACTCGTCGGAGCTCGGATGGGCATGGCGAGGTCGGTGAAGTCTGCTCCGACGGGCCTCCAGCCATTGATGCCCAATGAAGACCTGCAGCGTTATGATACATAGCCGAAGCAGGAGATCGCGGTGTGCGTGCGAAGTGGAGTGAACAGAGAGCTAATCGAGCGAAGAAGGTGGAAGCTCGTAGCTCCTCCGCCGTGAATGGCGGAGGAGATGGGTCGGAAGCGCTAGGGGGTCTGGAGGAAGGAGGACATGGTCGGAGCGATTCGCGATGAAGGGGGGAGTGTGGCGGAGCTTTTGGGAGGAACGATGGAGGGTAAAAATGGCCGGAGTGACCGAGAAAAATCGAAGAAATTAAAGAAAATTACAGAGGAAGAAGAAGAGGTACTTACCTTGGTCGGGCGGAGCGGAGGCTTGGGCTGGAGCTCAGATGGAGCACCGGGTCTTCGCTGGACGTCGCCAGCCGGTCGACGCAGCTCGAGCGGTCGCGGGAGCGCCGCAACTCCACCGTGAATGGCGGAGGGTCTCACCGGGGGATTTGAGGTCGTCTTCGCTCTATCCGACGCCTCCCCCTGTCACAGGGAGGCGGAGGAGGGCTGGGCCCCTCCCCGCGTAAAGGTGGACGGTTTGAAATGGAGGGGGAGGCGAGGTTTTTAATGGGGGAACCGGCGGTGATCGTGGCGAAAACGTGAAGTTTGACCGTGAACCTGGAGCGACTGGAGGGAAGTTATGGTTAATGGAGTGATGCGCGAGGATCGTGGGAGATGGAAGAAGACCTAGGGACGGTTGGCGAAGTGTGAGGTAGTCGGAGGTGGTCAAAAGAATAGGAAGGGGGCGAGGGATGCGCGAGCTGGAAGTCGTGGGGAGAAGGGGTCTTCGGAGGTAGACGACGGTCTCCTGACCATTGGATCTGGAGATCCAACGGTGGAGATCTAAGCGCGAACGAGAGGATGGGATTAGATCTGGGGCGGTGAGATCAGAGGCGGATGGAAGCGCCACGTGGCGGATTGAGAGCGAGGCGCCATCGGGCGGTTTGGATGAGATGTGAGGGTTGATCGAGCGGCTAAAAATGGATAGCAGGTTGAGCGGCTCAGATCAAGTTCGAGATGACGTGATCAAAGGGCTGCAGCAGAGCCACGTGTCGTGCCAAGGGAGCGGCGCGAACGGATGGCCGTGATGGGAGGCTGGATCTGATCAAACGGATGTGGGTAAGGAGCGGCGTGGAAGGAGCACAGCCGTTGGATCCATGAAGGGATCTGACGGTTGTGGTCGGCGGCGGTTAAGACAAAGAGGTCGGGCCACGTGGAGCCCCCCAGAATGGGCCACGTGGCCCAATCAGGTTATTTCGAGAGCATTTTTAATTTTTGAGGGCTTATTAGGTCGAATTTGAGAAAACTCAAAACATGAAAGTTGTAGATCTTGACGAGATCTACAAGTTTCATGTCTGACCAAAACTGGAAAAGAGATCAAACAAGGGCCCGAAATATTTTTGAGGATATTTTTAAGTCTAAAAATACCACTGATTTTGTTTTGTCATTTTTTGTGGTTTTTAATTTATTTAGAACTCTGTTAATTATTAGACATTAACAGGAAATTATTGACAAACTTTTAAGCAAGGGGGTTAATTATGGAAAATAAAGATGATGAAACTGAGGTTCATCACCCCCCTATACTTAAACTATGCTCGTCCTCGAGCATCAAAAAGAATGACTAAGTTGGATTAACCCCCTTGTGCATGTGAATACAGGATCCAATCTGATCAAGTCGACTCGGCTTCAGAGATCCAAAATTTTAGAGTTCAACCCAGCCTTAATTAAGAGGCTTCCAATTCCTCTACTTCTCTAGACTCTCTCTGATGTACATATAAACTAAAGGATATGAGTTTAGTGTTGACTGCAATTCTGAGAGTAGAGTCAATTCGTCACCCAAAATCTTGGTCCGAGAAAATCTCCTAAGGACCCAATCCTCAGCACTAGGGAATAAATCAAATCTTGCATTCAGTCCACCTTCTCTTTAGTTTGTCAGACTTAGAAAATGTGGATGGCAGGCCAGAAATGGAGGGCATGGGATTGTGTCAATTCTTCTCTCCCTCTCATTGGAACAAGGATTCCCTCTAGTGCCTTTTACGCAACACATTTTTTTGTTGTTGATCAGTGCGTCCGTCAAGAGAAGTTGGAGCCGTCTGCACTTGTTTTCCTGGGAGTACACCGGGGTGTGTCTCTTTTGAGTACCTATCGTACCTTCGACACCCAGACTTGTAGCATTTATGATGCAGAGCCCTTTTTTGGTGCAAGCCCGACTCCTGGTCCTAATAGCGGTGGTCCAAGTGGACACTTTGAAAAGTTTGGGAGCGCTCGCCTTTGGAGGAAGCTTTTTGACTTTGGTGGAATGTGAGCTTTTCTTTGAATTTCATTGACTTGTATAATTGGTGGCTAGCTCCACTGCTTTTACCAAGAGTTGGCGCACACTGATCAACATTTTTTATTTATTTTTCACACCCAGGCACTTAGGTTAATGTCAAGAGATTAGTATAAGAATCAAGTTCTCATACTGGCTAAGATTGCTGACACTCAGGTTTCATGAAGCCTCCAAAGATTTTATCCCATCCTCGAGCATCATTAGATCAAATCCAAACTCGACTTCCTCATCCCAATCCCTCAGGTGAAAAATCAACTCATCTCATCAAGAACCACAGTCGTGCATGTGATGTGCTGATCATATTCTTTATGTCTGAGACTAAGCATGGAATATAGCATGCAAATCTAGAAACTTAGGAGAATGTGGATGATTAAGTCTAAGACCCTGATGGCTAAGGCTGGTTAACCTAAAATCTCAAGGACTTCTAAAAGCTAAGTCTCCTTGACCAATTCAGATCCTGGGTGAAAGTGTAAGGGTAGAGGACTAATCCAACTTCTTCATTCAAAAACAAGACACTTTTTTTTTGAACTTCAAGAGATATAACAACTGCCTAAACTCAATTAAGTAGCTACAATTCAGCTAGCATGGATGTAAGTACAGGCTGAAGCCCGTTGCTTGAGGACGGGGCCTTACGCGATGCCCTCTAAACCATCCAATCTGCTAAGGGCGAACCCTCACTGAACGCGGCTTTCTTAATTGGGCTTAGTAGTCACTAATAGCTCCTAAAGGTTTTTAGGGGTTTTCTGATTTTTATGGATTTTAATAAGAGAGTTAAAACACAAGTTAGACTCAACTTTCCTTGAAAAGAGATGGCGATTTTTCAAAACCCATGTCACACAAAATAAAAATTTTCAAAACATTTTCAAAAATCATTTTCGAAAATATTTCTATAAAATAGTGTAACATAATATCGAAAAACTGCGAAATCCTTTGAGTTTTCTTAGTCCAATGAATTTATACCTTAGCCAAAAAGTTTTTAATTTTTCAAATTTTCAGATTATAGCTAAAGTAAATATACGGTATATACGGTATACCCCCCTATACTTAAACTTTGCTATGTCCTCATAGCACTAGATGTTACAAGAACATATGTCCATTTAAATAGAAGAATATACGGGAGCTAAGAGGGGCTCCCCCTATACTTAGGTTAGAAATAACCTAAGTATAAAGGCAAGAAAAGATGAGTAGAGAAATCACAGGGACATGGGTCCCCCCTATACTTAGGCTGAGATTAGCCTAAGTATAAAGATGGAGATTGATGTTGGAAGAGACCCAAGGTGAACGAAGAAGAGGGATGGATATACAAGTGAGCGGCTGAATCTTCGGAGATGAAATGGAGTGTCTTCGGATTTGGGGTGTGTGTCACATCAAACAAGGCTCAATCAAGCAACCAAACCCTTAGTTTCACCAACTCACACATGAAACCAACCAAGGTTGGTTGATTATCTTGTCTGTTTTATTGGTGATAAAACATTAGATACTTACGCGAAGAAAATGTGAATCAAAGCGTATGCGCGGGTGTTGCTCTCCCAAAACCGAATTTTACTCCATTTTTGGTTGACTTGTAATTAACAGTCCCACTTTTATGTTAGGTTATCACTGAATTATGGTTAGCACATCAATCAGAAAATCATCGTCTACCGTTCATTCCATTTTCCATTTATCCTAGGTGATCAATCTAGAAAAATGAAAGCCGAGAAAAACATGTATTCGATGAAGAAAAACGCGATCTAGGCTAAGCGAGAAATCATGCAGTGATTTGACGATAAAAGCCGTGAAAAATCTGGGGCCGTTTTGAAAATCAAATCAAACATGTATGCAAGTCGAAAAAAACCGCACCTAATCATGCATCTATTAGCGGTGATTAATCTTCATGAATTTTAGCTAAGTGATGCGAGATTATGTGCGTCTTTATTTAAAGTGTGTCCTACCTACGATTAAACACACAAGAAATGAAGAATTTAAAATGTGCTCGGAGAGCCGTGTGCCTATCCTAGGTCGACACTCAAGTGGGGACGATCCCCACACAACCACATTCGTCCGATTACAATCGCGAGTCTTCGATCGAAGACCACTGTAAAAGACGAGTTTATTATAAAAAATAAATGCAACACATTATTTTTTTTTCTTTTCTTTCTTATCGACTCCAAGCATGCTTCTGCGGCTCCTCGCAGCGGGGAGTATCCTGCTCCTCGCCTCCTTGATCCATCAAGGGCCCTGCCACAAAAACAATAGTTAGATATCAAATAAGGAAGAAAAAATTTTATATACAAAATATATGATCATTTGACCTATAAAAAGAAACACTAAATTAAACACGCAAAAATCCAAAAAATAAAAGAAATGAGCCGTGTCCCCGGCAACGGCGCCATCTGACGAGACGCAAAATCGGCCCTTTAATAGAGTGTTTTTAGCACATGGAATCATCATCGTAGTCGGGCCGGTTTCGGGTCGTCAAAGCGATCACCTCATTTAGATATATGCCATAATGAATCGAAATGAGGTGATCGTGAATTTATTTTACTTGGCAAGATACCAAGGTCGAACTCAGGGACACGAGCCTCTCTCGTATTGATCGGACTTAAGTGTGTTTAATCAAATGTTGAAATAAAGCATATAGGTCAAAGCAACAACATGACAATGCAATTAAAATAAAACATGCATTTTTTTAAACATTTTTTATCATGCAAATGAATGCACATGCAAAGCATCACAAATATGCCCTAGTCACAAATTTATAAGCAAAATATTCAATGAGTTAATTCCAGATTTATTTGAAGTGCCAGAACTTGATCGTCAAAGTGAACAAGGCATGAGAACTCAATAAAAGTCACTTAGATAACTTAATACTTCATTAAAATTCAAGTCTCTAAGATAAAAGACTAATCATGCCATCAAAAAGTACATCAAACAAGCTCTCAAACGAAACTGAAATCAACTAAAACAGATGTACGGTGCTCAAGATATGCTAAAATGAAAACAAGGGCATAACTGAAAGGAAACATGAAAAGATAACTACAAAAAGGTCCCTGGGAGGGACTAAAAAGAAATAAAAATAAGGCGCGAGTCCTTCCCTGTAATTTTACCAAAGGCGCGAGGACCTTTTTGCAAATATGGAGAAGTTCGAGGGCGTCTCTGCAAATTACCCAGACTAGCACGTGCCCCGCACGTGCTCTCCAGGCTCGGAAGTCGGCTCGGATTCGGCAAAGGTTCGGAGGCGCTTCGGCTCGGGCTTTGGTTTGGACTCGCTGCAGGCTCGGAGGCTGAGGCTCGGCGAAGCCTCTGGTGTCGCCACGTGGCTAACTGTCGGCCCTTGGATCATGATGATCCAAGGGTTACTGGTGAAAGAACCCCTGGTCAACGTGGTTGCACAACGGCCATCGGATCTTGCACATCCAACGGCATCTGGAGAAGGCTCTGGCTGATGGCATGTCGGCATCGGGACCGTTAGATGGTCGCTGGGCGAGGACCATCTAACGGCTACTGCATCTCCTCTCTCGGCCGAAGACGGGCGGCGGGTTCAGAGCTCCGGCGAAGGAGCTCCTCCTCCGCCTGCCACTCTCGGCCACGGTGGACCTTCCCAAAGCTCACTAAATGATCGTCAAGGAAGCCCGGAGCTCGGGGAAGGTCCAGAAGCAACTGGCGACACTCGTCGGAGCTCGGATGGGCATGGCGAGGTCGGTGAAGTCTGCTCCGACGGGTCTCCAGCCATTGATGCCCAATGAAAACCTGCAGCGTTATGATACATAGCCGAAGCAGGAGATCGCGGTGTGCATGCGAAGTGGAGTGAACGGAGAGCTAATCGAGCGAAGAAGGTGGAAGCTCGTAGCTCCTCCGCCGTGAATGGCGGAGGAGATGGGTCGGAAGCGCTAGGGGGTCTGGAGGAAGGAGGACATGGTCGGAGCGATTCGCGATGAAGGGGGGAGTGTGGCGGAGCTTTTGGGAGGAACGATGGAGGGTAAAAACGGCCGGAGTGACCGAGAAAAATCGAAGAAATTAAAGAAAATTACAGAGGAAGAAGAAGAGGTACTTACCTTGGTCGGGCGGAGCGGAGGCTTGGGCTGGAGCTCAGATGGAGCACCGGGTCTTCGCTGGACGTCGCCAGCCGGTCGACGCAGCTCGAGCGGTCGCGGGAGCGCCGCAACTCCACCGTGAATGGCGGAGGGTCTCACCGGGGGATTTGAGGTCGTCTTCGCTCTATCCGACGCCTCCCCCTGTCACAGGGAGGCGGAGGAGGGCTGGGCCCCTCCCCGCGTAAAGGTGGACGGTTTGAAATGGAGGGGGAGGCGAGGTTTTTAATGGGGGAACCGGCGGTGATCGTGGCGAAAACGTGAAGTTTGACCGTGAACCTGGAGCGACTGGAGGGAAGTTATGGTTAATGGAGTGATGCGCGAGGATCGTGGGAGATGGAAGAAGACCTAGGGACGGTTGGCGAAGTGTGAGGTAGTCGGAGGTGGTCAAAAGAATAGGAAGGGGGCGAGGGATGCGCGAGCTGGAAGTCGTGGGGAGAAGGGGTCTTCGGAGGTAGACGACGGTCTCCTGACCGTTGGATCTAGAGATCCAACGGTGGAGATCTAAGCGCGAACGAGAGGATGGGATTAGATCTGGGGCGGTGAGAACAGAGGTGGATGGAAGCGCCACGTGGCGGATTGAGAGCGAGGCGCCATCGGGCGGTTTGGATGAGATGTGAGGGTTGATCGAGCGGCTAAAAATGGATAGCAGGTTGAGCGGCTCAGATCAAGTTCGAGATGACGTGATCAAAGGGCTGCAGCAGAGCCACGTGTCGTGCCAAGGGAGCGGCACGAACGGATGGCCGTGATGGGAGGCTGGATCTGATCAAACGGATGCGGGTAAGGAGTGGCGTGGAAGGAGCACAGCCGTTGGATCCATGAAGGGATCTGACGGTTGTGGTCGGCGACGGTTAAGACAAAGAGGCCGGGCCACGTGGAGCCCCCCAGAATGGGCCACGTGGCCCAATCAGGTTATTCCGAGAGCATTTTTAATTTTTGAGGGCTTATTAGGTCGAATTTGAGAAAAATCAAAACATGAAAGTTGTAGATCTTGACGAGATCTACAAGTTTCATGTCTAACCAAAACTGGAAAAGAGATCAAACAAGGGCCCGAAATATTTTTGAGGGTATTTTTAAGTCTAAAAATACCACTGATTTTGTTTTGTCATTTTTTTGTGGTTTTTAATTTATTTAGAACTCTGTTAATTATTAGACATTAACAGGAAATTATTGACAAACTTTTAAGCAAGGGGGTTAATTATGGAAAATAAAGATGATGAAATTGAGGTTCATCAGGAGGGTTGTCAAGTTGCCATTTCTGAGGTGGAGAGCTTAGACTTCACATTCACAGGACAAGAAAAGATTCATGGTCTTCAGGGTTTGTGGTTGATGACTTGTTCTGATCTGGAGCATTGAGGAGTCTGGGTTATAGATTAGTGGAACTTAGAGGCTGTTGAGTTTTAAGCTTAAGTCTAAATAAGGTTCCGACACATTAATAATCCAAAGATCTGATCGAGCTCCATACCCCAATTTAATGAAGGCAAGTTTGATAATCAACCTTGATCCATGTACATCCTCTTTTTCTTTTTCTTTCTTTCTTTTTCACTTCTTTTTCAAATAAGTGTTTGCTAAGGGACTAGCAAAGTTAAGTATAGGGGGGTGATGAATACCCATTCATCACTCTTTATTCTTATATTTTAGCTACAAAAACCTTTGCAAATGCATGCAGATATATGTAAATACAAATAATTATCAAAAGCATGCATTGTGTAAAACCTATAATTAGCATATTTTTGTGCAAAAATAAAAGAATAAAGATTAAAAAGAAAAAGAGGGAAATATTTAGAATAAATATTGAGCAACCTAACCCAAGGGAGGGCTCAGCATGGGCCTGACCGCATAAAAATCAAAGTAGAGGGAGATAGGGGCTCATGTGTAAATATTTATGTAAATAAATAAAAATATTTTCCTCACCAAAAATATGCTTGTAGATACTTGTATATATTTATAAATATAAAATCAAAAGAAAAAGTTAAAAATCAAAAAGATAAAAAATACACCTTTTATCATGTACATAAACCACATCTATGTATTTATTTAACCTTGTAAATAAATAAAATTATTTTCCAAACTTTTTGTAAATAGTCTCTATTATATAGTGTAAATAAATAAAATAAAAACAATTAAAACAAAAACAAAATAAAAATAGCAAAAATTAAAAATACAAAAACACATTGTACAAATACCATGTATATAGATGTATATATATATATATTTATTTTACCTATATACATAAATAATCAAAATGAAATAAAAATACCTTTTTATTCCTTGTTTTATACTATAAATAAATAAAATATAAAATAGGAGTAAAATTGCATAAAAATAATAATTAAAAATCAAAAAAATAAAAAACCCTAATAGTGTACATATACCTATATAGTACATACTATGTATATAGCTTATTTTTATTTCCAAAAATTAATTAAAAATCATTAAAAATAGAAAAAAATAAAATAAAAATATTTTGTGTTTTGAGTTTTTGCAAATTCGGCCCCAAGCTACCCTTAATTTGCATTTCAAGATCCAGCCACGTGGCCGAATTCCATTGGGTCCTGGGGATGTAGACCGCCCGGTCAACTACCCCCCCCCCCCCCCGAGGACCACCTTCTGCGGACTTAAGCGCCCGACCCGACTTCCCTAATTTCTAGCGCCTAAACCCGATTGAATCCCACCTAAACCCCGGGTCCGTTTTGATCTTGACATATCCGACATCCTCGCCGGGCATGCACCTTGGGATCCGCGCGCCACCACGACCTACCCGAGCCATCTTTCTCGGACCCCTCCAGCATACTTAAGCGAGCTCCGCCCCTCATTTGATCATCTTTGGCCATTTGCTTCGTTCTCCAGTGAGCTCCAGAGAGTGCGTGAGGTGACATCTCGCGTCTGAGCCTGTCGAAGCGAGGAGAGGGAGCTTCGCCATCGATCCGGCGAGCCCAGCCGCCGTAGCTCCGCCACCAGCGTGAGCTTCGAGCCTCGGAGCGAGACGATCCTCGAGGCGACGACCAGGAACATCAGCAGCTCCTCCCCAGTCTCTCCGACCACCCAGGTAACCCCTTAGCCTTCCCGTTTTCTTCAATTTCCATTTACGCCCAAATCGCTCCGCCGCCGCGCTTCTTTGATTCCGACCACTCCGTCACCCATTTCGATCATTGGAATCGTCCATTACGTCCGCCTCCTTCCGACGCACATTCTTCACCCACTCACTCAACCCAGCTCGCACAGGAGCTGGGAACCGAGCTCCTCCGTCCACCACCTTCGCCGGAGCTCGCCGCTTCGACCCATCGTTCACCCCCACTTCGCCTAACCGGGTCGAGGCAGTTTGCCCTCGACCCGCGAGTCTCCTGAGCTGCTTTGCAGGTGATACCGAGCCCATCTGAGGGCTTGGTCATTCAGGCTAGGAAGTCAAGCTCTGCCGACCTCGCTCGAGCTCTCCGAAGCTCGGTGCGATCATCGGAGCATCGCAGCAGACGCAGGAGCGCTCCAGCTTGCTTCTCCAACCATCAGAGCGCTCCAGGGAGGAGCACCGCGCACGCACGAGCCCGACGAGTCTCGCCGGGGACCTGTTCTTCGAGGACCCTCCTCTGCCGTTGATCGTCCCCCTCTGCTCCAGACTTCATCCGGGTCGTCCGTCCCTGGAACCACCAGCACCGCTCGATCTGAGGAGAGGCGATCCGGAGCGCCCACCGTCAGCAGCCGTCCGATCTCCACGTGGCGCGCATCCAGCCATCCGCTTAATAAAGGGTAATTTACCCTTAGGCCCTGTCTTTATTTTTTATTTCGTTTTAGTCCTGTAAATATTAAAGTCAGTTGTTTAGTTTTAGGGTAATTTGCATATTGGACCCTGTGCTTTCTGTTATTTGCATTTATACCCCTGCTAGTTGTGGACACGTGCTTCGACACGTGATATTTTGGGTTATTTGCAGTAGATACCCCTGTAGTTCTGGATGTTATTGAATGAATGAAAAGTTTCTCTTATTTGCATTTATACCCCTATGCATGATTTATTTCCACATGTGCGATATATTTTGGGTAATTTGCAGGTAAGCCCCCTGGACTTTTGGTACCTATTACCAATAAGTCATCGGGACTTATTTTTCTTACGTTTGGGTCCCTGAGTGCCCCAGGCACGTGCGTGGCGCGTGTTTTGCTGGGTATTTTGCACCAGACCCCCCAGAACTTTGGGTATTTGCACTTTGGTCCCTGTGCACAGTGCCCTTCCTTTATTTTTGAATAAAATATCAAAACACCTCCAAATCCAACGAAAATTTGACACATGGCTCCTGCCATGGTGTAGTATTATTGTGGATTTTTGAGGACATTTTTGATTTCGTTTGATATTTTTAAAAAATCAAAAACCTCTATTTTTGTCACTGTCTAGCTTGAAAAATCACAAAAAAATATTAAAACTCATATAAAATTCTATAAAATTAGCTACTGTCTATTTTTCTTAGTTTGATTTTCTAGCCAATTTTGGCTATTTTTCACTACTAAAAATCACTAAAAACTTAAAAACACTCGAAAACCTATAAAAATCCTAATAAATAAATTAAAAATCCAAAAATAATAAAATTGGTACCTAAATTTTCCTTGTTTTATCTTCTTTACAGGAAAATTACCTCCAGGCCATTTTAAGGCTCTTAGATATTTTATCTAGGGCTTTTTGGCTCGGCTGGACAATACCCTTTATTTTAGGCATTGTTTGATTTTTAGAAAATAAAATAAACGTCAGAAAATTCTCAAAAATTCACCAAAAACACTAAAAAATATAAACTACATAAAAATATTTTTGTTTGAATTTTTGGTTGAATTTTAGTGCATTTAATAATTTGTTGAAGTGTGTGCCTTCTTTGTTTTTCTTATTTTCTTAATTACTTAAAAATACAAAAAAAGATAAAAATATTCAAAAACCACTAAAAATATTTTGTTCTTTTATTTTCTTTATTTTTACTACTTCGTAGGTCTCTCGGCCAACCCGTGCTCCTTGAGTTCGATCCTGGGTGCTATACTAGGTTAATCCTATAACAGGACCGCTACTCGTGTTTTGATCGATTTTATTTTCATTAGTGGTTCATTTTTCTTGTTGACCCGAGTCCGATTGATTGAGGTCGCAACGACCGATTGATACCTTTACCTTAGTCATTTGGACGGTCATCAAGTACATAAATAAAATCAGGAAAATACAATAAAAATATGTAAATATATGTTTAATTATATTATAAATATATAAAATATGTGAATATGATAATAAATTAAAAATAAAAAATAAAATACTTAAAACAAAGGTAAATATGCCTAGAAATACACACCTAAAAATAAATACATCATAAATGAGGTTGTAAAAATAAATAAAAATATCCATAATAATTTATAAAATAAGAAACATTTTTTCAAGTTTTGAGTTTTTGAAAATAAAATATATTTCTATTCATTTTCAAATTTTCTTTGATTTTATTTTCTTCTTTGTCGTTTAACGGGCTGAGGTGGCCCAATGAGGTGCGAGGGAATGCTGACCCCCCTATCAATACCCCCTCTCACCTCCCCTCACCCCCAAGTCTGTGAGAGCAGTCGAGTCCCCATTTTCCCTCCTATTTCCCTGCTCAATATAATAACCATTTCGCTCAGTTTTTTGAACAAGAAGTGTTGATATGATTCCACTAAATCACACCCAAGCTAAAGATCAAATCGATATTCAATGATTGGTGTCAAATCCTAATAGTAAGACCCCTCTCACCTCTGTTATAAAGCTCCTACTTCGAGCTTCAGTTTGAGGTTAATCCCTCTTTCTATGCCATAACCCCTTGAAATACTTTCCAGGTGAGGGATCTTTGTGATAGTAAGAGTTCCACCCGATTCAAGAGGAGGAGAACATTAAATTTGAGGTGATTCAACCCCATCGGTGAGCTCCATCGCTAGCTTCAGTCTCCATGGTTCCCGACCAGGTGAGGCCTCATTTCTTATCCTTTTGTCTGTATTTTCATTCTTAGTGTAATCATATAGTTATTTTAACTTGATTTCATATAAAATTAAAAAAAACTAAAAATCTGCTCGCTGGAGCTCTTGAGCTCCAACACTCTCTTCATCGTCCAAACCCCTATGTTCCGCAACTCAGACCACCGCACCACCTTCCCCATTGCATTCTATATATCCTGATGCTCTCTGATCATCCTGATATTTCTCAAATCAGACTCGCGATCCTCCTTCTGTCATCTTCACCGGAGGACTTTCATCCCCAGTCACTCTCTGTCCATTCCACTCCAAATGAGGTCGAGATGATTTTCCCTTGACCTGTGATCATTTGAATGCATGTCCAAGCATCCAAGGATCCCTTTTGGAGTATATTTTATCCTGCAAACATCCTCCTGTCTTCCATTTCGCCAAAGACCTCCAGGTTCCCATCGCTAGGTCTTGGACCTTCTTGAGGGCTCTAGTAGCTGCAGATTGCTAGCAGGAAGCCAATGAGACCTCAGAAGCTCCGGAGGACATCCGAGCAACATGTTAGGCTCAATAGAAACATCTCCAGGGATTGTTCTTAGTCAGTTCTTGCAAGCACCTCGATATCCTTCAGATAAAGATCAACCTCCAGGTCTAATCAGAATCGCTAGATCGTGGAGAAGTAGTACGTGATGTGGATTGTCCATTGGGTTTAAGATTTAATATGGACCATCCGTGAGCGCACGAGTGGGTATTTTACACTCGACCATCATCTTTTTGTTATTTATATCTAGTATTAAAACATTCAATGATTGTGTAATTAATTTTGTAATATTTGCATGTGGACCCTAGACTTATTGAATATCACTTAGGTCCTTGCATGTCACCTCACGTGGCTCTCCATGTGAGGTTCCTGGGCATTTTGCAAGGATACCCTCTCGGATTTCCTTATTTCTATTTAATACCATAACTGACAGATTAAGTGTGAAACTTTTGTGAAATTTGCATGTTTGATCCTGAAAGTTAATTTATTTACAAAAATATCTATGCTAGTGCTCATTTAATGTGAAATATTTGAGTTATTTGCAGAATTGATCCTGAACTTTGTGATAATGTTTTCTTCAAAAAAATTGCTATATATTTACGAAACAAAATTAAACTTCTCGTATTTCCTGAATTAAATTATTTTGTGAATTTTGAATGTTTCAATTGGCAATTTATGTCTAAAAAGTCTATAAAAAATACCTTAATTGGCTCGAATTCTATTTTATCTTATATATATATATATATATATTTCTTAGAGTAATCGAGGTTATTTTTCTATTTATAAAAATCCAAAAACATTACATATTCCCTATTTGATCTTAGAAAAATAAAAAATTTAAAGCATCCCCAAAAATTCCCAAAAATATATTAGCCATATTTTCTAGTATTCTAACACATATCCAAAAATCACAAAAACACCAACAAAACCCTAAAAAGAACTTTGACAATCTTGTAAAATTCATAAAAAATCCTCAAAAATCCAAAAATTGTGTTTGAAGTTCCTGATTTTTATTCATTTCTTATATTTTCCAGGAAAATTGATATCGAACTATATCTGATCTTTAGATATTTATTAGGCTTATTTTAATGTCCTAATTTTTCTATTTGCTCATGTTTTGTGTATTTATATTTTTAAAAATCTATAAAATTCTCAAAATTCCCTAAAAAATCACCAAAAAATAGAGAAAAATCTTGAAATACAAAAAGATTTTAGTTTGAAAATTTTGACTTTATTTGATATTTTAAACTTTTAAAAAGATCAAGTTTCCTTTATTATATATGCACATATTTACATACCTATTATATATATGATTATATATATATGATATTATATCTATATTTTAAAAATCATAAATAAATTAAAAACGTTTAAAAAATTAAAATACAAAAAATCATATAATTAAAATCCACAAAAAACATTCGAAAAATAGTAACAGAAAATCACATAAGTTGATAGCTCATTTTTCTCTATTCCTCTCTTCTCTCAGTGGTTCGGCACTCTACACACTTGCTTCTATACACACATTTTGTAGAGTTATAATAAAGTTTAGCTCACCTATTTTTATTGCTTATATATCTATGGATTTATTGTTGATTGTGTCACTTGGTTCGGGTACCGAGTGTTGTGAGAGCGACCAATACAACGATTGTTGGATCCGACTTATGGGACACAGTGGGCCCTCCAAGATCGGTCGTTAGGCATCCCATTCCGAGTGGTTCATCGCCCCTTCGCCTTTTTGTATTTTATATATAGTCTTGTAAATATTAAAACTATTGTAATATTTTTAGGTTATTTTGTAAAAGGACTCCATACTTTATTGTAATCGCAAATTAGTCCTTCTGCCTCACGTGTAGCGATACGTGAGGTACTGTGTAAATTGCATGTATACCCTTATGTTTCCTGAACCTATTATTTAATGAATGTTTAGGTTTAGTTAATTTCATGTAGGTCCTTTTTCTTATATCATTTTATTTTCATTTATTTTCTTCTTATTAAATGTTTTATTACTCTAAAAAATGTAGGAAAATTTATTTAGATGCATGTAACCATGCCTAATCTCGTATATTTTTCAGTTGGTATTTTAATTAACTTTCATATTTATTAAAAATAAAAAATGCATTTATTCCCTATCTAATTTATAGAAAAAGATGCATGTAACCTTTTTAAAAACACATAAAATATAAAATCATTTCAAAAAATTCCCAAAAAATATTATATCTATATTATTCTATATTATATTACATATCCAAAAACCACTAAATATAGAAAATATAAAACTTAAAATAATAAAACCCTAAAAACTTTATAAATAGTAACAAAAATTATTTCAAAAACTAAAGATATATTTTTCTATCTTTGAATTTTCTACACTATATATACTATATATTAAAGATAATTTTGAGTGAATTTTGAACTTATTTATATTTATTAAAAACAAACTCGGATAAAAGTTCTTTTCACTATGTTTACTATATTATTACTTTAAAAATACCATAAATTAGTAAAATTCTCTAAAAATTACTAAAAATAGAGAAAAATTATAAAAATCACAAAAACATTTTATTTCATATATTTAAGTATATTTTGATATATTTAAAAATACAATAACTTATATTGACTATATTATATATAGTATTGATAATATCTGTAATATCCATATTATTACATATATATGTGTGTGTATATATCTTATTTAAAAAAAGAGAAATTAAAATTTTGCAAAATCAAAAAGAAAAGATAAAATTAAAAATTTTAAAAATAAAAATAAAAACAATTAAAAATCCATAAAAAATAAATATAATTAACAACACACGTAAAAATAAGAAAAAAATAATAAAATAAAATATTATTATTAATTAGAAATAATTTTTTATAATTATAACCTACACTAGTTTGCACCCAGTGTTTAACATTCTACACATACTTGAACCTATGCACACTTATTATAGACTTATAATAAATTTTAACTCACTTCATGTTTATTGATTCATTTATTATATTGTGGGTTAATTATTGATTGCATTAGTATTTGATCATGCAACGATTACCGCTTTAGCTTGTTAGATGGTAGGCTAGGTGCTAATCTATCAGATGCCTTAGATTACAACTCGCATGTTCAATCATCTACAATGCATGGCTCTTTATGACTTACTTTAACAATGATGAGCGGAGTCTGTCGTCCGAATAGGACCATGTTGTGGGGGTATAGGTAAGTGCACCCCCCACTCTAGGGGCTTGAGGCCACAAAATGATCCTAAAATAAAACTATATTTATAAATCATGTTTGCTTTGGTATTTTTGATCCCCCCCCCTTCGAAGGTATGTTTCTATAGGGTACTATAGATAGGGTTAAAGTTATAAGCCATCCTGTGTACTATCGTTTTTCTATCATATATAATGAGATTATAGCCGAGACATTGAGAAAGATCCAAAAAGGCAATTTGGGGAGATTCTATTTCTACCGATTTCTCTTGAAAAAGGGAAGTTTCAAAGAATCAATTGAATTTCTATTTTATCACTAAATTTATGATATTCTGAATCCTCATTTTCAGAATTGAAATAATCTCTAGATTGACTAGAAGATTCTTTCAATTATCTAAAATTCATTACTTGAAAGAGAATAGATCTTGTGGGATCATATCCCTTCGGCTTATGGTATGAAACCATAGGATACGATCCAAAATAAAATCTATCAGTCGCGAAAACCATAGGATTAATTAAGGATCCAACAATAAGCAACAAAAATACTAAGTTCTTTAGTCTTAGATCTTATCTTGCATTTAGATCTTGTTTATATACACATTTACATACACACTAATATGATGCATGGTGAAATTTAATTAATTATTTGAACTATTTTTTCTTTTATAATTTTTTATTATAAATATTCTACTTTCTTATATTCATTTTATATAATTTTAATAAAAATACAAAAGAAGTGAGAAAGTTTTGTTTTTTAAATGAGGATATAATCCATTTAAGGGTGGACCTAATAAATCTTGTGTTATAATTGTTCCTTGCTTGCTTATTTGTGTGTCGTGATTGTTTCATACTTTATTATTCGTGTGTTTGTATTCCATTATTCTTCCATTACGCACAACATAACAATTGCAAATCTCCTATCCTACCATAGCCTCTTTAAACCTACCCCTGCAGTCGTAAACTTCGTATAATATAGCATAGTATATGTTCGCCCTCATAAGTATACTAGTAGCATGCATACTTTGTGCATCCCAAGAATACAAGCTATTGAATCCATATAGAATAATTTCTATAAACATCCTTTTGCCATCACGCACAAGTTCACGGAAGTCCAAAAACACTCCTTTTGCACCATGTTTGGTCGAAAGATAAGATGAAATAAAGCACCACAACAAGCTTGTTTAACTCTAAGTACCGACACCATGATTTTTATATTTTCATAGGTTTTGCAATTACAGTTGTATCATTACTTTTTTTTTGCAATAACACCTCATAGTACTACCCTTCGGTTATGCCAATATTATGAATTTTGTAAGAATACACAGAAACAAATGTTAATGCAAAAAAAGTAAGGGTGTAACTGTGATTGCAGAATCCTGAAAGGGCACAAGTGTAAAAAACCCAGGAAAAAAAGGATTGTGAATGGTCAAAGAGGAGCAGAGGGCGTTGGTTGTTGTAGAATTGTCAAAGCAAGCAAGTGTGCAACTAGAAGATTAGTGTCATCAAATAAAGAAATGTTCGGGAAGTTATTTTTAATTTGTGATTTTTTTGTGTACTCCCTGTAGTTTTTTATCTTTATAGAATAACTTCTATAACACAACAACAATAAAGACTTTTCCTATATTAAGTAGAGTCGGTTACATGGATTCTTTGCCTTCATTCAAATCTATCTTGGGTCATTCTTGGGCTCAGGTCCAGAAACTAAGATCCCTTCATATAGTCTCATTCCAACACTTCTTTGCATTCCTCGCCCTCTCTTAGCCAGCTCAACATCCCAAAATTTGCATCTCTTCATTGGTGCATCAGCTGACCTCCTTTGCAAATGATCAAACCATCTTAAACAATTTTCTCGCATCTTATCCTCAATCTGAGCTACACCAACTTTCTTTTAAAAAATATAATAACATAATTGTCTCATATCTCTATGGGTGACTGTGAACAAACTTCCTAGTGCATATGGTTCTCCTCTCCGAGTGAACGTCGACAAAATCTAAAGCATCAGACCTAGTCGATAACCTGCACATGGGATGGGCTTGGACTAGTGATTTGATGTAAGCTTCGGCTCGGGCTTCGGCCCGATCTTAAAGGATGTGTTTGGATGCACGAGTAGGCTAGTGCAGTGGCGCAGTGGCAGCGGACCCATGATTTCATGATTTCATGGTTGCTCTAATTTGTTTTGATCAGTCAAAATCTTCTCCCGACACCAACGATAGAACATATGAAAAAAAAGCTGTTGAAATGCAACATAAGAAGAGAGAACCATCGCTTCCATTTTTTGTATACAAATTTGGAGCATAGTGATGTGAGATCGCAACTATCTCTTCGAAAATTTATCAAAATTTACATATGTAATATTTTCCTATAAGCATCTTGAAATAAAATTATAGACAGGCAAACTAAATATATACAGAGAAAAAAGATAGCGAGTCGTGCATGTTCTTATGCACATCCATTCTCACTATTGGCTGATATGTATTAGCTATATCAAGCCTTGGAATCCCTGTGGATTTTCGCGAAGCGGCCCTTGACTCTGATTCTGGTGGTAGCGTGCTCTCTGCGAGATTCATAGATCACATGCTTATCATATCTGCAAAATTCGTCGCAACAAAGCTGTGGAAATTAAAAGTGTCAGTGATCCTTTCTAATTGAAAATATGTGTTGCTACTGAGAGACATTCTAGTTGGCAAATCTCAAGTAACTAGGAGTTTATAATTTCACCTTCTCGTCTTCCGCTTCTCCCTATAGCGCGAGATCGCAGAATCACGATCAGGTCCAAATAGCTCAAGTGCTTCTCTTGGAGAAACCAAGGGAGCCGCATTTGAAGATCACCCTTCTCTATGTCGCCAGCACTATCATTATTGTCGTTGTTACCATCTGCACTATCTTGTGCAAACTGATTGCCCTCAGTTATTTGCATTAACTTATCATAGGAGATCGAGAACGCGTTGGTCGGATCGTAATGGTCACCTTGCCATAGAAGGAGATCATCCTGTGAAAGGAATTGTTCTCGAGGTTTTGATCATCCACGTGAAGAAGAAAAATAAAATTAGGCTAGAATAATTAGCGTGAATTTAACAGGAAAAATTCAGCAAACCTTATTATTGAGAAACTCCAAAGCATCTTGATCACCTCCGAGGATGACATCCTTATCCTCCAACTGAACACTTAGTTGTGCCACTGGTTGTTCAAATCCAAGTTCCTGTTCTTGATTCCACACACGATCACATGCGCCAAATTCAGATTTGAGCATTTCTCGTAGCTGCCTCAGTATTTCATCCTTGTGCTTTCCACAAGACGAGTTCTGATCCTGAGCCCAATCGAGAAATGTTAAAGAAGAAACAGAAAAAAAATTTAGATTTAATACTAAAGGACCTCAGAATTGAACGTTTTTATAGACAGTGCAAATCACTCCAAAAAAATGATATATTTTATCAGAAATAACTCATGAAATCTGCAAATATTTCGCAGCTGTCCATGATCATCTGCTTCGTTACAGTCCTAGATATCGCTGACAAAAATTACAGATATGATACTAGATTATGTTGAATCTGATATTTTCGGCAGTAGACAAAAATCAATAATCAACAGGTCCACAATCCATTATATACATGTTGGCATGGTATAATTTAATTTGTAGAACCTCTTCTTATCGATAAAACATTGTGTTTCTTTCAATATATATATAGAGAGAGAAAAGGGAGTATGCACCGGCGGGTGCAGCTAATTGGCTACACCCGGCCATTTTTTCATTGGTTTTTTTTTTGAAAAAAACTTATGAGGATTTACTTAGTTTATTGTGTGGAATATGTTTCAAATTTCATGCAAAACAAACACTCCTAGCATTCCCATCTAGATATGGTCAATTTCAATAATTCTGAAACCGTTAAAATGTCATAGCCTTGATGGAGATGATAGAAATGTCGAATTTAGTTGAAATTGGTATGATATCATGGTGATATATAGTGATTTAAATCCCCCTAGGTTTCATTTCAAAAACACAAAAAATCAAACAAAAAAAATGGTCGGGTACAGCTAGTTAGCTACACCCGCCGATGCAGCCTCCCAATCCTCATATATATATATAGGAAATATTTCAGATGAGGTGCACCTTTCCTTGCTATAAGGAAAGCCACAAATTACGGCCGTAGGATCTTTATCTACGGCTAGCATCTGTCTACATTCACACATGCGAAACCATGCGAAACCACCTCTATAAACCACTCCCGGTTTTCTATTTATAGTAAATTAATTTATTTAAGACGCAATCAAATAAGTTAAATTCGCTCTTTTGTTAATATTTATTATACTTACTATATTTAGATTGTTCATGCGTTAATTAATTTGTTTATACTTCCTATTTATAGTTAGCCTGCATGATTTCCATTCCAATCCATGGAAAACTTCTTGGTATAATTTGTTTCCCTCACTTACCAACTGTCATGACATCGCAGCATCGTTGGTAGACCACATGTCAGTCTTAAAAATTATAAGTTTGCATGCTCTGAAATTCAACAACCTAGAAAGTTTTGAGAAGCCGTCGTTAGCATACATTCAAAAATCCGATTATCAACAGATTTCCATGACAGATCGATGTAGGTATGCAACCATATTAACATTGATAAGAAAAATATCCATTTTAAGAATATATGCATATTAAAGCAAGGGAAAAATCCGGAAACCAATATCATGACAAACAATGCGACAAAAAAAGAGTAGAGCTATAAATCACAACCGAAGCATCCTGTAGTAGGACTCCCCTTAGAGAAACAGCGCCCCCCACTTTACCGGCGCACAGGGCCTTGACGTGCCGCTCCTAGGGTCCGACGGTCCACACTCGTCGACGGTGCGCACCATGCTTGAGCGTCCTCGAAAGTCACCTCCGTAGACGAAGCCCGAGATCGAGAGAGGAGAGGAAAACGAGCGTCCTCGAGAGAGAAGAGATGCTGAGAATGAGGATTGAATGTTCGTAACTTACCCCCACGTACTTCAAGAGATACTTAAAGGCGTCCGGGCGGTTACGCTTCCTGAGAGGATAATGGGGCGTATCCCTTGGAATTCAAACGCGTGGTTACAAAACTGACCCGGTCTTTGCCACGCCGCAGCCGCAGCTGCGGCCGCGCCCCCGCCCGAGCCCGAGCCCGGCGCGGCGCGCGCGCGCGTGCGTGTGTTGTGGTCTAAAGTTCTCTCTAGTCTGTTTCCAGACTAGTCTCAGGACTTCCCACATAAAAACCAAGTATCTGTTTTATCTCTCCACGATGTGGGACTAAACAGCACCTCACAGGGTTGAAACATTGAATTCCAGGAATTGGGATACATTAAACAACTTGATATTGACCATCAAATTGCATCAAACTATCCCAATACATTTAATTCCAACAATCCCCCACGAATTCACTGTTGAAACACAAAGAGTCAAGGATCTCGGGTTTCCACACTCTTCTTTCAGTAAAGGTACCTTCCGGTTTGAACCTTTACCTGAGTTATACCCTTTCACCATCACAGGAATAAAGTGAACTAAGTCTTGAACTTTAATCCTTTGATGTAATGGTATCGAGTGGTAACAACAGAGTGAAGTCTATGGTGACAATCTTCTGGTTTTGATGCTATTAAAGGCCATGCATCCTACCCTGTTTCATGAGTATATTAAGGATAAACCCTCATTCTTTATCTGCGACCCATGAAAATACTCATATAGGTGGCATTCTCCAAGGATGCACTGCTCACATCCTACTTATAAAAGCTTAAACCCATTAAGAGCGTAATGCTCAACCTTTTCCTGCAGTTTTCAGGCACTCGACTTTTCAGGGATAGGACTCACATGCAAAGTATTGCATATTGAGTGCCAACCAGTTCCCCTTACAGTTTGTTTTCCCATTGAACCTATTTTGTGGGATCTCCACTCATTTAGGTTGGGTTGCTACTGCGGATAAACTCTCAGTGGGTTTCAGCCCCATCCCAAGTCTGGATTATTGGACTAAAGATCTATCAAGTCCCTTTGTAAGTGGATATGCCGTGTTATCTTTCGTACCAACAAATTCCACAGCAATCACTCCAGAAGACACCAAATCCCTAATAGACTTAAGTCTAACTTGGATATGTCTTCTTGTTTTCTGATTGTACTTTGAACTCTTTACCTTTGCAATAGTAGTCATGCTATCACGATGTAAAGAAATTGCTGGTATCGGCTTACCCACCATGGGCATCTCAGAGAGAAGCTCCCTAAGCCATTCAGCCTCTATACATGTTGTGTCCAAAGCACACAGCTCTGACTCAAAAGTAGACCGAGCCAAGATGGTATGTTTCACAGACCTCCAGCAGACTGCACCGCCTCCAAGGGTAAATACATACACAGTCACACCGTTACTCCCGGAGTCCTCCATTTGACCTATCCAACTTGCATCACTATATCCTTCTAAGACAGGAGGATATTTACCATAATGCAGTCCAAGAAGTGTAGTACCCTTAAGGTACTTTAACACTCGATCCAAGGCTTCCCAATGAGTACGGTCAGGACAGCTTGTATATCTACTTAACTTTGCGACCGTGAATGAAATATCAGGTCGAGTACAGTTTGCAGGATACATCAAGCTTCCTATAATCTGGGAATATCGTAACTGTGATACAGGTACTCCACTCTTGTTCTTGCAGAGGGGTTTAGATGAATCATAAGGAGTGCATACAGATTTACAGCTCTGATAGCCAAATTTTTCAAGAACCTTCTAAGTATAATGTGACTGAGACACAGCTATCCCATTAGTAGATCTAATCAGTTTGAGCCCGAAAATCACATTTGCAACTCCTAAGTCCTTCATCTCAAACTTACTGCTCAAGAACCTCTTGGTTTCTTCCACTATCCTTATGTTTGATCCAAATATCAAAATATCATCTACATATAGGCTTAAGACAACAAACATATCACCTTTAATCATATAGTACACACATTTATTGGATTCATGAACAATAAAGCCATAAGACTGGATAGTCTTATCAAACTTGTCATGCCACTGTTTCGGTGTTTATTTTAATCCATAAAGAGATTTTACAAGCTTACAGACCTTTCTTTCATTATCAGATGCTACGAATCCCTCAGGTTGGTCCATATAGATCTCCTCCTCAAGATCGCCATATAAAAAGGCAGTCTTCACATCCATTTGATGAATTGTGAGATCATGTATGGAGGCCAACGCAATGAGCATCCGAATCATAGTCATTCTAGTAACAGGAGAATAGGTATCAAAATAATCAATACCCTCTTTCTGTTTGAAAACTTTGGCTACAAGTCTTGCCTTATATTTTCTATGGATCCGTCCGGTCTAAGTTTTCTTCTGAATACCCATTTGCTTCCTATGATGGAACACCCAAGAGGTAGATCGACCAATTCCCACATGTCATTTGAAATGATTGAATCCATTTCAGATTTAATGGCGTCCTTCCAATGCCTTGCTTCAGTAGAAACCATGGCATCCTTGTATGTGGAAGGATCACCCTCGATTTGGTAGGAGATAAAGTCGCTACCTAAATCCTTGGCAATCCTAGGTCTCTTACTTCGTCTAGGTTCAACATCCTCAAAAGATTCATTGGGTTCAGAAGAGGTAGCCCCCGCATTTGACATCTTTTCTATTTGTTGTGGAATAGAATCAGATGTTGAGGCTACGTCACAAGTCAGATTTTCAGGAATCTCTTTTTTCATTGTAAAAATATCCTCAAAAAATGTAGCATCACAAAGTTCAATAATAGTATTAGTATCTATGCATGTGATCTCAGACCGAATTACTAAGAATCGATAGGCATAACTATTTTCCAGATATCCCAAGAAGACTGTGTCAAATGTTTTAGGTCCAAGCTTCTTTCTCTTGTGTTCTGGGACTAAGACCTTAGCCAAGCATCCCCACACTTTGAGATATTTTAGGCTTGGCTTCCTATTTCTCCAATGTTCAAATGGACTCTTATCTTTATGCCTTAAGGGAACTCTATTCAGAATATGGCAGGTCGTATTCAAAGCTTCCCTCCACATGTAAGATGGTAGCCCAGAACTTTATAAAAGTACATTGACCATATCAGTTACGGTCCTTTTCTTTTGTTCTGCTATTCCATTGGACTGTGGTGAATATGGTGCAGTGACCTCATGAACTATGCCAAATAATTTGCATTATTCATCAAATATCTTAGATGTGTATTCACCACCCCTATCTGACCTTAGACGTTTAAATACTTTTCCGACTTGTGTTTCTGCTTCATTCTTAAAAATAAAAAATTTTTCTAAGGCTTCATCCTTAAGCAGATAAACATAACATTATCTACTGCTATCATCTATGAAGGTGATAAAATATCTTTTGTTATCTCTAGTCATCACGCCACCAAACTCACAAATATCAGAATGCACTAAGTCTAGGATTTCAATTTCCCTATTCACAGAATGAAAAAGCTTTCTAGGAAACTTAGCTTGAGCACACATTTCACATTTGGTGAGTTTGTTTGTAGTGTGATTAGGAATCATGTCAAGTTTCATCATTCTTTTCATAGAATTGAAATTCACATGTCCTAGCCTAGCATGCCATAAATCAGTAAATTCAATATTTGAAACAACATAAGTAAAAGAATCAAAACCAGAAATATTATTAATTGAACTATCAATGTCACATCTTATTCTAAATAAAAGATCATGATCGGCCAAATATCCTTTGCCAAAGAAAACACCATGTCTCAGGAAAACTATTTTATTACATTTAAAGTCTAATTGAAAACCCTCTCTAACTAATAAAGAACCAGACAAGACATTCTTCTTAATATCAGGAACGTGCAGCACCCTGCGCAAAGTCCAAACTCGTCCAGTTGAGAATCTCAGCTCGACTTGTCCAGACCCAAGCACCTTGGCTGCAGATATGTTCCCCATCATTATTGTTCCACCGGCTGAAGCTTGATAAGACACAAAGAAGGTCATGTCAGTACAAATGTGTACATTTGCACCAATATCAACAAGCCGCTCATTAGGCTCGTTTACTATATAGAGTTCAGGGTTCACTGAGACATACCCTTCACCGGGCCCACCTCCCTCAGTCAGCTCAAGAGCCTGAGGAACGACATCAGTAGACTTCTGTTGGATCTTTAGAGAAGGGCAATCCTTCTTCCAGTGTCCAACCTGTCCACACTGCCAGCAAGGTTTGTTCTTTCGTTTTTTCTGGATTTTTCCCTTGGCTTTCAGTTTCTTATTTTTCCATTTAGCAATGTTTGCCTTTGAGGTTATCACATTAACCTTAGAGTTCACGTCTACGGGCATCACAGGTTTTTGTTTCCTATGCTCATCTTCAATAGCTATCGGGACCAACAAATCATCCAGAGAGATTTTCCCCTTCCTGTGCTTTAGGGACATCCCAAAATCTTCCCAGGACTTGGGAAATTTCTCAATGATCGACATAACTTGAAAATTTTCAGAAGATTCATTTCTGCATCGGCTAACCCATGGAGCAATAACAAAAACTCATGAGCCTGTTCCGAAACCGATTTGCCCTCAATCATCTGAAATTTCAGAAACATGGATACTGAGTATTTTTCAATACCCATATCCTCCGTGTTGTATTTCTTGTCCAGTTCCTCCCACAGATCCTTAGCGGTCTTGGTGGATGCGTCATAGACATTGAACAGAACGTTCGATAGTGCAGTAAGAATGCATCTATGACACAGACGGTCATGTTCTTTCCACGCATCCGCCATCTTAACCGCCTCAGGATCAGGATTTTGTTCAGATAACTTAGGGCACTCGGTTTCCAGAACCGAAATCAGGCCAATCGTGGTCAGCCAGATTTTCATGCGTTGTTGCCAACGCTTGAAATTCTCACCTCCGAATTTCTCTAGCATACCAGTGAAATCCACACGAGACTGAAACCTCAAATCTGACATTTTTCTTATCATGTTATAACACTGTATCTCTAAGATTGTTGAGAAAGTCGTCATTAGCATACATACAAAAATCCTATTATCAACAGATTTCCATGACAGATCGATGTAGGTATGCAACCATATTAACATTGATAAGAAAAATATCCGTTTTAAAAACGTATGCATATTAAAGCAAGGGAAAAATCCGGAAACCAATATCATGACAAACAATGCGACAAAGAAAAAGTAGAGTTAGAAATCACAACCGAAGCATCCTGTAGTAGGACTCCCCTTAGAGAGACAGCGCCCCCCACTTTACCGGCGCATAGGGCCTTGACGTGACGCTCCCAGGGTCCGATGGTCCACGCTCGTCGATGGTGCGCACCATGCTTGAGCGTCCTCGAAAGTCAGACGAAGCCCGAGATCAAGAGAGGAGAGGAAAACGAGCGTCCTCGAGAGAGAAGAGACGCTGAGAATGAGGATTGAATGTTCGTAACTTACACCCACGCACTACAAGAGATACTTAAAGGCGTCCGGGCGGTTACGCTTCGTAAGAGGATAATGGGGCGTATCCCTTGGAATTCAAACGCGCGGTTACAAAACTGACCCGGTCTTTGCCACGCCGCCGCCGCCACCGTGCCCGCGCCCGCGCCCGGTCCGGACCGGCGCGTGCGTGCGTGTGTTGTGGTCTAAAGTTCTCTCTAGTCTGTTTCCAGACTAGTCTCAGGACTTCCCACATAAAAACCAAGTGCCAGTTTTATCTCTCCACGATGTGGGACTAAACAGCACCCTACAGGGTTGAAACATTGAATTCCAGGAATTGAGATACATTAATACAACTTGATATTGACCATCAAATTGCATCAAACTATCCCAATACATTTAATTCCAACAGAAAGCTCGCATTATGAGACGTAAAAATCTTCACTATTACGATTTTTTCTTAGTTTGTTTATAGTATCATCAAGTTCATTTAACATTCTCTTTAATCTTTTATAATATCTATCTTAGATATAATTTCAAATAAAATGTTAAAAACCATCTCTTGGTAATGTTTGTCTTATATGTTATAAAACCCGCAGCAAATAATTTTCATCATTAATAGAAACAAGAAAACTAACTCATGCCACCATAGATTAGGAGTTCTGGACCCTGCTCAATGCAAACTATAGAACTAAGTGGGGCATGACTCAACTCAAACTTAATGATTTACCATATCGTTTATAGAGTAAGGATCTAATATTCTAGGATTAGGAGTATTCTTAGGACTAGGAATCTTACAAGAATTGCACTCCTAATTTTAAGTAAGCATTGGGTTGTATTTCATATAAAGTCCATGTAGGAATAGGATACACGGATCTTTTACTCAAGCTTATATATAGAGGGGTAAAGGAATTACCACCCAAAAAGGAAAAGACAATAGAGAGAGAGAAGAGAACAAAGACAGAGGGAGAGGGAACAAAGAGACTTGTACATGTTCATCTTAGTGAATTTTCTTCTCTGGTGGTCGTAGAAAGCATCCAACCATTGTCATATCGTGTATCCTTAGTTGTCGATCATGCATTCGTTTTTCCCCGGTAACTAGTGTTGGGAAAAATGAATTACTTGTTTATTAGAGGGACCCCAAGGCTCTCTTATATAAAAGAAAAGCACTAGCTAAATATAATGAGAGGTACATAAGAAAAATAAACTACGAAATAACACCAACGATATATAACTGTTTCAACACTCCCCCTCAAGCTGGAGCATATATGCCTATCATGCTCAGCTTGGAACAACATCTTTGGAAAGGGCCTCGAGCAAGTGCTTTGGTGAATATATAGGTACTCTGATCTCTAGTAGGAACATGAGTGGTGGATATGATACACTTTTGGATCATGTCCTTGGTGTAGTGGCAATCCACCTCTATATGTTTTGGATGTTCATGGAATGCGGGATTGTTTGCAATAAAGAGCGTTGCTTGATTGTCACATAGAAGCTGCATAAGAAGAGATGCATCAACTGCAAGATCAGTCAAAACTGACCTGACCCACATCATCTCTGTGCTTCCTTGAACCATAGCCATGTATTCAGACTTAAAACTAGATCTAGCAACCACTGTCTTTTTCTTATTTTTCCATGACATGAGTGAGCTGCCAACAAAAATAACGAAACCAGAAGTAGACTTTATTTCCCTAGGGTATCCTGCATAATCTGCGTATGCACATGTTGTCACATCAAGAGAGGTGCCTCTGCTGAATATAAGTCCAACGCTTGGTGAAGACTTCAAATATCTCAAATCATATAGACAACATCTATATGAACCTTCATGGGCTGCTCCATGAACTGGCTCACCTTGCTCACAGCAAATGATATATCTGGCCTGGTGATGGTAGCATGTAGTAGCTACCCAACCAGTTCCCTGTATCTCCCCTTGTCTATCTCCTCAGTGTCATCATCATATAATCTCATACTTGGATCCATAGGAGTAGTAGTAGGCTTGCACACTGTCATACATGTCTCTAGTAGCAGATCAGTAACAAACTTCCTCTGGGTCATCACAAGACCACACTGATTCCTGACGAACTCTAACCCAAGGAATTATCTAAGATTGCCAAGGTCCTTGGTCATAAACTGTTGACCTAGGAACTCCTTGACTGCCTGAATACCCTACTCATCATCACACGTGACAATAATATCATCAACATAGACGAGAATAGCAACAATACCTCTCTGCGTCCTCCGAACAAAAAGTGAATAATCTGCAGTGGACTAGGCAAACCCCTGATGCTATATCAACTCCAAAAGCTTTTGGTACCAAGCTCTCCGACTCTGCTTCAGCCGTAAATCGCCTTGTGGAGCCTGCACACGTTCTGAGACTCCCCCCCCAGCAGCAAACCCTGGTGGCTGCTACATATAAACCTCCTCATGTAGATCTCCATAAGAAACACATTCTTCACATCCAGTTGATGAAGAGGCCATTCCTGTGAAACAACAACAGATAGAAGAATGTGTAATATTGAATGCCTGGACACTGGAGAGAAGGTATCCTGATAATCCACCTCATAAGTCTAAGTAAATCCACGTGCCACAAGCCTTGCCTTGTAGCGATCGACACTGCCATTTGCTCGTTGTTTCACCGTAAAGATCCATTTGCATCCTACAACAGATGCGCCTGGAGGGGCAAAACAACACTCCAGGTGCCACAAGACTACAAAGTGGCCATCTCCTCCTCCATGGAAAGTCGCCAACTGCTATCATGTATGGCCTCCTGATATGTTCGCGAGATAATAATAGCTGAAAGACATGTAACAAACCTCCTGTACTCCTCTGAAAGATGGTCCAAGGAAACATGTGCCGCTAGAGGATATGTAGCACATTTACGACGTGGCTTTCTTAAGGTAATAGGTACATCGAGGTCATTAGCCTCTTTATTCTCTAGTATCAGTTCCTCCTGTGTAGTATCCTATGGATCAAGCATAACACCAGTGCCATCACTAGAAACAATATGTTCACTACATACTTGGGGCGTGCTGGATGACGGGGAAGGCGTAGGAGCAGAGAGACGAGTATAGGACCTGTGAATGTAAAAACGAGGTAGGAACTGAGTCAAGGTAGTCGGAGGTGGAGGTGGTGGAGGAGGTAGAGGTAGAGGCGGAGGTGACTGAGACTCAAAATGAGTGGTTCTCGGTGATGACAACAGAGGTGGTGGAATAAAGATATCCTCACTAGAGTCAGCACTAGACAACATGTCACCTGTAAGAGAAAAATACATAATAGACTCAAAAAATGTAACATCAACACTCACATAATATTTTCTCCCAACATGATCAAAACATCTCTATCCTTTTTAGGTATGAGAATAACCAACGAACACACATTTGAAAGTTCTAGGAGAGCGCTTATCACGACCAGGACTAAAATTGTGGGCAAAAGCTACCGATCTAAAAACTCGGGGGGTAAGGGACAATAAGTCCTTCTCGGGAAACGCAATCAAGAAAGGAACTTTTTCTCCAAGGATAGTAGATGACATGCGGTTCTCCAAGTAACATGTAGTGAGAACCGTATCACCCCAGATCGATATTCGACAGAAATTCGGCCGAATTTCGCTGAAATTTGAGGCCATTCCTCGGAACAAAACTGAGGAGTAGACCATTCTAAATGAGTCTACACAATCACATATAAAGGATTGGTTGTATCTGTAGACTCATACAACCATCCTCATCTCTTGTTGTTGGAAGCTAGAGTCGGAAGTCGTGATTTGTATGTTGAAAATCACGAAGAAATCTGTGCGAAATCTGTCTGCAGTTGCGCTGTGTGCAAGATGCGCAGAGGCGCGATGCGCGTGGTGAGCTTAGGGACAGACGCAGTGCGCATGATGCGTTGAGGTGCATAGGCGTACTAGTGCACGGATACACAAAGGCACAGTACGTGTGATCCGCGCAAGCATAGGTGCAGGCGCAGTGTGTATGGTGCACGCAGGCACAGGCAGATGCGCTGACGTAGGCACGCAGGTGCGTAGGGTCACGATGCATGGTGTGCGATGCGCACGAGGGCGGAGGAGTGCTGGTGTACGACGAGAGATGCGCCGCATGAAAGGAGTTGCCGCACAGCGGTTTGCCGTCGAAGGGAGAAGGGACGAGGTGCGGGCTAGCTACGCAACGACGGGAGAGTGGGGGGTGGGCGTGTAGGGTTAGGGTTGCAGGAACCCCGGTCTAGGACCGTTGCTCCGATACCATGTTGGGAAAAATGAATTACTTGTTTATTAAAGGGACCCCAGGGATCTCTTATATAGGAGTAAAGTACTGGATAAATATCATAAGAGGTACATAAGAAAAATAAACTACGAGATAACACCAACGATATATAACTATTTCAACAACTAGTATTAGAGTCAAGCTCGACTTCGACAGTAAGGACATGAATTAACAGGTGTACATTCCGTTTTCTCCCCAATAACTGATATGCACATTCTTTAAAGCATATAAAAAAATGATTATGGTGAACCATTAAGATAAAAAATATACAAGTCTAATCGAGGAAATATAGAACCCAGATATGGGTTTTTTTCCGCACTTCTAGCAAAGGGGTTTAGATGTAACCGTCCAAGGGTATTGGTGTAGATCCAATCTAATCGGCTTTTGAGTGATTCATGGTAGATGAAAATCACACTGTCACATTAACTCATGAAGATTAGATGGCAAATTTCACATCAAAGAGTGTATCATTTCTCATGAAACCATTCAATAGGAAGAACACATGAGTAAGCCTCGTAAAAGCCATCCAAGTAAGTAGTATAGAAGAAGCTAGTGAAAATGAAGGAAAAAGAGTGGAAGGAGATGAGAGATCTCACGAATTGTACATACAACTCATCTTGGTGATAACAATCTTCGTAAAGTCATTGGCCAAGATGATCTGATGGAGGTCCTAAGAAGCAGTAAGGACAAACATGTTATTGTTGAAGAAGAAGATTTATGATATAAAGATGACCGATAGATAAAGCTAGAGTAGAGGTGCACTTGGATGACTTTAACAAGATTTTGATAGATGTGCTCACACTTGAGGAGAAGAACGGGAAAGGAGAGTTTCTCTATAAATGGGAGGATAAAATATTAATCTTATTGACCTATCTTCCAATTTATTACGATCATATTTTGACGATATAATTCTATGACAATGAGACCATCACATTGGATGATACAATTGCTTCGCTACTTATTAATGAATCCTGACGAAGATCGACATATGATAACAATGCAATTTCACATGTTTGAGGGGACGGTAGGAACTCTAACAACTATTAAATATGTGCCTACAACAAAAAGGAATCTTATTTTACTGGAAGTAATTAAGTCATGTGGACATCAAGTTCATTGGATGGGGAGTTCTTAGCACAAGTAAAACAACATGTATGGCAATGCGAGAAGCAAGGATGTCGAACAAGGTATACATGCATGAGAGAAAAGTCGCTACAAGTGATGGAGCTTCAATTTTTTCAGGACAAAAAATACGAGATGAAAGTAGTAAATTGTTGATATATTTGCCATCAATGCACCAAAAAGATCTTATCATTACCATCAAGGAGGAGAAAATCAAAGTGCCCAACTCAAAAAAAAACATACTCCAAAAAAAGAAACGATTTCTATCCTCACCTTAGGCAGGGGAGGGGCATCCAAAGCTTGAAGTCCATCCCCGGCTTCCACTGGAACCACCAGCTCATCCAGATTAAGCATCTCTTCCCACGCCCACTCCTCCCCACCCTCCTCCTCATCCCCATCCAATCTCTTCTCGTCCCCTTCAATCCCAAGAAGACCCATGAGCTCCACAGATCCGGGGCACCCGGAGAAGGGCTCGACAGGCCTCCTCACGTGTGCACCTCCGGTCGGGATGCGGTGGGAATCGAAGTCGCAGTTTGCGCAAAGCAGGAGGTGGTGAGCGCAGCAGAGTGCGGAGGCTGGGGAGCGAAGACAAGAGTCGCAGAGGAGCGACCGGGGGTGCCTGGAGGACACGGTGTTGGAAGAGTGCACGTGGCGGTCGCAGGCGAGGCAGAGGATGGCGTCGTCGGCGCGGCAGTGGAGGATGGCCGGCGAGCTCGAGCAGAAGTCGCAGGTGGGTCGCTCTTCTTTGGTCTCCGGAGCTCGAAAGGTCCCATCTTTCGGCATGGTTCGCAGGTGGTTGCTCTGTTTTGGGTCTACAGTTGCAACGATCCCATCTTTTTTTTGTTTGGTCTAAGGGGAGCAGGACGGGTTGCTCTGGTACTGGCTCTAGAGCTCGAGAGGTCCGGTCTATTTTGAGTTTCGGTGAATTGGGGAGGACGAAAAAGTGGAGTTTGAAGTGACGGGTATTTGAGGGAGAGAAGAGACCTTCTGGACAAGAAGTGCCTTGGCTTTCAGTGCCATTTGCGGTACCCTTCCGTTAGTTCTTTCCATCGAAGGTTTTGATATGATGACGACAGAGGTGACGACTTCCAATGGTGTTTTTGCATAGAGCAGAGAGTGCTTCTTACCAGTGTTTTTGAAACCGGAGTGGACCGGCGGTCGACCGGTCCGATCGATTATGTTGATTCGATTCGATTATGTAAATTTTAATTAACCCGTCTGACTCGGTTTAACCAGGTTTTATTTAAAAATTTTGTTAATAGTGGGAGTTGAACCCATGGCCTTTGATTACCTATCTCACACTTTTAACCAATTACAATAACACAACTTTTTGCATATACTAGGTTTTAAAAATAGTTGAACTATTATCTTGTTATAGAGCATCTAGTCCAAATAATATATATATGATATGTATGATATTTGATGGTGTATAAGAAAAATACTTTATGTATAGTGTAAAATATATACATTAACTATGTATTTTATATATATTTCAAGTATATTAAATGTATTATATATATAATTTCATTCCGGTTTGATTAGTCGGTTCAACCACTTTTTTTCACCGGTCCGGTTTAATCCGATTTTAAATAATGATGACGTCATCATTCGGTTGAACCGGTTTGATTACATGATTCGATCCGATCCGACCATTTCGGCAAGATTTCCGATTCGGTGTCCGGTTCGATTTCAAAAACCTTACTTTTTACCATCTCCTGTCCGAGTCCCTCTGCTGTTACAGCAAACAGTGGAGCCCCGTTTGATTACGATCAAGTAGTGCACACGGGTTCACGATTATGGTGATGCCATCTACTGTTACAGCAGTCTGTTGTAATAGGTATGTGGCATGCGTACGGGATTTTGTGGATGCTTCGCACCTGAAAGTATATAGTTCAGGTATAATATTTTGGTTCGCTTGCTCGTGCTAGTTGGTATCGTATCTCAAGCTCCGTACACTGCTATAAACGATGGAGTTGTGAATACATGAGAACGATCGACCCTCATTGTCGTCGTCTTCATTCTTGCTTACAGACAAGGACTAGGCTATAATTACAGTTCTTATGGATGTTGTTCTGTAATTTCAAGTATCTACAATGGCATGCATCTATGATTCCACGGACATGAGAAAACAGGATATCATGCTTTAGCAACTAGTGAAAATCGTTTGCTGCGGGCCTGCAACCGCTGGATGAAGATCCAACGGCTTGAAATCTAGACACCTGAAGTAGGAGATATTTCAGCTGTTATATATACATGAGTGTGGATAACAGACAAATCTGGATATCTCGAGAGTTGTAAGCGGTGACATCATCTTTCCCTCCCAAGCAAGCTTCCACAAAGCTATCCACGGTCGACTAAAAAGAGTTGGTGTGGATGTAAATTAGTAGGGATCGAAATATAAATATGAAATAGATTGGGGCTGGAAAATAATTGTGGTGTCCGCATCCTGCTTATTCGACTCCAAACATTGTCACCATGGACAAAAATTCATGAATTACGTTGGTTTGCTACTGATCAAAATTGTGAGGCCGTAATTAAAGTAGTTGGTTTTGTTATCCGGTTTTTCTAGTGATGGAAAATCACGTTACAAGTTTGTATTATCGCCGTTGGATCGCCTGCCATCTGAAGCACATTTGCCAATTAAATGATTACTTTTAGAAATAACAAAATAAATTTCCATATTTAATTAGCATGATAAATCATTTTATTGCCCGCATACGACGGTAACTAATTGAGCAGGAAAAGTCCCGCGAAAATTGGAATATTGCAAGAGATTCTTTAACGTATACAACAAACAAAGTATAAATGGTGACAAATATCTATAGGACTTTGTAGCTATGTAATCACATAGTAAGTACACACAGGACGGAAAATCCTTATTAGATAAGAATATGACTAAGATATAAAGCCATCTAATTGACTCTTCTTCCTCCTTACCTACTTTCACCTACTTACCTGCCTATTGCAGTGCCCAACATGACTATGTGCTCGCTTTCCATCTCAAAACTGTTTAGATTTGAAACCTCATCTAGCAAAAGAAGGAAAAGCAAGTTGATGAATCCCACCTGCACATCTAGATCGAATCCTCAGCTCGTGAAAGCATGCAACTTCTTGAAGGAGTCTGTACTAGACCAGCAAATGAGAAAGCGAGAGGTAGAGAAAGAAGGGAGAGATGGTAGGAGGGTGAGTGAAAGACATCAAGCAAGCTTTTCCATTGTGATGAGGTGAATGAGCTTGGAAAGTCCCTCTCTCAACTAAGCCTATGGTAAGTACTTTCACATATGTTTTCGGATAAGCATACCCAAAAGCAACATGGATGACAATGCACTATGGCAACATGGATGACAATGCACTATCCTTCCTATGAAATGCCCTTGCTTCTAGAAGAACAATCCCCTATTTACAAGGCACATATCCTGGGTCAGCTAAACCCCGATCTAGAAGTATGTAGTGTCTTAATCATAGGGAACAACACTCTAGAGATCTGAAAACCTTGGGCGAGCAAAGTGGTGATGGAGCACTATATGAGGCATCTCAGTAAGAATCTACTAACCTTTATATGGTTTAGCATTATATCACCATGAGCAAGGTTGATATGCAAAGGTCATCACTTTTGTGAGAAAGAACCTCATTGATCTAGATATAAGGGTTATCAAAGATCTTGTTTGTAGATAATGAACCTCGGTTCAAAATCAACGATTTGCCATCTTCTTTCGTATTGGAAGATCATGTCCAAAATAGCTTCATTGGCTTCCCTTGAGCTAACACATCTATCGAGGTCAACGACATGATAGACATATAATCCTTTGTGACTAAATATTCGAAGAAGAAGAAGAAGATACATTAGGTTGAGTTAAAATACAGCCTTTAGAGATACAATGATAGAGGCCAACCAAAGCAAAACCGTTTTTGATTCTTATTAAATCTAGTGAGTGGGATAATGCTTCTTCTTATTAGAATGTGAACTTACTTGATATGTATGATATATCCAACACTAAAGTCCGGTTAGGGGTGTAAACTACAAGCTTGTCGAGAGTCACCTCAAGAAACTCATTTGCACATGTTCCTAATCCATTCTAGTAGATAAATTCCTAACTGCATGAGATTCAGGCATGGGAGTGGTTAGTAGTGATGCAAATTGTAGCATCTCAGGTTTACATCCCTAAACCATTATTGAGAAAAACTAATCTTGACAATTTGTTGAGTTCAGACCCAAATGAACCCTTTGATAATCACTCAAAATGCTTAAGCTTGGGTTGTTAATTAGTAATCCGCCACTCTTATAACACACTCTTACACTTTGTGAGGTTTAGATGTTAGACCACATCAGATGTATTACACAAGTAGATGTAGATATAGATATATGTATTATCATATAATTATATATTTAAAAATATCCATATGGATATGAAAACTAATATCCTGCAGATATTGAAAACCTCAAATCATATCCTTAAATACGAATAGAGATGTAGAAATATATAGTCATTTACCATTAGAAGAAAAGTAATGTTTTTAACGTTGAAATTAATAACTAATTAAATTAAATTACATACTTATGAATACAATAGAATAAAAAATAAAAAAAGTAAGGTATTAAATTAGAAAACTTTTATAACAAATTATTAAATAGCATAAGATATATACTTTGCTTCCTTCATTTGTAAATGACTCCAAATTGTGATACATTATGTGTACCCTGTAACATATTCAGATGTATGTCTGTGTAATATTAATATATGTATATACATACATAGATTCAATAAATGGATATGCATATTTGTATCTGTAAAAAACATATAACCATATCTACATATGTATCGTAAAAAAACAATAACATACCCCTATTTGCATCCACAAATAAAAAGTACTCATATCCTTATCTATACAAGTATCCACTAATATCTGCTTAAAAATGGACATGATAACAGAAAGACACACAAATGTATCTACTGGAATTAATTATATGATGCATTTCCTTTAATTTCTCTTCTATTTTTTTTACCTTCAAAATGCTTAAAAAATCTAAAAATGTGTACAAACCTTTCAAAAACTTGCCACAGATTGTTCGAAGAAATTGAACATTTTCTTTTCATTTTTATACATACTCCTTCTATTAAGGAACTTTGACCCATCCCTTGTCCTAAGTTAAGGATATATCGGCTAGACTGTATTCAAAGGAATCTTTTAGATGTAAGAATCTCCAAATATGAAAGACTTTATCACTCGAGTTCAGTTATCTATATCTAATTAAGGATCTCTACTCTAATTAGATATCCTTGACTAAGACACATACTCATGACATGTGGAACACTAACGAACTATTACACACAGTTCAACTTTGTTAAGGGATATGGGGTATACATATGATCGAAACAAGGTGAAGAGTTTCCTCTTGATCATGATAGGAATATCAACAACACTGCTAAATAGGTCATGTCAAAAATGGAATCCACATGTAAACCACACAATTTATAAATACATCTTCACGACCCACCAAATAAGCTAAGCAAGCTTTCCTAAAAATAATTAAGCTTAAAATGAGGCCAATTTAACCAAAAGAAAAGGTCAATGCACCCTTTAAGAAAGGATAGATGATTCGATTCCCATCCTACCAATATAAATTCCCTAGCTATCTAATGTTGACAACACAGAAAAGTAGAAAGAATGTCTAGATCCATGGAATATTGAGCTTCTTAATCTAAAAGAATCTCCAAGTACATAGTAGATTGATTGACGATCTTGTACTAGAAGTACGAAAAGCTAGCTAAATTTTAATAGGTAATTCTAGTAATAGTTTCACATCTAATATGCACAAGTGTGAAAGTGAGTTATAAAAATGGAAGATTACTATTTGACAGCTTGAGCTTAAGTCTTTTTTATGGTTGTCAAAATTTTCAATTGGACCAAAGCTCAACATGTTAGGATCCATTTTTTTATAATGTTTGTGAATCTAAGATCTGAACATTACAAATGGCATCGAGACGAGTTCGCTTTAATAATGGAAAGGACTATACGAGAAGTGGATCCATCCCGACAAAGAAATAGGGGAAATATGGTAGTTGGAGCATGCAACCGTCACTATTATTATGAATAAGTGATAGGCATATTGCAACAAGAACATCGCAAGTATAAGAGTGGGAGGTTATAACAATCCAAATATATTCCAATGCCTAATACTCATAAAGTGCTAAAGTGCGTTATAAATGGCAGGGATCATTACCTGAAAACTTGGGTTTAAGCACTTTCGATGATTGTCATTGGATCCAGTTGGGCATGAGTCCGACAAGCTGTCATGTCCAGTTTTCCTTGACAACGGTTTGAGATAATAAGATCATGGAGTTACGCCCTACATCAAATCTCAATGAGAATATGAGTTCAATAAGGGTATGTTCATTTGATAGGATAGTCATAATCGTATAAGGATACTGAGATCCTAGTATTGCTTAGACTAGTACTCAAATTTGTGAAATTCTCCATCAAGTCTTAGTTGAAACGGTATAATTTTTCTTTAAAATATCGTGTTGATCTAAATCCTAATATTTTGTGAATATGTCCATTATAAACCTTCAAGAGATACTTAGGGTGGCATAAATGTTTAGAACATTGGCAACTGAGAAAATATTACCTGCAATTCCTATATCCATGACTTAGTTTTTCTTTATTTTTAAAATAAATGTATTTATTGGGACTTGTATAATTTAGACACAGTGGAGTTATAATTTCTGATTCATCATGACATTAAACCTTATTTAGGCGAAAATCAAATTTCTCTCCCAATCATGTAGGACGTTTAACCTTAATGGATGAACACTCTTCTCATACACATATCTTTGAATAAATAAGTACATAGACATGCCTAAACTCCATTATATGTCTAGGAAAGAAATCTAGTCCAAAACCTTATATCTATCTACCCTAGGTTTCATTATAACCTCCCAAACCACTTGAATTCGGATAGTCTAAACTCAAAGCCACAACCTTCATCGAATCCTCTAACATGAGCCTAAACATAAATTGTAAAACCAGAATAAGATAGATAACTGAAATACGCTGAGGAGTTGAATAGTGTTTCATGAAAATGCTATTAAATAAATCTATTATATCAATTTCAAGCACAAGTAACCAACCATATAAAAAATCTATAGTCCGCAAAGATTTAGACTTGTTCATCCTACACAGGGGCTACGTCTTGTGCATGAGCTTGACCTTCCCAAGGGTTACAAACACTCGTTATTAAACTATTTCCAATGTAGTCCAAACCATTTATGAAAGCACGTAGTTTACCCTACTTATATTATATGCTTTCATGGAGTGCCCCAAGGTATGAATACCTCATAAAGAGTTTATCTTCCATTTGAGAAGATAACCTTTCACCAAGAATATTTTTAACCAAGGATAAATATAAATACAATAACTAAATAAAGCCTTTCAACATATGATCAGAATATGAAATGCAAACCAAATAACTCGGAGTAGAAGACTTGAGAATGAGACTTAGAATCATTTCAAGGTGCAGAGATTAGAATGTATCTTAATAATAGCTCTCTCTTACCCATCTCTCTCTATGTATATAGTATAACTCACTTAAGAATAACTTCATATAGAATGAGCGAGTTTTAGTGTTATGCATTATTTTAGGGAGGATTGTGAATACTTACATAGACACCTAAGAATATAACTAATTCTTAATAAGTAAAATTTAAATAACATTGTTTCTCATCCAATGGGCGCTACTGAGTGGTGCATGGGCATGCCAACTTAGGAAACTATGTTTTCTAATATTAGATAGATTAAGGATGGCTATATTTAAATAACTAATAATCAAATATGTGTAAAAACTTGTAGGATCACGATACACCATCTAAGTCAGATAATTTTTCCACCTAAAGTCTCCCCCATCAACTTAACATCTTTGTGCAAGTGGTGATTAATATTTTGTGTGATTATTTATATGATAATTTTTATCTAACTATTATTTTTAGATATCTATCTAACTATTATTTTTATATATATATACTATGGCCAAAAGATGATTCAATCATCAAGATAATTTATTTATTTATGTTTCTAAAATCAAATTAATCTTGGTTATATGTGATATATCTAGATCTGGATATTGATTACATATTTAGTGAAATATTTCAATCGCAACCTCTTTTGAAACTTGTTTTGTGATTTATCCAGATTAAAATACATACGCCATAGTTTACAATTTTGGATGCAAAACCAAATTAAATGCTTATAAATTGGAAATGTGTGGAAATTAAAATTGTTTTAATTCCAAATTTGAGTGAGAGATTATTGTATAGTATAATGCACCATCGAAAGATAAATAAAATCACAATTCTGTGAGAGATTATTGTATGTATAATGCACAGTCGAAAGATAAATAAAACCACAAGTACAAATTGATCCAGTTGTCTTATCCTGAATTGGAACATAGATGGTGTCTAGGTTGGGGACTGACTTGGTTTCTTAATTAGCACCATGCAATGCGAGGAAGTGCTCCCTCTCAACATAGTTGTCTATCTTGTCTGATTTGTTTCAAGGAAGAATAACATGAGTAAATCAAACTTTACTCTAACGATTAAAATTAGAATAGGACTTACAAGTGAGAGTGTATACTATATAATAAAATATCAAGCTGGATTGATATGTTGCTTGTTTGAATTAGATTAATATTGATTTATTATGATTAAATTAATAATCCAATTATCACGGTTTGAAGGAAGTTATTTCCTTTATTGATTGATCATGGGATTATGATTCAACAAATTATTATTCCTTAATTTAAACAACATATAGACAAGTCACAAGATGACATCCATGATCTCACGTCGTTGAGGAGGTATTTTGGAAGACACACATACATAGCCATAACTTCGGAATATAATTATACATGGCTTAGATTCTTCATTTCTCGAAAGAGATGGATCGTATGCGTAGTAATCCTAAGGGCTCGTTTGGTTATCAAGTTAAGGAGATCCCAAATATTACTTGAGGTATATATTAGCATACCTCATGCTTTCAAAGTTTGAAAGGATATGGACTTCCAAAGTAACAAAATTCAAGACAACTTCCACTAAAAATAATATCACCTTAATCAAAGTAAATAAAAATACAAATTGTTTTATTTTAGATTGTCTTCATTAAAATCCATTCACATGTTTATATACTTTATTATAACCTGTATTCATGGATAGAATCCATGATTTGGATGTAGTACTTGCATTTTAACACATAATGTATGTGATTACAATATGTAAGGTTCCTCTTAGTGATGTGGATAAACATGTAACCGGAGGTAAAACAATGACCAAAGGTTCTTGTGTTGCTACAAATCCTAATTCCTTTTTTGAATGTGTCGATATGGATTGTAATTGTTGAGACCCTTTTAAATCTGAAGGAGACGTTTTGGCAGCAAGATGCGGTCTTAACACTTAATTATGATGGGCATGGTTCACTATATTATGCAGAATGGTGGCTCCATAGAAGATGGTGTACTCAAAATATTTAAGAACCAACAAGAACCAAATTCTTTGGAATAGAGATGGATGTAGATATGATGTGGTCATCATTCTACTATATCTACCCAAGTCCTTTATGAACTTCATAATTTCATATTGTCTGAAAAAAGGATGAAGTTAATATAAATGTCGAAATAATATTAAAATTAGAGTCATTTGAGGACATGGTCAACTAGAGAAACCCTTTGTCTTAAGCAATGTTTGTTTAGGGATTTAAGGTAGCATAGTGGAAGCATGGATTTCACCCATAAGAAGAAGAAATGTCGAACGTCGACCACACTTTTGTAACTTCCCTACATAAGACATAAAAAACTTGGATGATTGCTAATACTGTAAAAAACTGAAATACTAGAAGTATGACTGTTCATACTATATATGCTCCATAAAAAAAGAATCATGTAGTACATCAGTATATCCTACATCTACAATTCATCAATGAAACCAACCTACTCATTGGGCGATAAGAAAGTTGGATAGTTGTATCTAGTTCTAACACTTGCAATTGGTAGCACATGTTTTAGAAGCCTGAAACAACTTGATCTAAAGGATTCTAGTCATCCACATGGAATTCAATGAAATTACTACTCTAATCTCCTTTGGACTGGTAGACTACCACATTCCGATGGTAGAACCATTTTTCATAGAGAATGTCGCTATAAACTAGATGTTAGAAAGAACTTCCTATCTATCTCTAACTTGTTGGACATCGATATACATTCTGAAAAGAATTTATCATAAAGAGTTATGATGTATATTTTTCGAAAAGGGTTCTAACATCTAAAGGGCTCTGTGAAATTGAAACATGTAATGATTGTGTCATTAATATTTCTAATATTAAAAACCATGATCCTTACAATCAAGAGGATGAAGATCATATTACAATGATCTACCATCAAGGCTAGACAGATGCCTATTGATAAAGATCAAAAGACTAGTGATTTATGGATTTTATATTGTTTAAAAATTCATTTACCTACTTGTATTTAAAGTAAAATGTGTGGGACACCCTTCTACGAGAAAGGTGTGGGATGATGAGGTATTCTAGCCTTCATACATATTGATGTATGTTGACCCTCCTTACCATAATAAACATTAATGATATATGACATTGATGAATCCACGATTCATCGCCTTTATTCTTTTATTTTAGCATCTTTTCCTTAGTCAAATACCTGTAAATACCCATTAATTCCATAAAATTACCATTCTGCATGCATTTGTTAATTCTGCATTTTTAACACTTTTTGTATATAAATAAAAGAATAAAGAAGAAAAGAAAAAGAAAAGGAAGTATTTATGCAATAAATACAGACTGACCCAAACCCCGAGAGAAGGTCAAGACTTGACCTGATCGACCAGGAATAAAGTAGGGGGAGATAAGGTTGTCTGTCAGAAAATCCAAAAATAACTTGTACATATTTGTCATGTATATTTGTATAAAACTTACATTATTTTATTTGTACATAATTTGACCTCAAACCACTTACTTTTGTAAATAAAGGTTGTGAATAAAATTGTGTTATAAATAATAAAAATATTTGTAAAATAAAATAATGTATATATTGTAAATAATTACACCCAGAAAAAGCCGTAATGCAATAATTGAAACATCAATTCCGGCTCCATACGAGCTCAAATCGAACCAAACTCACTTCCATAATATTATAAATTAAATTATCTTTCAAATGGCTGTGGTTTTGTATTTTTTGGAGTTACGGTTAAAAAGTCGGTTTTCTGGGGTGTATTGTGCAGTTTACCCATATATTTGTGTATATAATTATTAATATTTATTTTTACTTAATGTATATATTATAAATATTGTTTTCAATAAAAATAAAAATCAAAATAAAAAATTTAAAATAAAAAAAATCTTGTATAAAAATTATTTCCTTATTTGCACCTATGTACATTATATTATATGTATATAATATATGTATGCCACTAACTTCCATTTATAAAATCCACCAAAAAAATTAATTACCTAACATTAATTAATTAATTTAAATTAATTTCGAATTTTTTATTTAATTATTGGATTTTATTTTATTGATTTGATATTATATCATGCCATATATACCTGATTTAATTGCATACCTTTAATGGCCACCATTAAGGTGGCCAATTAATTCCCAATTAATTTATTAATTTATTTAATTTATTAATTTCGAATTTCGTAATTATTTAATTAATTTATTTATTAATTTAATTAATTATTTTAATTCACACAATCAACACCTTCCATTTTTGTAAATATCTCCATTTCTGACCTTCGTCTTCTTTTTAATGGGGCTCCTCCCTCATTTCTTCTTTGATCAACCTTTGGAGAGAGGAGCCCGACCTCCGAGAAGCCACTCGTCGAAGAAAGGTGCTTAGCCTCCGAGCCGTCCGGTGACAGCGTTCGGTCGTCGTCGAGGCCACAATAGCATTTCCGACCCCAAGGTGAGATCCCAATTTTTATTCCCGTCATTTTTTTTGGTAGATCGTAGAACAAATGTTAGGCTCCCATTTACTTAGTTTTTAGATCTTTAAAAGTCTCAAAAATTTCCACCACATATTTTTCACCTCCGATATCGATTTACCATCTCATCTCGTGATCTTCCATTTCACGTTCTACCTCACACAACCACACACCTCCGGCCACGTACGGTGGTCGGAGTCTTCGGATCTATCCCCCACATCTCGCCAAGATCCATCCCCATCCACACCTCTAATTTTGTGTATAAATAAAAAAAATAAAAAAACTATTTGGTCACTTTGCTCTAATCTTTGTGTTCCAGAAATAAATAAAAATAAAAAAAAATGTTTTCCTTTCTCTCTAACATGTTGTTTTGCAGGTTCACCTAAAAAAAATTATAAAAAGATAATAAAAAAATTTAGTTTAGTACTGTTTACATTTCCTGATCAAACAAAAAAATATAAAAAAAATATACATTCTTTCTCTTTCTCTTCTACTAACATATATTGCAGGTAACGAAATAAAAAAAATATTACAAAAAAAAGAAAACTACAGGTCACGGGGGCATCACGCCCGCAACCCCGCGCCACCCCCGCTTCATCTCTCCAGCGGGCGGCGGCGCCGTTGCCGGCCCCCGCGTGCCTACTCCATCGCCTCGCCGCGCAGGACCCCCCAGCCGACCTCCAGCGGGCGGTCCGCGCGCCTGCAGCACCCAGCGCGCAGCGTTGAACCGCCGACCTGCCCTTGCGTCCCCGCGCCACCGTGGGCGCTGCCCCCGCCAACGCCAACCTCCGCGGTCCCCTCTTCCGCCTACAGCGGCGGCGCGGACGCCATCTCCGTCCCCCAGCGCAGCACCGCGCCACCGCGGGTGCCGCCCTCCCGTCGCAGTGCCCCTCCTCCGGCAGCGTCGTGCTCCAGTCCTCATCAACCAGCCTCCTCGGTGGTCGCCATCCACCGCCATCAGCCCGAACCACCACGCGCGGTGCTGCGCCGCGCAGCCCTCAAGCCGCGCCGTTCCTCTCCCCCCTTCTCAGCGGCGGCAGCCGCTCCTCCTCCAACCGCCCAGCATCGCGCGGCGCGCCTGTGCGCGGCCGCCGCGAGCCGAGCCCCTCGCACCTGCCTCCAGACACCCACCGCGTCCAGCGGCACTCCTCCTCAAGCCCGCGCGGCTCTCCACGTTGACGCACTGCTCCGCGCCACCTCCGCCTGCGTGAAAGGAGTGGGCGGCGGCGGTCCCATTCTCATTTGTTCAAGATCGACAGAAAACCCTAAGTGGGATTCTTTAAAATAAGAAATGGGATAATTGCATACAAGCTGATCATAGTTCTTGAAATTACAGAGACGCCCCTGCTCTTCAAAATAGAAAACCATGTGACGGGCACATGCATTCTTGGTAAAATTGCGAGAAACTTCTCTCTTTTTATTGTTTTATATGTTACTAGAAACATTTTGAATAATTGCAAGTCAGCCCCTGCAAGTCAGACTTTTATTAGCTTGCTCTTTTTAATGAAATAAAAGTTTCATGTCTCGAAAAATTCTGAAAAAAAAATCACATGTTCTCCTGCTATAGTGCTTACCATTGTATAAATTTTTTCATTGAGTTTTAGCGTCATTTGATATATTTAAAAAAATCAAAAATAGTTTTTTTTTGTGTCTTTTTCTCTGCCTACACTTTTAAAAATTCATAAAAATTTGAAAAAGTGCCTAAAAATTCTACAAAAATTCCTGTAGGTTTATTTTGACTTGTTTTAATTTCTTTCCAATCTTTGTGCATTTTTCATTGATAAAAGTTCAAAAAAAATTGTAAAATACGAAAAAGAGTGTTGTGTGTGTTTTTATACTCTTTTGTGCATTTTGTGATTATTCGTCTTTTAAAAAAATATAAAAAAAAATATAAAATTCAAAAACCACTAAAAAATTAGCTTTTCTGAAATTTGACTGCTTAGTTTTTAAATCGTGCTCCTTGTGTTCGACCCTGGTCGCTATACCAGGTAAAAAGAATAGCGAAAGACCGCTTACATTGTTTTCATCGATTTATCTTATTCTTGAGTGGTTTTAATTATTTTCTCGTTGACCGAATCGTGCGGTTGAGAACAACGACATTTTTGACATTATTTTTACACATCTTAACCGTACGGATTTTCGTGTCATCAGAATGGCGCCGTTGACGGGGAGCACGGCTTTGTAGTCATTTTTCATTTTGTGATATTTGTCTCTCTATATTATAATTGTTTTCTGACCTTTTTCTCTCTAATTTTTTGTGCGAGGTACTGCGTGGACAACTTGGAATTTACTTTTTGAGGACCCGCACGGGAAGAAGAGCAGGGAGAAGAAGAAGAAGAATTTTTGAGAGAGAACAATTTGTTTTGTAATAATTTAGGATCTTTGGACCTGTGGACTTGAACACTTTATCCGGGGTCTGTTTCGCCAAGTGCCGGTGCACTTGGGGGACCTCACCGCTGTTTTTCATCGGTTTTTTTTTCTCGCATTTATTTTATTTTATTTTATTTTATTCACGTGATTTTCGAGCCCCTAGCTTTAGGATTTTCTCTTGCATGTGCCGTAATTAGTAGGGTCCCCACACTTAATTATCTGCCTGTTCCTATAAAACATTTAATTGGACCTACTAATAATCAATTAATAAAAATAATCGACTCATCTCCTTCGTAGCCTACGTGCCGCAGTCCACCCTGTAAAGCGCTTTCTCCTACCCCCGATTTGTCGGGCAGAGGAGGGGTGGGCCAAGACCGGACCCTTTGGCTTGGAGGTCGGTGACCGATTAGACGGTTCTGCGAGTAGAACTTGCTCATCTAGGACTCGGTTTTCACTGCCTGCATCATTTAGGTAGTTTTATTTCTGTATTTAAATTTCTGCGCGGATCATTTTGCATGTAGAGTGCTGGAGTAAGGTACGCATTTTCTATCTCTGCATGCATCATTGTTTTTGACCGTGCATTGTCTTTCTCGATCCCTCCCCCTGTTTTTGGACTCAAATCAATCAAAGAGGAAATCGGAAAGCTCGTTAGGCGTTGTTATTGAAAATATCCAAAAAAAATCACAAAAACAAAAATTAAAAAATTGGGACTGCTAATTGAACTCGACCTTAAAATCAAACGTAATCGACCACTTCATTGTATTGGGAGAGCAATCCCCTCATTGTCTGCGTTTTTAATTGCTCGCGTACACACTAAGGAGTAGTGCCCAAATCCCATTCAAGCCTCCTAAGTGTTTGTACAACTTTGTCTTATCACCTAACTCTAAAATTGAAAAGATAAAAGACCAAATCCCACGGTCTTCACATTGTGTAGAGTTGGTGAATTGAGGGTTTGCTTTGTGTTTTGTATGTCTATGGTGTGAGTCGGTTACGATCATTCCTTTATCATTAGCGGTCACCTTCTGCTTCTATCCTTTCCTCCCTCCCTCTTATCTCCCTTCTATCCCTCCCTCCCTCCCTTCATTTTCCTCGCTTCATGATGGGTCGCCTTCCATTCCAGTCGAATTTTACGGCTTCTTCATTTCATGTCCATCATTCTCGCCCACTCTCTTGGGAGGTCGGAACCCCGTCCGACTTCTCATCTTCTCCCTACCCACCCTCCCATTTGGGACATGCTGTGAGTGACACCCACAGAGACCAGATTGACCAAACACGAGACATGGGTGTTCACCTTGCTGAGATGAGAGTGCATCCCATAGGCGATCAAATGGGGCATTGGCAAGCTTTGGATGACTTTAATCCTAAGATGATGGATGAATACACCGATCAAGAAGCACACTCCGCTTCTACACTGAGCCCCTTCATTTTGGATTTAGAGTTAATTAATATACTGCCCAAATTTTTAGGGGATATGCACGAGGAACCATATTTACATATCGAGGAATTTGAGGATATTTGTGGATCACGATCATATTCCGATATAACTTCTGAGGACATGATGCTGATTACCTTCCCATTTACACTTCATAGCAGAGCCAAGAGTTGGCACAGACGATTGGGAAGGAAGATTACTACATGGGGAGATTTACGATCATTATTTTTGAAGAAATTTTACCCCCAGTGTAGAGCAGAGATGATGCGGTCGTGTATTCGTGATTTTTCTGTTAACCCCCAAAAGCCGTTAATAGATTCATGGTTGAGGTTAAGAGAACTTGTGAGGCGATTTCCTGATCATGGATTTTCGATGACTGACCTTATCCATATCGCCATGAGGGGGAGGACCGCAGAGCAGATTACATATGTCATTACCTCGTGTAGTGGTTCACACCATTGTCCCGACTTGGATTTTGTTGAGACCATCTTGGATTCACTTTCTGATCTTACATATTCACCAGATGATTTATTCGGGACAACACATGAGGGAGAGATGACAACAGTTGAGTGTGTGATACACCATGCCGATCTTGATAGCACACAAAAATCTGAGGATATGGATGCTTCTACTTCACATTTGAAGGATGTGTTGACTACTGTTGTGAGTTCCCAGAGCCGGAAATTGGTTGAGGACCCATTGGATTTACAATCAGATTTTGAGCCAGTCCCGCACCTCCACAATGATGATTGTTCGATTCTAGATCTGCTAGAATCCCAAGAGATAGAGGAGGAACCCACATCTCAGCCATCCTCTGAATTATTCCAGTGTCCATACACAATTGATTCAGTGTTTGATCTTCAGAAGATTTCCTCTGATTCGGAGATATACTTGGATTCATCTCAGCGTAGAGAGCTTGATGAGGGACCGATTTTGGATTTTACAGACCTTGATAGTCCCGTTCTTGAGCCATGTGTCCTCCCATTTGATGAGGTCGATACATTTTTGGAGGACCTGACATTTGACAGCATTGATCCCAACTTCCCTGATGATTCGACATTACTCCCCGAGGGTTATCTGCGGGAGGATGCCACAGACCCTGAGTTCTCGGTTTCACTTTCTGAGAGTGCATCCGATCTGACGGATCACGAGACCGAGTATTTTGATATTTATGATAATGAGTTTGATGATTCTCTCCTCGACGACCCTCGCGAGGATGACCCAATCTTTGAGGTATTCGATGATTTCACTGATTTGTCTACATTATATGCATCGGATATCAGCCTTTCTAGTGAGTCTCCTGATCTTGATCTTCCATATCTATTCGAGACGGTGATTGACGTGGAGGATTCCCTGATAGATCCTTCCTTCTCCACGTTTGACTTCTTCGGCTCTACCCTTTCACTCCATATAGACCTTGAGCCGATGATTTCTTTTGTACTACCGGAGCCCGTCTTCATCTGCCAATATCTTGATCCGGTAGCAAACACCCGCCTGATTGATTATCTGGGTGTTATCTTTTACTCTCTTGATCCTTCTGACTTCGTTGTTGTTCTCCCACCGAGACAACAACAACAGTACGGTATTCGCCTGACAGATGCCGTCCTGAACCTTGACACGGCCTTATCCTAACATTTGCGCCCAGCTAGGGGCGTAAACTCTAGCGCTTGTTGAGAGGCACCTCAACACTGATCGACTCACTGTTGTATAGACCATCTGTCCATATCATACATTATTTCTGTCTCACACCCCATCTCCATCACATGATCATTCCATATTTAGGGTGTACTTTACCCTAAGTATAGGGGGGATGTCAGACTTGTGATTATTCATTTGATTCATTTTACCTCTGTTTTTCTGCCTATACTTAGGGATATTTTACCCTAAGTAAAGGGGAGGTAGACTCTGTATATTCATCTCCTCGGTTTTCCCTTTGTGTACATTCTACTATACTTAGGATTACTTGATCCTAAGTATAGGGGGATCACCGACTTCTATTGTTTATTTGTCGTTGTAGTATACTATTCTTTTCACTTTATTATATGCAGCACGAGTTATGTCTTTCTTTCCAGCTCTTTGATCACTATGAGGACATAGTTCGAGCTAAGTATAGGGGGTGTCGTATATATGGTATATATACTTTAGCCATAACTCGTACTTTCATATATTATTTTTTTTTAATATGGCTAAAACACTGTGTAAATACTAAAAAAATCTATAAAAAAAATTAAAAAAAACTAACTGTGTATATACCTGTATAAATTACTCAAGTTGTAAATTCTTGCATCTCATTCTTGTGAAATAGTCAACTCACTCTTGTGTAAATATGTATCTTTTCCTTAAAAAAAAATAAAAAAAAACTTTTGTATATATTTGTATATATTACTAACTATTTGCAAAAAAAAAACTTTTTGCATGTGCATCATCATTTTTCAAAAATCCATAAAAATTTCAAAATTTTGAAAATTGTTTCACAAAAAGATTTTGTTTTCTTTTCCTTGCATGTACATATTTTCTTGCATTTGCATGAGCATTTTTCAGGATGATTTTGACTATTAAACTAAGTCTGGAATAAATTTGAAGAATGGAGCTTAGTTGGGCCTTAATCCACTTAATTTCATAGGAACCTTATAAGATTTGGAGTTAAGACTTTTCAGGTCTAGTGACTTAATTCTTTGAGTCCATAAGACTATGTTCACATGTCATCTTGATGAGTCTAAGTAGAACATTTAACAACACACACATGATTCTTTCAGACCGTGGCTTACCTTGGACACTGCACTTTACACGTAGCTCTTCATGGATGAGGTAGTGAGGGGGCAGAATCTTTTGGCTTGGGGTAGCATACGAGGGTAGTACATCTAGGCGGAACCTCTCGTCCTTCTCTAGGGAGGGAAGTGCGTCTCAACCTAGTCTGGTGATGTTGAGGTCTAAAGACAGGAGCTGTGGGGTTGCAATAATGCTTCAAAAGAGGGATTGTCTATTGGCTCAAGAGGAAAAACTCCTTATGTACATGCTGCACCTTGTATATATTTCAAAAAAAAAAAGGAAGCAAAATCTCCAAAAGTGAACAGGCCTGAAAGAAAAATAAAATGCCTGTAAAAAAAAAAAGAATAAGAGCTTCAAAGTCATATATTTATGAGCTTGCAGCGAGTGACATGGCTACACTGGTCATGCATCCAAGGATAGGTAACTACACTGGTTACCGTCCATTCTCTTCTCCATCCCCTCTTCTTGAGCTGGTTGTACTTGAACTTAGAAGGGAATATCCCCGCTCTTCGAGGAAAGAGTTGCCAGACCGGGTTATTGAGTTACCTTGCTGAGAGAGGCTGAATCTTTGTTACTTCTGAGATGAGGAGCTATATTTCACTTACACGTACAAGTAAGAATTCATAGTCATAAGAATTTGTGTCTGTAGACTTGTTCTGATCTGACTGTTGAGGAGACCTGAATAGGAGTCTTATGGAACTTAGAGGCTGTTAGGTTTTAAATCCATGTCCCATTAAGGTTCCGACACATTAATAATCCAAAGGTCCGACAGAGCTCCAGACTACATTTTTATGAAGATAAGTTTGAAAGTCAACATTGTTCTAACTTCTTTCCTTTTTCTTTTCTTTATTTTTATTTTCACTTATTTTCCAAATAAGTGTTTGCTAAGGGACTAGCAAAGGTAAAGTATAGGGGAATGATGAATCTACGATTCATCGCCTTTATTCTTTTATTTTAGCATCTTTTCCTTAGTCAAATACCTGTAAATACCCATTAATTCCATAAAATTACCATTTTGCATGCATTTGTTAATTCTGCATTTTTAACACTTTTTGTATATAAATAAAAGAATAAAGAAGAAAAGAAAAAGAAAAGGAAGTATTTATGCAATAAATACAGACTGACCCAAACCCCGAGAGAAGGTCAAGACTTGACCTGATCGACCAGGAATAAAGTAGGGGGAGATAAGGTTGTCTGTCAGAAAATCCAAAAATAACTTGTACATATTTGTCATGTATATTTGTATAAAACTTACATTATTTTATTTGTACATAATTTGACCTCAAACCACTCACTTTTGTAAATAAAAGTTGTGAATAAAATTGTGTTATAAATAATAAAAATATTTGTAAAATAAAATAATGTATATATTGTAAATAATTACACCCAGAAAAAGCCGTAATGCAATAATTGAAACATCAATTCCGGCTCCATACGAGCTCAAATCGAACCAAACTCACTTCCATAATATTATAAATTAAATTATCTTTCAAATGGCTGTGGTTTTGTATTTTTTGGAGTTACGGTTAAAAAGTCGGTTTTCTGGGGTGTATTGTGCAGTTTACCCATATATTTGTGTATATAATTATTAATATTTATTTTTACTTAATGTATATATTATAAATATTGTTTTCAATAAAAATAAAAATCAAAATAAAAAATTTAAAATAAAAAAAATCTTGTATAAAAATTATTTCCTTATTTGCACCTATGTACATTATATTATATGTATATAATATATGTATGCCACTAACTTCCATTTATAAAATCCACCAAAAAAATTAATTACCTAACATTAATTAATTAATTTAAATTAATTTCGAATTTTTTATTTAATTATTGGATTTTATTTTATTGATTTGATATTATATCATGCCATATATACCTGATTTAATTGCATACCTTTAATGGCCACCATTAAGGTGGCCAATTAATTCCCAATTAATTTATTAATTTATTTAATTTATTAATTTCGAATTTCGTAATTATTTAATTAATTTATTTATTAATTTAATTAATTATTTTAATTCACACAATCAACACCTTCCATTTTTGTAAATATCTCCATTTCTGACCTTCGTCTTCTTTTCAATGGGCTCCTCCTCCCTCATTTCTTCTTTGATCAACCTTTGGAGAGAGGAGCCCGACCTCCGAGAAGCCACTCGTCGAAGAAAGGTGCTTAGCCTCCGAGCCGTCCGGTGACAGCGTTCGGTCGTCGTCGAGGCCACAATAGCATTTCCGACCCCAAGGTGAGATCCCAATTTTTATTCCCGTCATTTTTTTTGGTAGATCATAGAACAAATGTTAGGCTCCCATTTACTTAGTTTTTAGATCTTTAAAAGTCTCAAAAATTTCCACCACATATTTTTCATCTCCGATATCGATTTACCATCTCATCTCGTGATCTTCCATTTCACGTTCTACCTCACGCAACCACACACCTCCAGCCACGTACGGTGGTCGGAGTCTTCGGATCTATCCCCCACATCTCGCCAAGATCCATCCCCATCCACACCTCTGATTTTGTGTATAAATAAAAAAAATAAAAAAAACTATTTGGTCACTTTGCTCTAATCTTTGTGTTCCAGAAATAAATAAAAATAAAAAAAAATTGTTTTCCTTTCTCTCTAACATGTTGTTTTGCAGGTTCACCTAAAAAATATTATAAAAAGATAATAAAAAAATTTAGTTTAGTACTGTTTACATTTCCTGATCAAACAAAAAAATATAAAAAAAATATACATTCTTTCTCTTTCTCTTCTACTAACATATATTGCAGGTAACGAAATAAAAAAAATATTACAAAAAAAAGAAAACTACAGGTCACGGGGGCATCACGCCCGCAACCCCGCGCCACCCCCGCTTCATCTCTCCAGCGGGCGGCGGCGCCGTTGCCGGCCCCCGCGTGCCTACTCCATCGCCTCGCCGCGCAGGACCCCCCAGCCGACCTCCAGCGGGCGGTCCGCGCGCCTGCAGCACCCAGCGCGCAGCGCTGAACCGCCGACCTACCCTTGCATCCCCGCGCCACCGTGGGCGCTGCCCCCGCCAACGCCAACCTCCGCGGCCCCCTCTTCCGCCTACAGCGGCGGCGCGGACGCCATCTCCGTCCCCCAGCGCAGCACCGCGCCACCGCGGGTGCCGCCCTCCCGTCGCAGTGCCCCTCCTCCGGCAGCGTCGTGCTCCAGTCCTCATCAACCAGCCTCCTCGGTGGTCGCCATCCACCGCCATCAGCCCGAACCACCACGCGCGGTGCTGCGCCGCGCGGCCCTCAAGCCGCGCCGTTCCTCTCCGCCCTTCTCAGCGGCGGCAGCCGCTCCTCCTCCAACCGCCCAGCATCGCGCGGCGCGCCTGTGCGCGGCCGCCGCGAGCCGAGCCCCTCGCACCTGCCTCCAGACACCCACCGCGTCCAGCGGCACTCCTCCTCAAGCCCGCGCGGCTCTCCACGTCGACGCACTGCTCCGCGCCACCTCCGCCTGCGTGAAAGGAGTGGGCGGCGGCGGTCCCATTCTCATTTGTTCAAGATCGACAGAAAACCCTAAGTGGGATTCTTTAAAATAAGAAATGGGATAATTGCATACAAGCTGATCATAGTTCTTGAAATTACAGAGACGCCCCTGCTCTTCAAAATAGAAAACCATGTGACGGGCACATGCATTCTTGGTAAAATTGCGAGAAACTTCTCTCTTTTTATTGTTTTATATATTACTAGAAACATTTTGAATAATTGCAAGTCAGCCCCTGCAAGTCAGACTTTTATTAGCTTGCTCTTTTTAATGAAATAAAAGTTTCATGTCTCGAAAAATTCTGAAAAAAAAATCACATGTGCTCCTGCTATAGTGCTTACCATTGTATAAATTTTTTCATTGAGTTTTAGCGTCATTTGATATATTTAAAAAAATCAAAAACATTGTCTTTTTGCATATTTAAACTTTGAAAATTCATAAAAATTCGCAAAAGTGCCCAAAAATTCCACAAAAATTCCTGTAGCTGAGTTTTGATTTGTTTTAACTTCTGTCCAATTTTTGTGCTTTTAACCCTTGTGAATATTGTGCTTGTTTTAAAATACAAAAAAATATAAAATTCAAAAACCACTAAAAAATTAGCTTTTCTGAAATCTGACTACTTAGTTTTTAAATCGTGCTCCTTGTGTTCGACCCTGGTCGCTATACCAGGTAAAAAGAATAGCGAAGACCGCTTACACATTTTGTTTTCATTGATTTTTATATTTTCCAAGTGGTTTTATCATTTTTCTCGTTGACCGAATCGTGCGGTTGAGAACAACGACACATTATTGACATTATTTACACCTCTCTCGACCGCTGGGTTTTCGTGTCATCAGACATCCATTAATAATCATTTCTGGTATGGCTTTGTCTTACTGACATTAAAAACCTTTTAAATGTTCATCATTGATTTGGTTACGAACCAAATTTAGAAGAAAGACCATATGTATTTGATCTGATCAAGGTAATAAGTACCTATAAAATGAATTCAAGGAATACTTTAAAGAGAAAGGAATTGTTTTCAATCTCACTCCTCCAGGAACTCATCAACTCAATATAGTTGTAGAGAGATACAACTAGATCATGTTGGACATAATCAGATCAAGTGATGATTTAAGCACGATTACCTCTTAATTTCTGAGGATACAAAGTAGAGATTGTGCCAAATATCATAAATAGGATTCCATGGAAGTAATTTAGAACCACACGCTCGAAAGTTCTACTTCATAAGGTTCGTTAAGGATAGTATTAGATATTGGTTATATGAACCTGAGACTCAGAAGGTCTTCATCTATAGTAGTATGATTCCTAGAGGATGACTTCTGAAATGTCAAGATAAAGATGAAGCAAATGAACTCATAAAAGTCCACTAAGTGATATTAAAGATGGCACACCTATACCTCTTCGAAAAAGTTTGAGGGTGCTAAGACCACCAAAAAGGTATACTTCCCATGTATCAGATGAGTCTGAACATGATCAGACTTCATTTTATGAAGCTCTTGAGGAATATCACATGGATTGTTGGATGTTAGCAACAAAGTCTAAAGTAGACTCCATGCATAAGTATGGTGTATGGATCCTCGAGGATCCACCTAAAAGTGGTCAAACCCATTAGGTGTAGATGGATCTTTAAGAGAAAGAGGGGCCTGATGGGAAGGTAGAGACCTTCAAATCAGGGTTGTTTCTCAAGGGACACACATAGAGAGAAGGCATCTTTTATAATGTGCCATTCTCTCCTGCAGCCATACTTAAGTCCATGATGATCTTGCTAAATATGGCTACAGATCTTAACAATGAAAACTAGAAGATGAAAGTCAAGACTACATTCCTCAATTGAAAACCTCTAGAGAGTTATCTAATGGAGCAGCTCCAGGGCTTCATCATTGAGGAAGGCATGATTTGCAAATTGAAGAAATCCATCTATAAACTTAAACAAGCTTCTTGCTTGCATGAAGCTAGTGGGAGTGCCATTTTGCCCATCATGCTAAATGTAGATGAAATCCTAATCATTAAGGATGGGACTGTTTGTAATCTAGTTGTCTATAATCTTGAGATAAAATGTCTCTTTAATCTTGGGTCTGAAATTGATCAGAGACAAGAATAATAGGACATTGGAACCATCACATCTAGGATACATCTTAGAAGGATTTCACATGAAAATTCCAAGAATGGCTTCTTTCCCTTAAGATATAGATAATGATCTTTATAAAGGGATGATGCCTCTAATTATTGAGGATGTAGAAAATATAGATGTATTCACGTACACAACAACTATAGGAAGCCTAATATTGACCAATGTATACATGCCTAGATATTTACCATTCGGTAGGAGTAATAAGCCATTACCAATCTTACTATGGAAATAAACACTTGATTGCGGTAATAAACATCTTCAAAGATATAAGATTATGAAGATAATGTTCTCTAAGTATTATCTTCATATGCCTTAAAAGACTTAAGATTGTGTATTGATATAAGAAAATAGTGATAAAAGGGTATCTTGAGAAGTATAAAAATAAATCTCATCCTAATTATATTTGCTATTAAGCTCTAGTGCTAAAGGCAAAAAATAGCCAAATGCAAGGCACTATGACTGCTTTAATGAGATTGAATATTTCTTGCATAAGATGCAACATTTGCATTGGATACAAGCATTGCTACCTATAGGTATGCAAGTCTATAATAAGACTAGGCATAGTCTCTAGTAACCAATTTCTAATCAACTAACCAAGCCATTTGACTACCGATAAATCCTAGATTCATCAACACTATATTCAGATCTTAGCCCTATGTCTAGATTAAATCCATAAATAAACTATTTAATTATATTTAATTAACAATATACACTATGTATATAACTAATGCTAATGTAAATAATTAAAAGTTCCAATTCATCTGGTAAATATTGTACATATTCAACTCTGAGTTTCTTGTGTTTTATGTACTTTTCTACTTATCTACAAAATCCAAAAAAAATGAGAGTAAGGTCGTAGATAATTTAATATAAATATAATACTATTAAAAACACCAAATAATAATAATAAATAGTTAAAATGATATTTTAATTCCTACAAAATGGTGTTGTATACATATGAAGTATTTTGATTTTGTGTTCTACACGAAAGTTGTAGATCTCGAAAGATACTGATGAATCTCCATTTCATCACTTTTATTCTATCATTTTGATCTTAAAATCCTAGGTAATGCATGTAAATACCCCTAATTTGCATAAATTAACATTCATTCTTTGTTGAATAAATACTGTATAAAATATTATTTTTAATGCAAAAATTATAGAATAAAAAAATGAAAAGAAAAAGAATAAAATGCCAAAGGTATTTTATGATCCTAAGTCCCGAGACCTAGGCATCTTGAGGACTAGGTCTACAAGGAATAGAGTAGGGGGGATAAGGGATAATAATACAATAAAAATCCCATTTATTTATTCATTTTGGGTCCCATTTTATTTTCTACTTTTTATACTTAAAATAAAGAAATATTGTTCATGAAAGTTGTAGGTAATAATATATAGAAAAATATCAAATTGAGTTTGTACAAAAATAATACACAGTGTATTTTTTATACTCTGAATAAGATTCGAAAATCCTAACTTCCCAAACCGGCATCTCTCAAATAAAAACTCAAAATATATCAAAATCACTTTAATTGTATATAACTTTTAATATGCTATTTAATGAAGTTGTTTCATATCTTTTGGAGTAAGGCGTTGAAGTTAGATTTTGGATCCCTATTATATAATATACCCGAATAAAATAATCATTTTATTTATTCTTTATTATTTTAATGATTTTATATTTTTATAATTTTGTAAATGTTATTTATAATATATATACACATATTAAAACTAAAATAAAACCATTAATAACACATTAAAATAAAACAAGTGTATAAAATACATAGATGAAATACTTATGCATCTACTTATATATTTAATATATCTATTTTTTTAAGTATAAATAACATATCATAAAAATATAAAAAAGAATATTTAAGTATTTTAAAATAAGTTATAATTATATAGCATATTAAAATAAAATAACAAAATCAAAAATACAAAATAAAAATAAAAGTATACAAAATATAGATAAATATACCTATAATTAACCCCTAAAAATTAACTTGTAAACAAAAACCTCTAAAAAATAAATAAAAATCACAAAAAAATATGGAAAATAATAAATATTTTTTATTTTATAGCTTAAAATTAATAAACTCATTTATTATTTATTATAGATTTTATAAATTTTTTTAGCTAGTTTTCCTGGTTGGTCCATGTGGACCAACCAGGTGTCTCCAAAGGTTGACAGAGGTCAACTCTCTGACCGGCGCGTGCAGAATGCCAGAACCTCATTTGACCCCATTTTTTTTGTCAATTTTTGCATCTCAATCCTTGCGTTATTTTGGGAAGATTCCTTCGAGACTTTCCTTCCTCGATCTTCCATCTAACACACCGGCCTAATTTATCGATCTTGGTACCGTGGATTCTTCCCATCTTTCTCATTCTTTGGAGACCGATCAACACCTCTACTTAAACGCACCTCCATCCAAAATTTATTTTTGATCATTCTTCTGCCAAGAAACCTTAGATTCAAATCTTGATTCGTGCTCCTAGTGACAGCAGGAGTTCAATCGGCCCCTTTGGTTGGCGTTCTAGTGTCGAATCGAAGAGGTCTACTACTCGTTGCCACCCTCGTCGGACCTCCTGCATCCGGTTGCACTTCGGCAGTAAGCTTCTAGTTTCTTTGCCATTTCATTTCCTTAGGATCTTAGCAGCATAGTGTAGTGTTTTCCTTCTAGCCATTTCGCTTTGCTTTGCAAATCCCTCGATCGTCGGAGCTCTGCTCCCTCTGTTTCAGGCTACTTTGTTCAACCTCTGCCTCCACAATTGCATCCATCTTCTTCCCCTTCCTCAATCCTTTGCCCTTAACACCTCCAACCACTCAGATCTTGCAAAGATATGGAGATCGAGTCCTCCTTCGCCGCCTGCCAGAGGACTTCGCCGCACCCCATCTTCACTCCTTTCCGACACCTGAAGTCTCTAGTGGCTTAGTGCTTTGCCCCCTAATGGTCTCCTACAGGAAAAAACAAAGAAAGGCACCATTGTAGGGTATATCGAGCCCCAGGAGCCGCCCAGGTGCAACTCCTCCGCCAGATCGATCCAGACTTCCTCGTGCCATTTTGAGTCTTTCCACCAGTGTGGGAGGATACTAGCGGCCTTTTGGGAGCATCATCACTGGAGAAACTATCGGAGGAGCGATGGACATTGATTTCAGACTCGCCCATCACGAGTTCATACGACGTTCTTCCCCCACACTTCGGAGCCGTTGGATCAGCCTCTGTTCTTCTAATGCAACAACGTGCGTCGGATCGAGCCTCGTCAGCACCGTCCGATCTTCGACAAAGATCTAATCACGACTGTAGGATGCAAATCAGTATCAAACGATGTAGGCACAACACGTGGCTTAGTAAATCAAGATCTGTCGTCCACTCCGGCCTAGCTATGTGTATTTTGCACTTTTAGCTGAAGTATTTTTGTATTTAAATATAAGGACTCAAACATTCCTCTGTCGTTTAAATATTTTTGTAATACTTGCAATTAGGCCCCGAACTTTTGATATTTGTTAATAGGTCCACGCTAACTCACCTCACGTGGCCGTCCACGTGAGGTGGGCATTTTGCAGGCAGGGCCCCGAACTTTATTATAATGAGATTTGGCCCAAGATCTTTTTATTCATTTTATTTTTTTGGAAAAATTATAGCTTGGCCCCGGTTCTTATTTTTATTTAAATAAATGCCACTACTAGTCAATGCATTTTTATGTATTTGCTTGATTTATTTAAAATATCATTTATGCTTGAAAAAATCCCAAAAAATAGAATTAAGTGCTTGTTGCATTATCATTCCATGCTATATTTTTGGATTCCATTTTTAGACATCATATTATTTATTAAAAATCATTTAGAGCAAAAAATATCCATATTTAGAGTATAAAATCGATAAAAAATATATTTTTTTAAAAAAAATCCAAAAAATAGTTTTCATGTTTGTTTATATATTTTGCAACTCTAGCACCTAAAAAACTTAAAAAATAGAAAAAGAAAACACCTAAAAATTAAAAGGCCTAAAAAACCTTTATAGGAATCTATAAAAGTCCTCAAAATTCCAAAAATAGTTTTTTCTTTTTCTATTTTCATTTATATTATATATATATATATATTAAAATTGATTTGGAAAATTTTGGACTTAATTTGCCAATTTTAACTTCCATTTCAAATTTGATTATTTAACTAATCCCATATTTAGGGTATTTTTAACTTTAAATATATATAAAAATTAGAAAAATTGTCTAAAAAATCACAAAAATAGTAGAAAAATATTTAAAACACAAAAAATATTCTCTGTATTTTGACTCTTTTTATTAGTATTTATAATTGTAGTTTCTTACATTGTATATATAGGCTTATATATATCCTATATTAGATATTTAAAAGAAAAAGAAAATATAAAATATAAAAATCTAAAAAGAAAATATAATAAAAATTAAAAATAAAATATAAAAAATGTAAAAACAAAACAATATATATAATTAAAACCCACAAAACATATTATTTGAGAGACAAATTGTGCTTTGTTTTTTTTATCTTGCCTGCTCTACTCCATTGCTTCTTGTATAACCCCTATTTGCTTGTCATTATACATCTTTAGTAGGGTATAATAAATTTTAAATCTTGCTCTTCATTGTTTGATTATCTATGCGGGTTAATTGTTGAAACTGCGGGAAGATTCAAGTAGTCGCTTCAGCAACAATGAGTCTGACGTGTTAGGCCATTATTAACGACTCTGGTTTTCCGCTTTTCAAATGGCACCGTTGCCTGGGAACATGGGTTTGTATACTAGATTTTGCTTCTCAGACTGCTTAGCCATTCCTGCATTTATTACTTTCTATTTGAATATCAATTTTGAACTGTCTGACATCTCTTCTTTTGTCTTCTTGCGGGGGACCGCAAACCGAGGAGGATCGCCTAGGTGATCGTATGCAGCCTTGGGATGAGGAGCTGACTATTATGACCTAGCTGGTAGGAGAGAGCGGAGGCTTTAGAGAGGGAGAGAGGACACTAGCCTAGTTTTTTTATTTTTCTTGTGAGAGAGATTCATTGGAATTATTAATTTGTAATAATACAAGTACTTTGGACTTAGACACTCGGGCCCAATTTCCAAGTGATTGTTCACTTTCCGTGTTTTCATCGCGTTTTTTTATTTTATTTCTCGTGATTTGTGTTTTCCGCCTTATTTTTATTTGTTTTGTGGAATGAGCCCTTAGTCTTTAGGCGTGCTTGATCGTGTAACCTAAGGCCAAACACCTAAATATTTTGCATGCACCTATAGTTCTCGTGTTTGGACTTAGAATAATTAATTATTAAATACTAGTTTTGAAACCGCGTGCCGAGAGAGTCACATACAACTCTTGCAGGACGCGTTGTGGCGGGTACCGATCGACATCGAAGACCAGACTTAGGTTTCATTCCGAGTGTTTAGCATTTGGTTCTTCAGGAGTAGAAATAGCCTGCTTAAAATGATTTTCGTGTGCATATCAGCATATAGTATAGGTTTAAAAATTCTTGTTTTGCATCCCGCATGGAGAAAGCTGGGGAGCACTATAAGTCTTCTGACTGAGCATCATCATTTAGGCACTAAGGTGAGATTTCCATCTTAGTGTTGCCTTGCATTACTTTTAAGACTATCTCCCTCTATTTTTGGATCGAATAGAAATAAAAGGAAAATACAAAAATGTTAGACGCTTGTATTGAATTTACTCAAAGCAAGTGATAACGTAAAAAAAATAAAAAAAAGGTCTGCTAAAAGTAGTTGACATAAATAAACTTGATTAATTGGACACACTGCCTTAGGAGAGCAAAACTGTCATTTGATTTCAGGTTGCATTGGTTGGTCTCCTTCCCTGAGAGAGAGAATCATCGTAAGGAATAGAGCCCAAAATCCAGTCTGTGGATGCCTTGTTTATCGCATGGATTTCCGAGGTATTTGAGCTTCTATCGTATGTATACGAGTAGGGCTTGGTCAATGATGATATTCTCTATTGCGTAGAGCATTGACTTTATCCAAAGTATTGAGCTTAGGACATGCCTTCATGGGGGTATCTGTCTCATCATCTTGCGTCCGAGTAGGTCTTCGCATGCTCAGGGGTGATTTCGTTATGAGCAAAGTAGTGATTTTGCCTATTGGCTTCTTCCCTCTATTTCTTTAGCTGAGTAGCGATCCGGGAGGGGTTACTGATGACATGCCTCGCGACTAGGGTTAAGGTATCAGATAAATCTCAAAATCGTGAAGCATAGTCAACAAGAAAAATTTAGACCACACAAAATAGACAATCAAAGCACAAAATCCAATGTTAATGGTCTCCGTTATTTATTTAACCTGGTATAGTGACCATGGTCGAACACAAGGAGCACGGAAATGTATGAAGTAGTCTGAATCAAGGATTGAAAAGCTAATTTTTATTTATTTTTACTTTGCATTTTTTTATATTTTCAAAATAAGAAAACAAACATGCAAGCAAGGCAAAATCAAGCTTCAACAATTTTTATTAAAACTAAAAATGCTCAAAAATCAGAAACAAAAATATTTTTATATTTTTCAAATATTCAAATGTTTTTTGGTAATTTTATGAGATTTTTATATGATTTTATAAAAATCAAACAAGGACAAAAATGGAAAATAGTGTACAACCTAGACCAAAAGGCAAATTTAAAATATTAAAAATGCTCTAATGTCTTGGTTGTGATTTTAAAAAAATAAACAAAAATATCAAACTCAAGAAATTGAAATTCTATTTTTCTAAATTTTTTAGAATTTTTAATGATTTTATAACTTTTTTAGAGTTTTTAATTTTTAGAGTTTTTATAATGGATAATGCAATAAAAATGGTATTGGGAATAAAACACACATAAATAAACAAACATTAATTTTTTGTAATTTTTAAAATAGTTTTTATTATTTTTGGTATTTTATAAAATAGATATAGCAATTATTAAGTGTTTTATTTTTAGAAAATATCAAATAAAACTAAATTAATTCACAAAAATTACCATAAATATTAGGTGTTATCAGGAGCTAACTGTAATTTTTGTGGAATTTTTGGAGTTAATTATGTATTTATTTGATTAAAAACAACACACACAGCAAGCGAGGACCTAAATGCAATTCTACAAAAGTTTCCAGGGCAAAAGATAACACATATAAATAGCTTAGGGGTAAAGTTGCAAATTATCCAGTATTTTCACACACATGTTCAAAAACATAAGCACAAGGGTATATTTGCAATTATTAGAAAAGTCCTACTCAAAATATAACATCTAAAAAATTTAGGGATAAGTCATGCAAATAACTCACAAACTCATGTGTACATGCACGTGTCTTAGGTTCAGGAGGACTAAAATGCAAATACTGAAAACATAAAGATCCTAACTACAAAATATTCAAACTACAACTTTATTTATAGAACTATATAATAAAGCATAAAAGCGCGGGGGGTAAAAGAGCAATATACCCCAGGGAGGCGCGTGCAGGGCATGTAGGACGCGTGGCGCGTGTGGAGGTTGTCGCTGGCGTATGTCTCTGATCGTCTCCTGCTGTTGATCTGATGGTGCCTGTGGTATCTAGAACGTACAGGGCAGATGCATCAGGGAATGTCAGATCCAACGACCCAAAATTGATCTGGTCGGCAGCTCTGATGGAACCTGACAGACGTGGGGCTCATCCAATGGCAGAGAGCGGGCTTGCAAGAACAAGGGCCCGACGACTTTCACCCGAGCCTCGGATGGGATCCGTGGCTCTGATTAACGATCTGAGGACTCTGATAAGATCGTATAGGCTTTTCGCGTTGAATGAGCGGCTCCGATGCGAGAACTATCGGCCGGTTGATCTTGGCGATGGGGGGGACTTGGGACAGCTCTGCTGGAGCACCTGGAGGATTGAACTGATCTCAACGCGCGCATTAGGACTTGCAAATGGAAGAGCGACTTAGAGGGGACTCTCGGGTTGGGTTATTGCTTGGCGAAATACAGAGAAGCGTAGGGGAATAGGGATTGACCTCCGACAAACGTGGGGGGAGGAGGTCTCAACCTTAATCTCGACTGATGGTCGAATCTAAGGGGGGATAGGTTGCGCAAGGAGGTGGCTGGTGATATGGAGCGTCGATCGAAGCGGATGGGTGCATGAGTTTGGGCTCCGATCGGGTCGTTGGAGCAAATGAATGGATGTGGTGCGAGATGGATAAATCGAGTGGACAGATGAAATGCATAGGCGAAAGTGGATACCTGAAGGTTGGAACGAGTTCCTGAGCTCTAGGAAAAGGTGGTCGTCAGGATAATGGCCTCAACCGCATTGCGGCGGACGGGGAGGCTGCTCGCGACGGATCTCCGACCACGAAGGGTGAACTGCGTGCTCTCTCCACCAAACTCCAATCCAAGGATGCTCTCCGGTAGATGTCACTCAGCCATAGGTGTTTAGAGGTGGAAGAAGAGCGAGGCACGAGCTATCGCGCCAGGAGGCAGAATCAAAGCTTTTATAAACAACTCGAGGGTCTATAAAGATCGACATGGCGTGCAAAACCCTAGAGAGATTCAGATCAACCGAAGGACCCGCGAGAATGTCGGATATGCAAGGAATCTCGGATCTGGATCTCGAGGTAAGAGGAGCTTGGAATCGTACGGGAAAATTCAGAGAAGATGCTCCGACGATGCAGAATCGACCCGACCCGAGCTTGGGGGGCGTTGACCGGGGTCAACAGACCCTCCTGGACCAATCAGAAAAATCGATATTACAAAATATTTACAAAATCAATAAAAAATAATAAATGAATTTAAAACCCTATAAAAAATATTTATTATTTTTATCTATTTTTCTGTGATTTTTAATTATTTTTATGAAAAATAAATTAGTTTATATACAGTATATAGTATTATATACATGTATAATATACCTATGTATTTTGTACACGTATTTTTATTTTATTATTTTTACACGAAAATCCCAAATTTTATATTTTATTTATTTTCAACATTATTTTAGGAGTTCAAAAAAATTATTTTATTTTTCTGATTTATTTATAAGTATAGAATAAATAGGGAATAAGACCTATATACATGTATCTTATACAAGTGAGAGAGGATTTTATTTTTATATTATTTTATTTTTCTGATTTTTATTTTATTTTTGTTTTCTTTTTAAGAATATATAGAAGAAGGTAAATAGAATATTTTATTTTTATTTTATCAAAAATAATTATTTGTATACATAGGTAATATGTACAACATAGATTAGGCCCTATCTCTCTCTACTTATTTTATTTGATGATCATGTCAAGGCTTGACCTTCTCTTAGGGTTTGGGTCACTCTGTATTTATTCTAAATACCTCCTTCCTTTTTCTTTTCCTTTATTCTTTTATTTTTACACAAATACATGCTAATTATGTAGTATTAACAGATGCATGCATAAAGCCAACTTATTGTATTTACACTTATTTACATGATATTTTGCCAAGATAAATAGATAAAATAAAAGAATAAAGAGTGAGAATCAGGGATTCATCACCCCTATATTTTACCTTTGCCAGTCCCTTAACAAACACTTATTTGAAAAAGAAGTGAAAAAGAGAAGAAAAGAAAAGAAAAAGAAGGAGAATCAAGGTTGATTATTAAACTTGTCTTTATTAAATTGAAGTATGGAGCTCAGTCAGACCTTGGGATTATTAGTTTGTCAGAACCATATTTGGACCTACGCTTAAGACTCAACAGCCTCTAAGTTCCAACATTCTATAGTCAAGACTCCTCAATAATCCAGATCAGAACAAGTCTACATATGCAAACTCCAATGACCATGAATCTTTCCTTGTACGGTGTAAGTAATATGTAGCTCCCCACCTCAGAAATGACAAGGCAATAGCCTTCCTCAGCAAGGTAACTCTAATGCCCTAGTCCAACAGCTCTTTCCTCGAGGAGCGGGGTATTCCCTTCTAAGTTAAAGTTCAACTGGCTCAAGAAGATGGGAAAGAAGAGAATGGACCATGTCCAATGTAGCCATGTATCCATGGGAGCCCAACCAGTGTAGCTAAGTCTCCCGCTGCAAGCTTCATGAGATGAGAAGGTGTAACATAAGCTTTGCTTTATTTGACTATATACACTCCAACAGACACTTTACTTTCTACCAAGCCTGTCCACTTTTTTGGAGTTTTTCTTTCTTTTGCACTTTTTTTTGAATGTGCATATATACAACATATCTACATGTGCAGCATATATACATAAGGACTTTTCTTCTTGAGCCAGTAGTCTACCCCTCTTTTGAAGCATTATTGCAACCCACAACTCCTGTCTTTAGACCTCAACACCGCTAGATCAAGTTGAGACGTACTTCCCTCCCTAAAGGAAGACGAGAGGTTCCGCCTAGAAGTACTACCCTCGTATGCCACCCCAAGCCAAAGGGAACTGCCTCCTCACCACCTCATCCGTGTGGAGCTGAGTGTAAAGTACTGGTCCAAGTAGAGCCATTGTCTGTGAGAGCCATGCGTGCGTTGTTAAATGTTCTACTTAGGCTCATCAAAATGACATGTGATCATAGCCTAATAGACTCAAAGAATTAAGTCACTAATGAACCTGAAAAGTCTTAACCCCAAATCCTATAAGGTTCATCTTAGAATTAGGTAGATTAATGTTGTAACCAGTCTCCATTTTCCAATTTAATTCTAGATTAGTTTAAATGTCAATTATGATTCAGATTAATATACAAAAATCTTTTTATACAATTTTTCAAGGTTTGGAAACATGCAAAAATTTTGAAAATGTTTGAATATATGCATGCAAGAATGCAGAAGTTTTGCAAACTATTTACAAACATTTGCACAAGGGTTTTTGAAACTTTTGTTTTCAAACATTTTACAAAAAAATTGTACTATGTACATAATTTTCATACAAAATATTTACAAACTTTTCACAATCAAAATTTTTACAAGCATTTGTACAAAAATAGTTTTTATAAATAGCTATGTAGGTGCAGGAAAGAATTTTATGTACAGGAAAATTTTAAACTTTTTGTGATTTTTACTAAGTGGTTTTTAGCCATTTTATTTATTAACACACTCACACAAAGTATGAGTTATGGCTAAAGTATATATGTAATATATACGACACCCCTATACTTAGCTCGAACGATGTCCTCAGAGTGATCAAAGAGCGATGAAGAAGACATAACTCGTGCTTTGTATAGGGAAGTGAAAAGAAAGGCTCCACTGCAACGACGAATAAAAGAACATAATGAATAGAAGTCGGTGATCACTCTATACTTGGGACCAAATAATCCTAAGTATAGCAGACTTTACACAAAGGAATAATCGAGTAGAAGAATGTACAGGGTCTACCTCCCCTATACTTAGGGTAAAATATCCCTAAGTATAGGCAGCAAAACAGAGGTAAAAAGAATCAAAAGATAAATAAAAAATCTGACACCCCGCTATACTTAGGGTAAAGTACACCCTAAGTATAGCATAATCACACGATGTAGATGGGGGTGTTAGATTAAAGAATGAGATGATATGGACATCTGGATCCATACATGGCGGAAGATAGTGATAATCAGACACGAGATGCAACTGATGTGAGTCAAAGACCACATCTCATGCAAAGTGAATCGGGATGACATCAATGATCAGCGGATCATGATCTAGATATGGCTTGAGACGTTGACCGTTAACATAAAAGGTGGACTCAGATGACATCTCAGATATGTCGATACTACCATTATCATGCACCTTTTGGACCAGGTATGATCCTTTCCACTTACTTTGTAATTTCCCTGGAAATAATCTAAGCCCGGCATCAAACAACCATACTCTCTGATCTGGCTCAAACTGTTTATGGATGATATGAGAATCATGCCATATCTTTACTCGCTCCTTATACTGTAGGCTGATCGAAAAGACTATATCTCTAAGCTCCTCCATGGCTGCCAACTCTGCCTTCCTTTGATCTCCTATACTCTCTGGATCCAATAATATCTCAATGACAACCCAAAGTGACTTATACTTAATCTCAACAAGTAAATGGTATGGATTTCCATAAACAAGATGAAAGGGAGATGTACCCTAAGGAGTCTTGAAGGAAGTCCGATATGCCCACAAGATCGAGTCCAAAAGCTGTGACCAATCCTTTCGGTCTGGGCGGACTACCTTCTGCAGTATCGTCTTGATATCCATGTTCGATACTTTAGCAAGACCATTGGTCTGAGGATGATATACAGTGGCAACTCGATGGTCTATGCTGAACTCATTAGCAAGGGCCTTTACCTTGTCGTTGATAAAATGAAACCCCCCATCAGATATCAATACTCTAGGCACCTCGAACCGTGAAAAGATATTCTTCCTCAAAAATTTACAAACAGTCTTAGCATCTATGGTTCGAGTGGGTATAGCTTCAACCCAATGACTCACATAGTTAACAACTAACAGAATGTACTCAAATCCCTGACTCTTAGGGAATGGACCCACGAAATCGATGTCCCATGCGTCAAAGACCTCAAAGAAGTGAATGGGATGCTCAACATCCTATCACGCTGTCCACAAGTACCCATCCTCTGACAGTCAGTACACCTCTTCATGAATTCATCAGAATCCTTGAAGAGGTAGGCCACCATAGGCCAGATTGGAGCACTTTTTGTGTTGTTCTCCTCCCAAAATGATGTCCTCCTGCCTCAAGCTTGTGATATTAAGTGAGAACGTTGTGGTGCTCCTCCTGAGGAATGCATCGACGCCACACGCTATCCCTTCCTTCATGATAAAGGATGGGATCCTCCTAATGGTAGGACTTCGCCTTCGCAAGGAAGGTCTCAAGTTGTTGTTTGGGCCAATCTTGTGGAACTTTCTTGGCAACAAGATAGTTTACAATGTCGGTGTACCATGAGAGAGAGGCGATAGCAAGGATCACCTCATCTAGGAAGGTCTCTGTGATAGGATCAGTCTGCTCAGATTCCTCAAGATTTTCCAAACGGGAGAGATTATCCACCACCACATTCTTGACTCCAAGATTATCCTTAATCTCAATATCAAACTCTTGGAGTAGAAGGATCCATCTAGTCAGTCTCGCTTTGGCATCCTTCTTTGCCATGAGGTACTTGATGGAGATATAGATCAATAAAGGTAGTCACTTTGGATCCAAGAATATATGATCTGAATTTATCCAAGGCAAAAACTACGACTAGCATATCTTTCTTTGTGATTGTATAGTTCCACTGAGCGGCATCCAATGTACGGCTAGCGTAGTGAATGGCAAATGGTACTCCATCCCTCCTCTATCCTAGCACGTCCCCTACGGTAAAATCAGAGGCATCCATCATGGTCTTGAATGGGAGAGACCAATCAAGCGGCTGAAGGACATGAGCCTCAACAACTAGGTTTTTTGAGAGTCTCGAACAACGAAAGACACTTATCATCTATAATGAACTTGGTGTCCTTCGTTAGCAGATCAGTGAGTGGTCGGGCAATCCTGTTGAAGTCATGAATAAAACGTCGATAGAAATTGGCATGCCCCAGAAAAGACTGCAACTGTCGTATGTTGGGTAATGGATTAAGTTTCCTGATGATATCCACCCTTGGCCGGATCAACCACTATGCCCATGTCGGAGATGATATGACCAAGCACCGACCCCTGAGTCACCATGAAGTGACTCTTCTCCCAAGATAAAACAAGATAGACCTCTATGCAATGTTGAAGAACGCGGTCTAGGCGATCAAGACAAGCATCAAACCCATCGTCGTAGACCGAAAAGTCATCCATGAAGACCTCTAAACAATCACCCACCATGTCCGAGAATATAGACAACATGCACCTTTGGAATGTCGTTGGGGCGTTACATAGACCAAAGGGTATCCGTCTGAAAGCATATGTCCCAAACGGATAGGTGAATGTTGTTTTATCCTGGTCTTCAGGCACTATGGCCACCTGATTGTAACCGAAGTACCCGTCAAGAAAGCAGTAGTGTCTCTTCCCAACTAGTCTCTCTATAATCTGATCAAGAAAAGGTAGCGGGAAATGATCCTTCTTGGTGGCCTGATTCAATCATCTGTAGTCCATACAGACTCTCCAAGAAGTGGGTACCCGGGTAGCTATCTCCTCTCCAGACTCACTCACAACTATAGTGATGCCCATCTTCTTGAGAACCACATGTAATGGACTAACCCACTTGGAGTAGGAGATTGGGTAGATAAAATCGGTGCTCCACTATTTCTATATGTTCTTCATGACCACCTCTCAAAGATTTGGGTTCAGCCGTCGCTGGAACTCATGCGATGGCTTGGCATCCTCCTCAAGAAAGATATGGTGGGAGCACAGGATCGGACTTATCCCCTGGAGATCAGCTACACTCCATCCTATTGCTTTACAGTTCTTTTCAAGAATCTCCATCAATCGAGATTCTTGCTCTCCAATCAAATCTGCTGAGATAATGACTGGGTACATCCCATGCTCACCTGCAAGGAACCTATACTTCAGCGACTGCGGCAAAGGCTTCAGTTCTGGACAATTGGGAGCTGGAAAATCTGGCTTCTGAAAGGTCTTAGTGAATGCAACCAGATCTGAATGTGAGAACTCTCGCTGATCATGCAAAACTGGCGAAGATGGTCATGCTGGTGTATCTGTACTCGATGCTGGCACGGTCTCCATCCTAGTTGCTGGCTTTGTAGAAATCAGACAAGGTAATAACTCATCAAATTCTACCTAGTCTATGTCTGAATCCGAGGGATCTAAATAAGAATCACAAGACACAAAATCTGCTTCGTTGTCATGAACGCGGTCATCAGCCTCAAAAGTGACCTTGACCAAGAGTGTGCTCTTCGCGCTCTCTTCTGCTAGAAACTGTGGATCCGCAGCATCTGAAGGTGAGAGAAGAGCTCGTGAAACGGGATCGAACCAAGCGTCTTTGTCGTTAGTGATTACAAAGTTGCACTCCTATTGGACGTCTCGCTCTGCCTCTATCGTCTGCTCTATATCACTTAACTGCTCTGAGCAAGCAAAGTCTCATGCTCTAGTCTCACTGATCATCTCTATTTGTATACTCTCGCCCTTGACATGAAAGTACACCTTCCCTATATCATGGTCGGACACCGCCTTGGCTGTAGACGTCCTAGAATGATGAGGTATCGGTCACAGACTCAGGGATCTCCATGTTCAACACAACGAAGTCCATGGGGAACAGGCCATGAATTGTGGTGACCAGTTCCTTCAACAACCCCTTCGACCTCTTGATAGATCGATCAACAAACAGAAGGACTGTCATGCTCTATCGAAGAGGGCCAAACTCAAATCGGTCAAGTAAGGTTGTCGGAAGGAGGTTGATGGAAGAGCTGCTGTCTAATAGAGTACGATCAAATATCTGCTCATGAATGTGGCATCTGATGTAGGGAACTCTTGCATCTGGCCTCTTGGCTGGCAGACGGTTCTGGATGGCGAAGCAGGTGGCATGGGTCAGCACATGGATTTCTGCCTAATGGTTCCTCGTCTTCATACGAATAGTGGTCTTCTCTCTCAAGTTCCTCTAGAAGAGAGGGATGTGCTTAAGTGCCTCATGTAGAGTCAGCTGGATATGGAATCTATCAATCATTTGTTGGCTGAACTCTAACTGTTGATCTCTTTTTGGATTTTCTTTTTTATTCCCCTTAGCCAAGCGGAGTGCTTGAGGGAGGGGATGGTTGGACCCTCCTCAGATAGAGGGCTAGGAAAAGGTTCCTACTGTTGAGAGGGAAAGGAATCCACACAAGTATCATCATGCATAACATATGGACTTGAAGATGAAGAACCCTTTCCTTTATTAAAAATTTTTTGTTTTTCATATGGTCCTGAGGTAAAAAAATTGGAGAAAACACAACAAGAATAGAAATGATGGCATCAGTACCACCCACGGCATCTGTCTTCGCGGCATCAGCACCGCGCTCTGGCTTAGCATCATGAAAAGTGGTGGCATCAGTACCACTAGTTGGATCTGGAGAAACGACAGCCTTAGTATCGTTAACTGGATCAGCATCATCCTTGGTAGCATCAGCACCACCGTCATCAACATCATCAACGGCATCAGCACCGCTATCCTCCTCATTTGGCACTCCTGGATCCTCGTGGTGTCGACGCTCAAACAAGGTACCGTCGGTTGGCATCCTACTGCTCCTAAGTGACACGAAATCAACATCAAATGTATATGAAGCAATGTCACCCAATAAAGCACTAGGAGTGGTGGTCTATTTGAACTGTACCTGCTCAGATTTTCTCTTAAGGTTATTCGGGTTGGGCTCAATCTGAGCGGGTATGGCAGCCTTACCCTTAATGATCTCCCTCATCTCCTAGTGAAACTCATCCATCTCCCGCCTAAAGGATGCCTGTTGGTCAGAGAGGAGGCAGGCTAGATCATCAAGAGTTGGGTTATCATAGGCTGGCCCATGAGAACCGGATGGGTTGCCTTGCTGGAAATGAGGCTGCTGATGGAACTGGTGAGGGGGAGTCTGAGAATATTGCTGTTGAGGCTGTTGCTGCCTCCATTGTTGTCCATGCTGGTAGGGACGAGGGCCCGACTGATACTGGTAGGATGACTGCTGGGAGTAATTAGGATGTTGTTGAGGCTGGCCAAACTGTCCACTCTGAACTGGAGGTTATTGTTGGGATGAGGTACCTCCAGTCGACCACCTGAATCAGAGATGATCTCGGCAGATCCCGGGCTGCTGTCGGTCATACCAAATCCCATTGACTTCCATAGACGGCTTCTTCTCATAGGCGGATGGAGGGTAAACTGGCAATGATTGATCCTACTAATACACCACCATCTGAGTGTCCTGAGATGGCGGTGGTTGAGAGTACTAGTGTTGCAGCTGTTGGAACGGCTCTGCCTGGATGTGGTGGACCTGGCAAACCAGAGTGGAGTGTTGGGACAAGCTGCTGCTGCTAGGATCAGCCTATGACCTGAGACGGGGCTGAGAAGTCATCTGTGCCTCTTGGAGACACATGATCTGGGTCTTCAGGTCACTCAGGGTACGTGCCAACTGATATATCTGTGTCAAGCCATGACACTTCTTCTTCTCTATGATCTCAATACGATCCAACTTCTCGCTGATGATGCCCATGTCAGCGGCTGAAGACCTGATACACCACATAGGCGGCCCTTTAATAGTACTGAATTAGCACTTGTAATCGTCATCGCAGTCGGGCCACTTCGGGTTCATCAAAGACCATCTCATTGAAATATATATATCAATCAAAATGAGATAGTCGTGATTTTTATTTTATTTTACTTGGCAAGAAACCATGGTCGAACTCAAGGACACGAGCCTTTCTCGAATTATCCGAGTTGTTATCTATCTAGTTAAGTGTTGAGTTGAAGAGCATATAAATCAAATCATGCATGCAGACACAACAATGCATCAAAACAAACATGCATTTTTTTATTTGATTTTTTATCATGTAGATAAATGTAATGCGATGTAATGGAAATATGCCCGAAATGATAATGACTTGAGCCATAAAATATGCGAGTCAAACAGAATCAATCAATGAAGCAATTCTCATTTATATAGCATCTAGGCAATAGAAAAACATTGCATTACAGATCATAACTAAAAAAGCATACCATAAGAAAGATGACGAGAAGAGCTTCAAAATGAAACTGAAATCAACTCAATTGGATATATGTAGCTCAAGATATGCAAGAAAGAAAACAAGGGCATAAATGAAAGAAAACATGAAAAGATAACTACAAACAGGTCCCTGGGAGGGACTAAAATGTAAATATGAAAAAGTGTGAGGACCTCCCTGTAATTTACCCACACGCACAGGGGTATTTTTGCAATTTTGAAAACCCGCGAGCGTTTCAATGCAAATTTCCCCCTGAGCACGTGGTCTGCACGTGTCATCAGGACCCGTTTGCTATTTGGAGAAGTCGGCGGGGCTTCTGCGTAAATTACCCAGATGGCACGTGCTATGCACGCGCCATCCTGGCTCGGAGGGCGGTTCGGGCTCGGCAGAGGCTCGTTGTTGCTTCAGGTTGGCTCGGAATACACGAGCCTCCAGGCTTGGTGTCGATGAGGCTCGAGGTAGTCTCGAGGACTGGCACGTGGTATCAGGACATGGATGTAATATGCGGAAGGTGCGAGGGTGCCGATGCAAAAAGCCCAGAACCCACGTGCGTGAGGCACGTGAGCTCAGGCTCGGATGGGGGCGAGGTTCGGCGCTGCTTCGGGTGGTCGTAGCAGGTGGCTCAGGCCACGTGGCGGCTCGAGGTTGCCTCGGGCGAGGCTTGGTCCCACCGAGCCTCCGCGCTCCGGGAAGGCTACATGGCTGCTCCAGGGCCGTTGGATCTCCGATGTGGGGCGAGATCCAACAGCATCTGTGTCTTCTCCTCCCCTGATGGGTGGCAGCGCGATTGGAGCTCCGGCATGAGGCCTGGAGCTCCTCCACGCCTCGCCGTGTTCGGTGAAGCTTGGGGGAGGATGCTGAAGATCTAGCGATGAAGTTCCGAGGTCGGAGAAGCTGCAGGAGCATGTGGAGTGTGCTGCCAACGCTTGATCGTCGGAGGCAGATCTCTAGAACCTTTCTCCATTCAAGGTCCGGCCAATGACGATGGTTGACCTGCAAAAGGGGTTAAACGGAAATCGGGGCATGCGTGCGTGTGAGATGGGGTGGATGGAGGGCTTGGCGAAGGCGAGGAAGTGGAGCCCCTGGTGGGTTCTCCTCCGCCTCCGGCGGAGGAGAAAGCTTGGGATGGGAGAGGTCTTGACAGAGGAGGAAGGTGCTTGGAGAGTTCGGCGAAGGTGAAGGGTGTGCGGTGGAGCTTGGGAGGGTGACTGTGGAGGTCGAGAGCATTTGAGGTGGCTTGATAAATTTAGAGAAATCAAAGAAAATTACAAAGGGGGATCGGGAGGTCTTACCTGAGGATTGGCGGAGCGGGTGCCTGGGCTGAGCATCAGGGTGGTGCTCGGGGTCATCGCGCGTCAAGTTCGGCAAGTCCTCGGAGCTCGAGCGGGGCTGGAGCCACCGCATCGCCACCATTATCGGTGGCGGGTCTCATCGGGGAAGAAGGTCGTTGTTGCTCGATTCGAGCTCCTCCCCCTGTCACAGGGAGGAGATGGAGGGCTGGGCCTCAGCCCCTTGGTTGATGGACAAGGGTATTCGGAGGAGGAGGATGTGTATTTAAAGGTGAGGCTCGGCGGTCCAGGTGGTGGGAGCCGAGAATTTCGAGGAGATGTGGGACGACTGGAGAGGTTCTCGAGGGTAATGGGAGTATACACAGAGATGAGGGATGACAGGGGTTCGTGGTGCGGCGGTTAGCAAGAGGAGAGGTGGAACAGGGCTATGGATAAAAATGGGAGGGTGGAGGAAGTCTGCGAGGCGCGGGGCTCGGGCGGAGCTTGCGGGAGGAGGAAGATGAGGTCCGGATCGTTGGATCATGAGATCCAACGGTCCTGATGAGGGCGCGTATGGAAGGTTTGGATCAGATCGGAGGCGTAGTGATCGAAGCGTCATGAGTACGCCACGTGTCGGAAGTCGAGCAAAGCGGGGCTCGACGGACGCGATGAGAAGTGGGGAATGATCGGATGGTGAATGACTAAGTGGAAATGGACGGTGATGATCAAAGGGATAAGGACGAAATCAGAAGGCGCACGACGCTCCACGTGGTGAAAGGAGAAAAGGGCGCTGATGGAGGGTGGTGATGAGCCTAGGGGTATGATCAAACGGCAGAGAAATATAGGTGATGTGAACGGCCGAGATAGAGGGACGGGGGCGCAATCGGATGGCGCTCAATGCGACACGTGGCAGGCTCTGCGCGGAGCGCTAACGAGTGGCAGTGATGAGTTCTGCAAGCAATCCGATGGCTGAGAGGAAGGCGTACGTGGAGGAAATTGAACTGTTGGATCAGATGGAGATCCAACGGTCAGGAACAGGGGCGGATAATGCAAAGGGGAGCGGGCCACGTGGCGCCCCCATAACGGGCCATGTGGCCCAATCAGATTATTCGAAAAGAAAAAATTATTTTTGAGGGTCTATATGGCCGAATTTGAGAAAACTCAAAACATGAAAGGTGTAGATCTCTATGAGATCTACAAGTTTCATGTTGACCAAAAGTATAGAGGAGGTCATCTGAAGACTCTAAATATTTTTGAATGTATTTTTAAGGTTAAAAATACCACAGATTTTTGTTTTACCATTTTTTTGTGATTTTTAATTTATTAAGGACTCTGATAATTACAGGACATTAACTGGGTTTTATTGACACAAAACTAAGCAAGGTGGTTAATAATTGGAAATTAAGATGATGAAATTGGGTTTCATCACCCCCCTATACTTAAACTATGCTCGTCCTCGAGCATCAAAGAGAGTGACTAAGTTGGATTAACCCCCTTGTGCATGTGAGTACAGGATCTAATCTGTTCAAGTCGACTCAACTTTAGAGGTCCGAAATCCTAGAGTTCAACCCAGCCTTAATCAAGAGGCACCCAATTCCTCAAATTCTCCAAACTCTCTCTGATGTACATATAATCTAAAGATATGACATTTTAGTGTTGACTGCGATTCTGAGAGTAGAGTCAAATCGTCACCCAAAGTCTTGTTCCAAGAAAATCTCCTAAGGAACCAATCCTCAACACTAGGGAATAAATCAAATCTTGCATCCAGACTACCGTCTCTTTAGTTGTCAGACTTAGAAAATGTAGATGGCAGGCCGTAATGGAGGGCATGGGATTGTGTCATTTCTTCTCTCCCTCTCATTGGAACAAGGATTCTCTCTAGTGCCTTTATTACGCAACACATTTTTTGGTGTTGATCAGTGCGTCCGTCAAGAGAAGTTGGAGCCGTCTGCACTTGTTTTCCTAGGAGTACACCAGGGTGTGTCTCTTTTGAGTACCTATCGTACCTTCGACACCCAGACTTGTAGCATTTACGATGCATAGCCCTTTTTTGGTGCAAGCCCGACTCCTGGTCCTAATAGCGGTGGTCTAAGTGGACACTTTGAAAAGTTTGGGAGCACTCCCCTTTGGTGGAAGCTCTTTTGATATGTAACTTTGTGGAATGAGAGATTTTCTTTGGAAATTTATTGACTTGTATAATTTGTGGCTAGTTCCACTACTTTTACCAAGAGTTGGCGCACACTGATAAACATTTTTTTATAATATTCACACCCTGACACTTAGGTCAGTATCAAGAGATTAGTATAAGAACCAAGTTATCATACTGGCTAATATTGTCGACACTCAGGTTTCATGAAGCCTCCAAAGATTGTATCCCATCCTCGAGCATCATTAGATCAAATCCAAATTCGAATTCATCATCCCAATCCCTCAGGTGAAAAATCAACTCATCTCATCAAAAACTGCAGTCGTGCATGTGATGTGCTGATCATATTCTTTATGTCTGAGACTAAGCATTGAATATAGCATGCAAATCTAGAAACCTAGGGGAATGTGGATGATTAAGTCTATGACCCTGATGGCTAAGGCTGGTTAACCTAAAATCTTAAAGACCTCTAAAAGCTAAGTCTCCTTGATCATTTCAGATCCTGGGTGGAAGTGTAAGTGTAGAGGATTAATCCAACTCCTTCATTCAGAAACAAAACTTTTTGTTTTTTTTTGAACTCCAAGAAATATTAGGACTGCCTAAACTCAATTGAGCGTCTGCATTCAGCCAGTATGGATGTAAGTACAGGCCGAAGCCCGTTGCTTGAGGACGGGTCTTTACGTGATGTCCTCTAAACCATCCAATCTGCTAAGGGTGAACCCTCACTGAATGCAGCTTACTTAATCGGGCTTAGTAGTCACTAACGGCTCTTAAAGGATTTTTGGGTTTTCTCATTTTTATGGATTTTAATTTAAAGGTTAAAACACGGGTTAAACTCAACTTTCCTTGAAATTAAAAAGAGAATTTTCAAAACCATGTCACACAAATAAAAAGTTTTCAAAACATTTTCAAAAGAATTTTTTTTCAAAACAAAGAAAAAAATCATTTTCGAAATTATTTTTATCAAAATATTGTAACATAATATCGAAAAGCCGTGAAAAACATTTGATTTCTCTTAGTCCAAAGAATTTTACCTTAGCCAAAAAGTTTTAAATTTTTCAGATTTTTCAGATTATAGCTAAAGTAAGTATACAGTATATACGGTATACCCCCCTATGCTTAAACTTTGCTATGTCCTCATAGCACTAGATGATACAAGTACATAGGTCCATTTAAATATAAAGGAATATACGGGAGCTAAGAGGGGCTCCCCCTATACTTAGGTTAGAAATAACCTAAGTATAAAGGCAAGGAAAGAAGAGTGGAGAAAAATCACGGGGACTCAGATCCTCCCTATACTTAGGTTGAGATTAGCCTAAGTAAAAAGATGGGAATTGATGTTGGGAGGGACCCAAGGGGAACGAAGAAGATGGATGGATGTACAGATGAGCGGATGAATCTACGGAGATGGATGGAGTGACTAAGGTTTTGGGGAGTGTATCGAAGCAAACAAGGCTCAATCAAGCAAGCAAGACCCTTACATTCACCAACTCACACATGAAACCAACCACGGTTGGTCTATTATCTTGTCGTTTTTATTGGTGATAAAACATTTGATTTTTACGCAGAGAAAAAAATGTTAAGTGAAAATCAAGCGTAAACGAGGGTGTTGCTCTCCCAAAACCAAAGTTTTACTCCATTGTTGGTTGACTTGCAATTAACAGTCCCAATTATTCTCAAGGTTGTCACTGAATTAAGGTTAGCACATAAATCAAGAAATCATCATCTACCGTGCATTCCCCTTTTCCATTAACCTAGGTGATCAAGCTAGGAGGGAGAAATCGAGAAAAAGCCGTGCGTTCGATAAAAATCGCGATCTAGGCTAAGCGAGAAAACATGCAGTGATTTGACGAGAAATACGTAAAAACTTGGACTGTTTTGAAAACAAAAACTCATATATGCAAGTCATCAGAAAGCCGCACCTAACATGCTTCTATTAGCGGGGAAAATTTTCTTTTAATTTGACTAAGTGAAGTGATGCTACGTGCGTCTTGAATTAAGGTATGTCCTACGTACGAGCAAGCACATAAAAATACAAAAATTAACTAAGTTCGAAGAGCCGCGTGCCTGGTCCTAGGTCGACACTCAAGTGGGGACGATCCCCACACAACCACGATCGTTCGATTACAATCGCGAGCCTTCGATCGAAGACCATTGTAAAAGACGAATTATTACATGTATGGAATGGAAATAAAAATGCGACACAATTTTTTTCTTTCTTTCCTATATGCTCCAAGCATGCTCCTGCGGTTCCTCGCAGCGGGAGACACCAGCTCCTCGCCTCCTTGATTGATCAAGGGCCCTGCCACAGAAACAAGGATTAGAGATCAAATAAAAAAGAAAAATTTTATAATGCAAAATATGTGAATTTGACCTATAAAATGAACACTTTATTAAATAAACAAAAATCCAAAAAATATAAGAAATGAGTCGTGTCCCCGGCAACGGCGCCATTTGATACACCACATAATCGGCCCTTTAATAGTGTTGAATTAGCACTTGTAATCGTTATCGCAGTCGGGCCAATTCGGGTTCATCAAAGACCATCTCATTGAAATATATATATATATATATCAATCAAAATGAGATGGTCGTGATTTTTATTTTATTTTACTTGGCAAGAAACCAAGGTCGAACTCAGGGACATGAGCCTTTCTCGAATTATCTGGGTTTTTATCTATCTAGTTAAGTGTTGAGTTGAAGAGCATATAGATCAAATCATGCATGCAGACACAACAATGCATCAAAACAAACATGCATTTTTTTATTTGATTTTTTATCATGCAGATAAATGTAATGTGATGTAATGGAAATATGCCCGAAATGATAATGACTTGAGCCATAAAATATGCGAGTCAAACAGAATCAATTAATGAAGCAATTCTCATTTATATAGCATCTAGGCAATCGAAAAATAGTGCATTACCTATCATAGTGTCAAAACTAAAATTTAAGCATGTCATAAGAAATTTGACGAGAAGAGCTTCAAAATGAAACTAAAATCAACTCAATTGGATATATGTAGCTCAAGATATGCAAGAAAGAAAACAAGGGCATAAATGAAAGAAAACATGAAAAGATAACTACAAACAGGTCCCTGGGAGGGACTAAAATGTAAATATGAAAAAATGCGAGGACCTCCCTGTAATTTACCCACACGTACAGGGGTATTTTTGCAATTTTGAAAACCCGCGAGGGTTTCAATGCAAATTTCCCCCGGCGCACGTGGTATGCACGTGTCATCAAGACCCGTTTGCTATTTGGAGAAGTCGGCGGGGCTTCTACGTAAATTACCCAGATGGCACGTGCTATGCACGCGCCATCCTGGCTCGGAGGGCAGTTCGGGCTCGGTAGAGGCTCGTTGCTGCTTCGGGTTGGCTCGGAATACACGAGCCTCCAGGCTTGGTGTCGATGAGGCTCGGGGTAGTCTCGGGGACTGCCACGTGGTATCAGGACCTGGATGTAATATGCGGAAGGTGCGAGGGCACCGATGCAAAAAGCCCAGAACCCACGTGCATGAGGCACGTGAGCTCAGGCTCGGATGGGGGCGAGGTTCGACGCTGCTTCGGGTGGCCGTAGCAGGTGGCTCGGGCCATGTGGTGGCTCTAGGTTGACTCGGGCGAGGCTCGGTCCCACCGAGCCTCCGCGCTCCGGGAAGGCTACGTGACTGCTCCAGGGTCGTTGGATCTCCGCTGTGGGGCGAGATCCAACGACATATGTGTCTTCTCCTCCCCTGATGGGTGGCGGCGCGATTGGAGCTCCGGTGTGAGGCCTGGAGCTCCTCCGCGCCTCGTCGTGTTCGGTGAAGCTTGGGGGAGGATGCTGAAGATCTGGAGATAAAGTTCCGAGGTCGGAGAAGCTGCAGGAGCATGTGGAGTGTGCTGCCAATGCTTGATCGTCGGAGGCGGAGCTCTAGAACCTTGCTCCGTCCGAGGTCCGGCCAATGACGATGGTTGACCTGCAAAAGGGGATAAATGGAAATCGGGGCATGCGTGCGTGCGAGATGGGGTGGACGAAGGGCTTGGCGAAGGCGAGGAAGCGGAACCCCTGGTGGGTTCTCCTCCGCCTCCGGCGGAGGAGAAAGCTTGGGATGGGAGAGGTCTTGACAAAGGAGGAAGGTGCTTGGATAGTTCGGCGAAGGTGAAGGGTGTGCGGTGGAGCTTGGGAGGGTGACTGTGGAGGTCAAGAGCATTTGAGGTGGCCTGATAAATTTAGAGAAATCAAAGAAAATTACAAAGGGGGATCGGGAGGTCTTACCTGAGGATTGGCGGTGCGGGTGCCTGGTCTAAGCATCAGGGTGGTGCTCGGGGTCGTCGCACGTCGAGGTCGGCAAGTCCTCGGAGCTCGAGCGGGGCTGGAGCCACCGCATCGCCACCATTGTCGGCGGCGGGTCTCATCGGGGAAGAAGGTCGTTGTCGCTCGATCCGAGCTCCTCCCCCTGTCACAGGGAGGAGATGGAGGGTTGGGCCTCAGCCCCTTGGTTGATGGACGAGGGTATTCAGAGGAGGAGGAGGTGTATTTAAAGGTGAGGCTCGACGGTCCAGGTGGTGTGAGCTGAGAATTTCGAGGAGATGTGGGACGACTGGAGAGGTTCTCGAGGGTAATGGGAGTATACGCGGAGATGAGGGATGACGGGGGTTCGTGGTGCGGTGGCTAGCGAGAGGAGAGGTGGAACAGGGCTATGGCTAAAAATGGGAGGGTGGAGGAAGTCTGCGAGGCGCGGGGCTCGGGCGGAGCTTGCGGGAGGAGGAAGACGAGGTCCGGACCGTTGGATCGTGAGATCCAACGGTCCTGATGAGGGCACGTAGGGACGGTTTGGATCAGATCGGAGGCATAGTGATCGAAGTGTCAAGAGTGCGCCACGTGTCGGAAGTCGAGCAAAGCGGGGCTCGACGGACGCGATGAGAAGTGGGGAATGATCGGATGGTGAATGACTAAGTGGAAATGGACGGTGATGATCAAAGGGATAAGGACGAGATCAGAAGGCGCACGACGCTCCACGTGGCGAAAGGAGAAAAGGGCGCTGATGGATGGTGGTGATGAGCCTAGGGAAATGATCAAACGGGAGAGAAATATAGATGATGCGAACGGCCGAGATAGAGGGACAGGGGCGCAATCGGATGGCGCTCAATGCGATACGTGGCAGGCTCTGCGCGGAGCGCTAACGAGTGGTGGTGATGAGTTCTGCAGGCGATCTGATGGCTGAGAGGAAGGCGTACGTGGAGGAAATTGAACCCTTGGATCAGATGGAGATCCAACAGTCAGGAACAGGGGCGGATAATGCAAAGGGGAGCGGGCCACGTGGCGCCCCCAGAACGGGCCACGTGGCCCAATCAGATTATTCGAAAAGAAAAAATTATTTTTGAAGGTCTATATGGTCGAATTTGAGAAAACTCAAAACATGAAAGTTGTAGATCTCGATGAGATCTACAAGTTTCATGTTGACCAAAAGTAGAGAGGAGGTCATCTGAAGACTATAAATATTTTTGAAGGTATTTTTAAGGTTTAAAATACCACAGATTTTTGTTTTACCATTTTTTTGTGATATTTAATTTATTAAGGACTCTGATAATTACAGGACATTAACTGAGTTTTATTGACACAAAACTAAGCAAGGTGGTTAATAATTGGAAATTAAGATAATGAAATTGGGTTTCATCATGACCCTTCCTATGTTGTTGTTGCTGACGAAGAAGTGGATGGACCTGCATCAACTCGTGCTATCCTCTAATAGGACACGGCATGGGGTGAGGGCTTCCCCTGAGTGTAAAGCTAGGTCTAGGACATCACTGTGTAATTCTCGACCATCTCCTCATAGATGGCCCAGATCTGGTCTTCGTCCTTGGCAAAATAGGAGCCCCGACAAGAAGCATTCACTAGCCCTTGTAGCTCCGGTGTCATCCCACAAAAGAAGCTCTGTAGTAGGTTGGGCTTGGATATGTCGTTATGTGGACACCGGTCGATGAGCTCACGGAAACTATCCCACGCCTCATGGAATTGCTCGTTGGGGATCATGGAGAAATTGTTGATCAGAGCTCGCGATGCATTCGTCCGGCCGAGTGGATAGTACTTGTTCAAGTACTCGGTCCGGAGCTGCTCCCACAAAGTCACATATCTCCCTAAATGCTTTAGTCAGTAGGCTACTCTATCAACCAGGGAGAATGGAAAAGCCATCATCTTGATGGTGTCCTCGTCCACGTATCTGTCGTGGACAGTGCTGCAGACCATCTCGAACTCTTGCAGGTGTAGATGCGGCTCCTCGGTGGCAAGCCCATGGAACTTGGGCAAGAGTTGAATGGTCTGGCGAGGGAGTTTGAAGTCTCCTAGAATCGTCGGAAGCTAGATCCAATGGTGTGTAAGGGTTGCACCAGGGTTGTGCAACTCCCTCATCGATCTGGTTGGTCTGGCTGGCTCATGTTGCTCCTCTGGCTGTCCTCCATATGCTCCTCCACCCTTTGGGATCTCTCCACCATCTGCTAGGTACGGCTCTCCTCTGTCAGCTTGCATTTGTGCTATCTCTCGAAGCACCATTACCATGAAGGCTTCCTGGTCTCTAATCTATCTCTGCATCATCTCCAGGGAGGCTAAAAGTGTATTGTCGATGGCACCCTGATCTAAAACATAGTCGAAATGCAAAAGACCCCAAACATAGTCGATACCATATGGCTATCCATCGGTGCGCTCCTCATTGTTGGCCATCTCTTGGGTCTCTAAATGCAAAAGACCCCAACTCAGGACTAGAAGAAGGGTGGTCGAGGGGGGACATGGTGGAATCAAACTCGAGTTCGAAGAGCGGGTCTAGACTCTCCCGAACCTGCCTAGATGAGTGGGTCAGAGTGCTCGAGAGCGGTGCTATCAAAGGCAGTTTAAGGGACCTCTGCCCATCATTGTGATGTGGAAAGATGTAGATGAGATCTGGTAAGCAAACAAGATCAGAAGTCAAACCCCAATTTCACCTACGCAACACGGAGCTGATGACCGTGAAGGTTCGGTCGTTTATCTTGTCAATTTTATTTAGGTGATAAGTTGGTCTTGCAGAGTGATTAAGCGAGCTGGTAGGAACCGGATGCTCCTGAGAAAGTTTCTCAATCCCAACGCTAGATCTTTCCCAGCTAGTACAAGTTGCGAACCGTTTACCGGCTACCCGATCAACTCGCTATGTTAAGGATATCACAACCTGCTTTACCGGAGACTAGAGAGATCCTCACTGGAGAACGACTAACCCCAAGACCAATAGTCAAACAAGATTTCAGGTATGGATCTAGCCTAGTGTGCGTGTCACTCTCTTACTCAAGCAAACCAAACAAGGAGGGGGTGACTCTCCCAAGAAAGATTTTTAAGTGAGGTGTCTTTTATGATCAAGTTTGATTAACAACCCCAATTTTATAGTTTTCTCTTTTTATGTTATTTTTCAATAATAAGAAAACACCTAACAAATTTTTTGATCTCCTGGTTATTTAAAGTCCAAAAATAGGGGGAGAAGTCGAAAAAGCCGATGCGCAATCAAAACTTATGATGCATGCAAAGTAAGAAAAGTGTACCTGACTCCAACACTCTACATGCTGGGAGATCCGCGAATAAACTAAAGACAGAAATGTAAACTAATCTAAATGATGCAAGGAGAAAATGACCTTAGATGAGCAATTTCTAATTGTGAAGAACAATAGCCAACTGATCAGAGAGAGAGGTCGATGTACGGTCTCGGATGTCGATCTGTGTCCACCACAAAGGATTGAGTTGTATACGACTTCTACAGCACGTGATCTCTCAATCAATCAAGTTGACTTTTTATTAATGGTTTTTAATCAGGTCTAATTACAAACTATAGGTGCAAGCAAATAATTAGGGATTGGGCCTTAAGTTATTTATGTCACAATTAGAGAAATTCCTAAATCTAAGGGTCAAATTCTGTGAGAATCAAATAGAAAAAAGACGAAGAAAACAAAATCGATGAAAACTGCAGTGAGGTCCCCCGAGCACACCGGTGCTCGACGAAACAGACCCCTACATGCCAAGTGTCCAAGAAAGTCTGAGAATCCCTGTGTTATTACAACAATAATAATGGTGCTGAAAAGAAAACCTAACGACTCTATTCTATATAACTACTGTCTAGTTGTCCTCCTGCTCCTCCTTCGGTGCGGTTACTCCAACTGAAAGCTGCAACGTCCTGGGGCGATCCCTCACACAAAAAGCAAAGCAGAGAGAATGTGAGAAAAACAATTATATAAAATAGAGATAAAAATAAACAGAAATATGAAAAGACTACTAAACTGTGCTCCCCGGCAACAACGCCATTCTGATGACATGCCTTACGACTAGGGTTAAGGTATCAGATAAATCTCAAGAGGTCATTGCGACCTAAATCGCGAAGCGTAATCAACAAGAAAATTTAGACTACACAAAATAGACAATCAAAGCACAAAATCCAATGTTAGCGGTCTCCACTATTTATTTAACCTGGTATAGCGACCAGGGTCGAACGCAAGGAGAACGGAAATGTACGAAGTAGTCCAAATCAAAGTATTAAAAGCTAATTTTTATTTATTTTTAGTTTGCAAATTTTTTTATATTTTCAAAAAGAAAAGAAAGAAGCAAGCAAGGCAAAATCAAGCTTCAACCATTTTTATTAAAAAATGCTTAAAATCAGAAACAAAAAATATTTTTATATTTTTCAAATATTCAAATTTTTTGGTAATTTTATGGGATTTTTCTAATCTTTATATGATTTTATAAAAAAATCAAATAAGGACGAAAATGGAAAATAATGTACAGCCTGGATCAAAAGGCAAATTTAAAATACTAAAAATGCCCTAATGTCCTTGTTTTGATTTTTATGAAAAAGTAAACAAAAATATCTAACTACACAAATTAAAATTCTATTTTTTTATTTTTTAGAATTTTTAGTGATTTTTATGAGTTTTTTTAGAGTTTTTAACTTTTTAGGGTTTTTATAATGGATAATGCAACAAAAATGGTATGAGGAGTAAAGCACACATAAACAAGAATGCATTAATTTTTTGTAATTTTTAAAACATTTTTTATTTTTTAGTATTTTATAAAATAGACAAAGCATTTTTTAGGTGTTTTTTATTTTTAGAAAATATCAAATAAAACTAAATTAATTCACAAAAATTACCATAAATATTACGTGTTAGCAGGAGCTAACTGTAAATTTTGTGGAATTTTTGGAGTTAATTAGGTATTTTTTTTATTAAAGCAGCACACACAGCAAGCGAGGACCTAAATGCAATTCTACAAAAGTTTCTAGGGGAAAATATAACATATATAAAAATCTTAGGGGTAAAGTTGCAAATTATCCAGTGTTTTCACGCACATGTTCAAAAATGCAAGAACATGGGTATATTTGCAATTACTAGAAAAGTCCTACTCAAAACATAACATCTAAAAAGTTCAGGGATAAGTCATGCAAATAACTCACAAACTCACGTGTACATGCACATGTCTAACGTTCTGGAGGACTAAAATGCAAATATTGAAAACATAATGGTCCTAACTGCAAAATATTCAAACTACAACTTTATTTATAGAACTATATAATAAAGCATAAAAGAGCAGGGGGTAAAGGAGCAATATACCCTAGGGAGGCACGTGTAGGGCACGTGGGACGCGTGGCACATGTTGAGGTTGTCGTTAGAGTATGTCTCTGATCGTCTTCTACTGCCGATTTGACGGTGCCGATGGTATCTAGAACGTGTGGGGCAGATGCGCCGGGGAATGTCAGACCCAACGATCGAAAAGCAGATCTGGTCGGCGGCTTTGATGGAATCTGGCAGACACGGGGCTCATCCAATGGCAGAGAGTGGGCTTGCAAGAATAGGGGCCCTGCGACATTCATCCGAGCCTCGGATGGGATTTGTGGCTCCGATGAACTTTCTGAGGACTCCGACAAGATCATATAGGCTTTCCACGTCGAATGAGCGGCTTCGATGCGAGAACTATCGGCCGGTTGAGCGTGGCGATGGAGGGGGACCTGGGAGAGCTCTGCCGGAGCACCTAGAGGCTTGAACTGAGCTCAACGCATGTGTTAGGACCTACAAATGGAAGAGCGACTCGGAGGGGACTCTCCGGTCGGGTTATTGCTTGGCGAAATACATAGAAGCATTGGGGAATGGGGCTTGACCTCCAGCGAACATGGAGGGAGGAGGTCTCAACCTTAATCTCGACCTGATGGTCGAATCTAAGGGGGGATAGGTTGTGTAAGGAGGTGGCTAGCGATACGGAGTGTCGATCGAAGCGGATGGGTGCGTGAGTTTGGGCTCCGACCAGGTCATCAAAACAAATGAATGGTGGCGATGCGAGATGGATAAATCGAATGGACAGATGAAATGCAGAGGCGAAAGTGGACACCTGAAGGTTGGAATGAGTTCCTGAGCTCCAGGGAAAGGTGGTCGTCGGGATAATGGCCTCAACCACGTTGCGGCAGACGGGGAGGCTGCTCGTGGTGGATCTCCGGCCACGTAGGGTGAACTGCGTGCTCTCTCCACCAAACTCTAATCCAAGGACGCTCTCTGATAGCTGTCACTCAACCATGTGTCTAGAGGTGGAAGAAGGAGCGAGGCATGAGCTGTCGTGCCAGGAGGTAGAATCAAAGTTTTATAGCCAACTCGAGGGTCCAGAAAGATCGACATGGCGTGTGAAACCCTAGAGAGATTCAGAACAACTGAAGGACCCGCGAGAATGTCAGATATGCAAGGAATCTTGGGTCTAGATCTCGATGCAAGAGGAGCTTGGAATCAGGGGAGAAAATTCGAAGAAGATGCTCCAGCGACGTAAAATCGACCCGATCCGAGCTTGGGGGGCATTGACCGGCCTCAATAGACTGGAGCAATCAGAAAATTCGATACTACAAATTATTTACAAAATCAATAAAAAATAATAAATGAATTCCAAATAAAAAGCGTATAAAATAAAAAATGTTTATTATTTTCAAAAAAAATTTCTGTGATTTTTAATTATTTTTATGAAAATAAATTAGTCTATATACAGTATATAGTATTATATACAGGTATAATATACCTATGTATTTTGTACAAATATTTTTATTTTATTATTTTTGCACGAAAATCCCAAATTTATATTTTATTTATTTTCAACATAATTTTAGGAGTTCAAAATAATTTTTATTTTATTTTTATGATTTATTTATAAGTATAGAATAAATAGGGAATGAGACTTATATACATGTATCTTATACAAGTGAGAGAGGATTTTATTTTTATCTTATTTTATTTTTCTGATTTTTATTTTATTTTTGTTTTCCTTTTGGGAATATATACAAGGAGGTAAAAAGAATATTTTATTTTTATTTTATCAAAAATAATTATTTGTATACATAGGTAATATGTACAATATAGAGTAGGCCCTATCTCTCTCTACTTATTTTATTTGACGATCAGGTCAAGGCCTGACCATCTCTTAGGCTTCGGGATGTATTTATTCTAAATACATCCTTCAATTTTCTTTTTCTTTATTCTTTTATTTTTGCACAAATACATGCTAATTATGTAGTATTAACAGTTGCATGTATAATGCCAACTTATTGTATTTACACATATTTACATGATGTTTTGCCAAGATAAAAATAATAAAGAGTGTGAATCAGGGATTCATCAGTTATAAGGACCTCAAAAAGTGCAGACTACATGTTACAAAGGAGGGGGACAAGTACATGATACTTTTCCGGCAGTACTTTCTCTCCTATATGCGTAGCGCTCTAAGGACTCATTCAAAGATAAATTGCCTAAAAATCAAATCTAAACTTACAAAGATAATTATCGAACCTTCACGGCTTCTCGGGTCGAGTTGGTGAGTGTATTACGTTGTGTTTGATTGATTATCTCTATTAAGGTCAAGATCAAAAATATTGCGCATTTGCGCCATTTTGTTTCCTTCCTCTTTGACCCTTGCTCACCTTGAGTCGTTCTATTGTTTTGCACTCCTTTTGTTTCTAGTTGACCTCTGTATTTTTCATCGACATCGATCTTCATCTTGACCTTCGAGATGGCAATGCATGGATAGTTTAGTCAATACTCCGTCAACACCCACATCGACTCCATACATTTGTCTTCTCCAATAATTCAGGGCGATTCCCGAGAACCCGATTCAAACTTCGTGAATCGATCTCCAGACACCCTGCCTTTTCCAATAAACAGGGATCACTCTTGTCATGAACTCTGCTCGTTTTGGATGGCCATTGATTTCACTCCTTATATATCGCCATCCTTAAAAAAGTTCTGTGTTGGCCTAAACACAGAATAATTCTCCGCATCTGGTGCTGCAATTCAGACTGATCGGGGTATATTTCCATGTGCAGACCAAGACCTCGACCGCGAGCCAAAAATACAAGTAGAATTTGGAATGGCTAGTGGAAGAGGAAAGGGGCAGCAACCCCAATCGGATGAAGAAACCAATCAGGGGGAAGGGCAATACACAACAAAGAATGAAGTCAACAATCAACTGCTCACTTAGATACAAGCCATCCAATATCAGCTGACCAATCAGACCCTAGCCTTCCAAGAAATGCTTAATGATTTGACGAGGAGGACAGGCGACAAAGAAAGTAGAAGAGAGGATGATATGAACAGTGAGAATGAGTTCAACCAAGGAGGTGCAAGAGATGATTTTTCAGTGGGTGGACCCCAATACGAGAGAAGGGAGACAGGACTACAACAACTGAAGCCTATGCTCAAACAAACATACAATCTTGGAGCAGGTTGTATCACAGAGTGGATACAAATTCCACAAATTCATGCCCACTTCGGGTTGAAGCCGTAGTTTCTTTATATGCTCCCTACTTTCCGTGGGAATACTACAGAAGAACCACACATCCACCTTAAAAAATTTGCTGCATTTGTGCTACCGCTCATTACCCAAATATTCCTCTGGGGGTGATCAAGATGACTGCCTTTCCTTTCAACCTCAAAGACAAGGCCTTGTATTGGTTAGATCACTTAGGAAAGGCTGTCACGGCCTGTGAGGAGTTAAAGTCCGCATTTCTCCATAATTTTACCCTCTCGATCGCCTGAACTAGATGCGTGGTTGCATCTCCAATTTATGCTAGCAACCCCACAAGACGATACATGAAGTGTGGGAAAGATTCAAGGATCTGCAGGAAAAGTGGTCCCACCAGAAGATCCCCAAGACCAGTCTCGTGCAATACTTCTTTGGTGGGTTGACACTGGAAAGCTAGAAGCTTGTCGACGCCGCTTGCGGTGGTTCGCATTTTAACAAGGATGAGGATGTTGTTTGGAATATTTTTGATGAGATGGCCAAAGGAGAGGCCTCTCAATCTTTGTCATGTGCATACATGAAGATGCCCGTCACCAGCCACAAGCCTTTTAACATGGCTACGCATGCTAAAGACAAGGATGAAAGCTCCAACCTCAGCATTATTGGGAGCCACTTGTCTAAGGTGGATATAATAGAGAAAAGGTCGCAGGACCTTGAGAAACTTTTGTCATTGAGAAGAGAACCCATGTCTTGGAAAATCTCAATTTGATTTCTCAGCAGCTGGAGCAGTTCGTCCGAGCTCTGAATGCCAATGCTTGCAACGCTATGTCTGCCACTGTCAAGACTTCAGCTGAGAAGAAGGAACCATCACTGATCCAGCCGCCTCAACTAAGTCTACTGCAACCCCAACCTGTCCAGCACGTGTACTACGTGCAGGTGCCGGAGCAGCCCCTATAGTCCCAGACACAGATGGTTGTGTATCAACCAGAGTCCCATCCCGCCTATTCCGAACAGTTCTTCCCACCTCCACCACTGATTCAGGAAGTCAATGGTATGTGGAACAATGAGGCACAACTGAACCATCCTCAGGGACATTTTTCAGGTCAGAACATAGGCAACAAGCCCTATCACCATCAAGATTAACAAGGTGGAAGATCCATCTGTGACCGGGACTGCATGGGTTGCTCCGACACCTGCACGTAGTACACGTGCTGGACAGGTTGGGGTTGTGGCAGACTTGGCTGAGGCAGCTGGATCAGTGATGGCTCCATCTACTCCTCACCCCATCATCCTTGGACGGTTGTTCCTGCAAACAGCCGATGTAGTAGTAAACTACAACATTGGAGAGATTACGTTCACTCCTGCGTCAGGAAAGTCAAGATAGAGACTGTGGCTGATGCAAAGCCTACAGTGGGAATGTCTGCAGTAGGCATGCGAGTGATCAACCATTCTAAAGACTGCGACTTTTTGGAAGAAATACAAGGCACCAATCTCTTTATGGATGACAATGAGATCCATAAATTCCTTTTCCCCAAGGAAGGAATGGATAATGCAGTTGAATTTCCCCTTATCGAGCATGAAGAGATTTTTACATAATCACTTGATGAGGTTTTTGTGGAGATCATGTGTCCTCAAGACCAAGAGCAGATCATTTAGGATTTCTGCAATGAGGAAGATATTATTGAAAAATTATGTGTATTTTTGAATGAATAAACTGAACAAATCAGGGTGGACAACAAACAGAAGAAAGAACCACCACTGGCTATGATAGTTGAAGTCATCGTCGAAGCAACTCCCACTCCGCCTGAGCTGAAACAACTGCCCTCCAATATGAAGTACGCCTTCCTTGCAAACATGTACCCGGTCATCATCAATGCTCATCTGATCGAAGAACATGAATCTCGTCTTATGGAGGTTCTTGTATGAAACCGCAAGGCTATTGGTTGGAAAACTTTGGATCTCCATGGGATCAACCCTTCCCTTTGCGTACAATGCATTTTACTTGATAAAGACAACAAACCTTCCCGTGAATTTCAGAGAAGGCTGAATCCGAACCTTCGGGAGATTGTCATGAAAGAAATTCAAAAATGATGCGATGCAGGATTCATATATCCCATCTTCGATAGCAAATGGGTGAGCCCTCTACATGTACTGCCAAAGAAATCAGGGATCACCATTGTGAAGAACGACAAAGGAGAGGAGATCACGTCCATTGTACCCACTTCTTGACGAGTGTGTGTAGATTACAGAAAACTCTATCTCTCTACCAAGAATGACCACTTTCTGTTGCCCTTCATCAACCATATTCTTGAGAGACTATCCACAAAGGAATACTTCTACTTCTTGGATGGATACTCTGGATATAATCAAGTTTCTATAGCTCTTGAAGAACAAGAGAAGACTACGTTCACCTGTCAATTTGGTACAAACGTCTTCAAACGGATGTCGTTCGAGCTATGCAATGCCCCAGCCACATTTCAAAGGTGTATGCTTGCAGTTTTTGCCGACATGGTGGGCAATTTTCTCGAAGTATTCATGGACAATTTTTTAGTCTACAGGGTCTCCTTCAATCAATGCATTGATTACTTAGATCGAGTCTTATGGAGGTGCTGCGAAGTAAATTTGGTGCTCTTGTGGGAGAAGAGCAACTTCATGGTGATTGAAGGAATTGTGTTGGATCACGTTGTATCTAAACGTAGCATGGAAGTTCCCCAGCAAAGGTGGAGGTAATTTCCAAACTAGAGCCACCTACAACTATTAAGCAGGTCAGGTTATTCTTGGGCCATGTTGGTTTCTACTGATGGTTTATCAAAGATTTTAGTAAGTTGGCCAAACCGTTGATAGAGTTCCTAGGAAAGGAGAATGATTTCATTGTTGACGACCATGTGCTCCTTGCCTATAATCAGTTGAAAGAACTTATCACTCAGACCCCTGTGTTGCAGCCGCCGATTTGGACACTACCTTTTTAGATAGTGACAGATCACGTTAGATTATGCCATCGGTGCCGTGATAGACATAGGAAAGACAATATCCCATTTGCTATTCACTACGCTAGTCGAACGCTCGATGAAGCTCAAAGGAATTACACAGTCACTGAAAAAGGAGCTGCTAGCAATAGTCTTTACCTTGGAAAAGTTCAGATCCCATCTCCCCGGGTCCAAGGTCATCATATATACCGATCGCTCAACCATCCGGTACTTACAACAGAAGAATGATGCCAAACCATGTCTAATCCAATGGATCCTTCTCCTCCAGGAATTTGACCTTGAAATTCGAGATAAACCTGGAGTTAATATGTGGTGGATGACCACTTGTCCAGACTTCCTAAACCTGAATTTCCTGAGCCGATCTTACAACCAATTATAGAAACCTTTCAGATGAGGCAATTTCGGCAGTCACCTCGCTTCCCTGGTATGCTGATATTGTGAACTATCTTCTTTCCAAGAGAACTCCACAAGATTTGCCGAAGCTGAAAGTAGACAAATTCTTTTCTAAGATCCATTTCCACTAGTGGGAGGATCCATATCTATTCCGTGAGGGGGTAGATTGCATCTAAAGGCAGTGTATTCCTCAGGAGGAAGTCCCGTGTGTCCTTACACTTTATCATGGTAAAGAATCAGGAGGACACCATTCAGGCAGATGGATGATAGCAAAGGTTCTTCAGAGTGGCCTTTGGTGGCCTACATTATTCAAGGATGCAAAAGATTAGATCAAGTGTTGCAATGATTGCCTAAAGATGGACGACACCATAGGAATGAGAGACAAGATGCCTATGAAGTTCATTCAGATATCAAACGTCTTTGATGCTTGGGGCATCGACTTTATGGGCCCACTTCTGAAAATCCAGGGTTACAAATATATTCTTTTTGCTATCGATTATGTGAGTCACTGGGTGGAGGTTATTCCTGTCGAACCGCTGACAGTTGACCGTCTATCAATTCCTAAGAGATCATATCATTGTACAATTCTGGATTCCCAGAAATTCTAATATCAGATGGGGGTATCCATTTCATCAACAGAGAGGTGAAGAAGCTAACGCAAGAATTCTGCATAGAACATTGTGTCACTTTACCATGCCACCCACAGTCCAATGGCTTAGTTGAATGTTCAAACAGGGAGATAAAGAAAAATCTACAAAAGCTTGTGCGTCCGGATCGCAAGAACTGGTCTCGGCTTCTTGATTCAGTCCTTTGGGCTTATAGGAACCGCGTACAAATCATCATTAAGAATGTGTCCCTACCGCATGGTGTATGGCAAGCCATGTCATCTACATGTTGAGCTGATACATAAATTTTTATGGGCCTTCAACATCTGCAACTTGGACTCTGAGAAAGCCGAGAAGAATCCAAAAGTGGATCTGAACAAATTATTGGAATTCAGAGATTATGCATATGAGAACAGCCTCATGTACAAGGAGAAGGTCAAAAGGTGGCACGACAAGCATATCCGTCGCAAATCCTTCAAGCCAGGTCAGAAGGTGTGGTTATTCGATGCAAAATTGAAGATCTTTCTAGGCAAGCTGGAAAGCAAATGGACTGGGTTGTTTACAATGAGGCATGTTCGTGAGTCGTGACAACAAAAGCGTAATGATATCTGGTCTGTCAGCTGACTTACAACCATTTCTGGTCAATGGACAACTTCTGAAACCATATCTTGAACATGATACATTTATATTTGTCATTGACTCAATCATAGTGATTTACGGTGATGAGTCGAATACTTCCATAGCGGCAGAAGAAGACAAAGCAAATCAAAAAAAAATTGAATGATTTTTCTTCTTTTCTTCTTTTCCTTCTTTAGCTTCTTGTTCTTCAAAAAAGGTGACATCCCCTTCATCATTGCTACACTTAGGACATACTTTGTCCTAAGTATAGGGGATGGTCACCCCAAGTTGTTCAAATCTCTTATTTTATCTTCACTTACCTTTTCTTCTTTTCTTATTTTCATTTTCATTTTCCTTTTCTACAAAAAAGATGCCACCCCTTTCTGTCAGTCTTCTCTACTTAGGACGTACTTTTTCCTAAGTATAGGGGGTGTACACCCCGAGTTCTTTAATTCTTTGATCCTCTCCCCTGTCTCCTCTTCTTGTCTATACTTAGGGATATCTTACCCTAAGTATAGGGGGATACAATCTAAGTACGATATGTTCATTCCCACTCTTGACCTTCCTTGCCTTGTGTACAATCTGCTATACTTAAGATTATTTGATCCAAAGTATAGGGGGGACAGTCGACTTCTCATTCATTTATTTCTTCATTCGTTTGTTCTTTAGGCTTTTCTATACTCAGTACGAGTTATGTCTTCTCTTTTCTCTCTGATCTATGAGGACACAGCTCAAGCTAAGTATAGGGGGGTCGTATATACTGCATATATACTTTAGCCATAACTCGTACTTTTGTATTTTTAATAATAAACATGGCTTAAGTACTGTATAAAATATACTATAAAATTCCTTAAAAACACTTAATAAAAATATGTTCATCATTTCTGAAATTCTTGTTGTATATTCTGATTAATAAATCAGGTAAAAATATTGTTGCAAAATGTTTGAAAAATAGTTTGAAAATCTTTTTGAAAAATCTTTTGAAAACTATTTGAAAAATATTTTGTTAAATATTTTCAACCTTTGTAAAAATATTTTGTTTGTAAAAATTCCTTTCTTTGTGTGAAATAAAAATGTTTGAAAATTTATTTGCAAATGGTTTGAAAAATGGTTGCAAAAATATTTTAAAATATCTATAAATACTATTTGAAAAAACGTTACAAAATGATTTTAAAATTTTATAAATGTTTGTAAAAATTATTTTGGAATATAATTTTCAAAATTGTTTATAAAATGACTTTTAAATAAGTTTGAGGAATATATACATCACACTAAAATTCTTTATGATATATATAAATGATCACATATCCTTTGTAAATTCTTAAAATCCATAATTCTTGTAAATATAAGATGATCCCTGTGTAAATATTTGCACCTATTCTTTATCCAAAAATCTTTTGTTTTCAAAAATCACAAAAGCATTTGCAAAACCAAAAATAAATTTGCAAAAATCTTTTTGAAAAACTACATAAAAATCTGCAAAACCTTTTTCAAATGTCCATAAAAAGTTCAAAACTTAGAAAATATCACAAAAATATTTTTCTGCATTGAACATAGCATTTGCAGAGATTTATATTTTTAGGATCGAGATTGATAATTGAATGAGGCTAAGTAAAATCCGAAGATTGGAGCTTGGTTGGACCATAAATCTACCTTATCACAGGAACCTTATAGGAACTGGGATTGAGGTACTTCAGGTCTGGTTAACTTTATCCTTTGAGAATCACGAGACTTGGTTCATTGGATTCTTGATTGCCTAAGTAGAGTATTTCGGAGCACACACACATCTCTTGCTGATAATGACCTAACTTGGACACCTGCACCTTTCACTTGGCTCAACTCATCTGGAGTGGTGAGGGGATTGGATTCTCCAGTATGAGATGCACACAAGTGGAAACATTTGTCCTCGTCTAGGGAGGGAAATGCACCCCAACTCGTCCAGTAGCAGAGACATCGAAAGACAGGAGAGTGTGGGTTGCAATAATGCTTCAAAAGAGGGATAGTCTATTGGCTCAAGAGGAAAAAAACTCCTTATGTAAATGTTGATATATGTATATATATATAGGATTTCCTTCAAATAGGACTTGGTCCGTCCTGAGTTTAAGAAGGCCAACCCCGTTTTTGTAGAAAACGTGATGACTTTAGTAGAATACATATACAGATTGTATTACAATATGCAGTTTTAATGTTTGTATTATAATATGCAGTTTTGTATGCAGTTTTGTATTTATAATGTACAGTTATAATACAAACTATATACACATTCTACTAAAGTGCTCGTGTTTTCTACAAAAAGATGGTGGCCTTCCTGAAGTCAGAAAGGATGCATCGTATTGGAAGGGCCCCCTAAATATAGCTCTAAAAAATGGACAAGCCTGATTGAAAATAAAATGCCTGTCGGAGTGTATATATTTGTATAGTCAATAAGCAAGCTTGAGCTTCAAAGTCATATCATGTGAGCCTACAACTGGATGACTTGACTACACCGGTCATGCATCCTAAGATAGGTAGCTACACTGGCTACCGTCCATTCTTCTCTTCACCCCCTCCTCTTGAGCTGGTTGCCACTTGAACTTAGAAGGGAATACCCCGCTCCTCGAGGAAAGAGTTTTTGGATTGGGGAATCATTGGGTTGTCATGCTGGAGAAGTTAGTCTCTTTGTCATTTCAGTTGGGGAGAGCCACTATCACATACACTGTACAAGTGAGACTCGTAGTCATATGGATTTGCGTATGAGTTGAAGTATTCTGACCTCGCTATCGAGGAGACTTCAACAGGGTGTTGGGATTCTCAAAGGTTATTATACTTCAAATCTGATTCCCAATAAGGTTCCGACTGTACTAAAATTCCAAAGGTCTGACTTAATCTCCAAACTTTGATTTTGTGAAGACAAATTTGAGAATTAAATTCAATGCACTTTCTTTCTTTTTATTTTCTTTATTTTTCATTTTCTACACTTATTGCATAAGTGTTTACTAGGGACTAGCAAAGGTAAGTATAGGGGGTGATGAATCTCCATTTTATCACCTTTATTCTATCATTTAGGCCTTAAAAATCCTAGCTAATGCATGTAAATACCCCTAATACATGTAAATACACCTAATTTGCATAAATTAACATTCATTCTTTGTTGAATAAATACTGTATAAAAATATTGTTTTTAATGCTAAAATTATATAATAAAGAAAAGAAAAGAAAAATAATAAAATATCAAAGGTATTTTATGACCTTAAATCCCAATACCTAGGCATCTTGATGACTAGGTGGACAAGGAATAGAGTATGAGGAGATAAGGGCTAATAATACAATAATTATCCCATTTATTTATTCATTATTTACTCATTTTTGGGACCCATTTTATTTTCTACTTTTTATACCTCAAATAAAGAAATATTGTACATGAAAGTTGTAGATAATAATCTATAGAAAATACAAAATTAAGTTTGTAAAAAATAATACACAGTGTACTTTTTATACCCTGAATAAGATTCTAAAATCCCAACTTCCCAGACCCATATCTCTCAAATAAAAACTCAAAATATAGAAAATCATATTTAATTGTATATAACTTTTAATAAGCTATTTAATGAAGGTGGTTTAGTATTTTTTAGATTTAAGATGTGAAAGTTAGATTTTGGATCCCTATTGTATAATATACCAGAATAAATAATCACTTTATTTATTCTTTACTATTTTAATGATTTTATATTTTTATAATTTTTAAACATTATTTATAATATATGTACATACTAAAAATTAAAATAATGCCATTAATAAAACATTAAAATAAAACAAGTGTATAAAATACATAAATGAAATACTTATACATCTACCTATATATTTAATATTTCTATTTATTTAAGTATAAATAACATATCATAAAAATATAATAAAAATATATTTAAGCATCTAAGAATAAGTTATAATTATATAAAATATTAAAATAAAATAATAAAATCAAAATACAAATAAAAATAAAAGTATGCAAAATATAGATAAATATACATATAATTAACACCTAAAAATTAACTTGTAAATAAAAACCTCTAAAAAATAAATAAAAATCGTAATAAAAAAATATAGAAAACAATAAATATTTTACATTTTTTAAAAAAATAGAATTGACAATTGCCAATTTTCAGCAGAGCCCCATTTGGCACCTCAAAACCTCTCCACTTGGCCCTCTACATCCCTCCACATGCCACAACCAAGCCCTCCTCTCCTTGGTTATATAAACACCAACCTCCTCTTAATTACTCCCAAAAAACTTCCAATCGAAGGTGCCCCTTCAGCCAACCCCTTGTAACTTCAGGCAATCAATTGGAGCTACTGCTCCTGTAATTTTAGCAATTGTTGGTGCTCCAGAACTACAACCACTGCCGCAGTAGGTATCCTTGTTGCTCCAGCATCTTGCAGTTGTTGAAACCAAGGCTTGGAAGCCCTGCAGTTGCCCATGCATCTGGAGCTTTTGTGCAGCTCCAATTGAGCTGATGCATGCCTTAGATCCAAGTTATTTCCTCCCAAATTTGGAAATCTCCAAGGTACAAACCAACCCCTCTCCTCTTGCTATCGTTCATGATGTTCCATACATGTTGATTCCATGTTTGATGCATTTTTCTTGAGATCGAGTACGTCTTTTCCTTGCTGCTTCTTGAAAGTTGCTTCTTTTTTCTTGCAATTTAGGCACCAAAAATGTGATTGGATATTCTATTCCTTTGTAGAGGATGGGTCCTATTGATTTTTATATACTGAAATCCCTCAAATGTCATATTCTTTTATCGAGTAGTGATTCACTAGATGAAAGTGTCTTGTTCTTTTATTACCTGAAGTCAGGAGGTTCAACCCTAGGCAAAGGTCTTCGTAGGATCATTTCATTTTTTTATGTTTACAATTGCATTGACCTGTATGAATTATAAAGGTTGGATTATTGGTTGGGTTGTTTTTTTCTTGGTATTTCCTCTATACTTCTTTTAATTGTCTTACGCGGTTGGAAAGTGAGGATATATGTAGAATATATTATAATCGGCTTTGATGCACTAGGCAGGTATAATCTAGTCGTTCTATAAAGATATATGTACATGATAGCACGCATCCATTAATCGACAGACTGCACATGTCCAATGGCAAGCAATCACAAAACTGAGCAGGAATAAGCAGCAACTACAGTATTAAATAATTATGCTCTGAAATATGAACTTGCTATTTATCAAGCTTTGCAATAAAGTACTAAAATGTACAAATGTGTCTTCTTATCCATTTTATAAGGTTTTCCTCCATTTAGACAAGAAGATAAAATTACCGGTGTGATTGGTAAACATTTCTTGCGTTGCTGAACTATATTATTCGACAATCTGATCTACGTATTGCACTCGTTAAGAGTAGAACTGGCTTGATTGGACTGTGGGCTTACTTCAATATATTGAAACCAAAAGTCCCCCTGGAAGGACGTGCATATGTCTATGCCTGCTTGAAGCCGAAGCGGTAGGCAAGAAGTCCGAAAGCTAGATGCCCAACTTTCAAAATATCATATGAAATGTTTACTTTTTTTGGTAGGGGAAGTCTAATCATCGTATATGTGATATGCTCCTTTCAGTCAATCATATATAAGAAGTTGCATGTCTTAAACTATCTCTGCCCTTGAGTGTTGGCAACATGATCGAACCCAGGAATATCGACCAGACTTGTTCCTCGCTCTCGATCTCATAGGAACCATTATCCAGGAATGGCATTGATAAAAGATTTAGTTGTCAATATCTAGAAACTTCACTTATTCTTAGACAAATAACTCAGAATTGATTTAGTCAATCAATGGTAGCTTGTGATTACAAGGACTGATCATCTTCATGAAACAATCCTTTAAGTGTAATCTGCTAACATTAGATCACTATTGATAAAATTTACTGACAAGATATCTAGATCTGTAAAGTTGACCACAAAAAAGATTGAGAAAGAGATGAGTAGTCAAGGAAGTAAAGATTATGGTAAATAAGTGATAATGATTAATAGTGTTGATCATGATGACACTTACACCTAACTGTGTGAGGATGCGGTGACCCATAACTGAGCGGGAGATCGGAAGCTCGGTTTGAACAGCGGTCGCCTAGTGCGTCGGTCTAGGATCTTAGATTTTTTTACGATTTTTACAGTTGGAGTTGAGTTTGGTTACAGTTGAGGTTAGTTACAGTTGAGTTTGGTACTGTTCTTTAGTTTCGATTATTGTGATGCCAGTAAGTCTGGCAAGGAAAAGATCGTGAGAAAGAAATTAACAATCACCAATAATCGCCATTTGATCAGAATTTAGAACTACTACTACGGGTGTTAGGAGAAGCTAGTGAAGATATTGGGAACTTAGTTAGGATGCATTATACTCCACCGCATGCCTACAGAGGCACCTCAACTCTAAGGTATTCTTCACGCCTTAGAGTCATAGTGTGAGGTCACACTTAGATCAAGACCACAAATTAGCCACTAAGCTTGAGAAATTAGACAAAGATAAAGATCATATCAGAAACTCATCATCTACAAATCCAAAATCCATCAACATGAGTTACAAGTGATAAAAAAGTTCATGACCTACATATGGATCATATAGTCAATAAATGAAAATGTTATATATGAAAAGTTAAGGGGTGATGGGTAAATAAGAGATTCATATACGGAACAACTTGAAAACCAATTCCAACACAAGTAGTATGTTAAAATTACATGGCAATACCTATCTACTTGCTTTCTTTTGAAACCATTGAAATATATTTTATTTTTAATAAATTAGATTGTACTCAACCTTTGTTGAGATTCTTTTCTTCGTAACTTGTTTGCAGGCAAAGCCCCTGCGACTCAGTAAATTGTCAGCTGGACGCTGATCTTCTGGAGTTTTTGTTACGGGACATATGTTATAGTTTTTATATAAGATATGTAAATGTCGTTATTTCTCTTCTATTATATTTTGGGATACATGTGCATAATGTATTCTTTTGTTATATGTAACTGTATATAAAAATTAATGCAATATGAATTGGTGACACTTGTTAACTATGTGGTTGTTTACATTATTGTGAATGTCATTCGAAACACGAAATTTTTTTTCACTTTCAGGTGACCAAATGTGATGGATATCGAAAATAATACTGCGAGTGATGTGTAAACGGGTAACTGGATCCGCAGAAGTCACAACAGATCAGGTCGACCCGTGGACCCAACTATGGTAGGTCGGGCTGGATCATATGATCGAACGGAACAGGTACTTGCCTCATGAGCACCCCTAGATGAGGATTGTTGTTTACATGCTTTTATATGACTTGTTTTGATTTTAGGTTGTTCCTTTAGTGGATTGCGTCAACATTCACATCTACTTATCTCGGATGACACCTTTTAGTATTTTTACTAAAATGATCATCTTATCCAATATCAGATTCAAGAAATTACGGTGCTTTGGATTCATGACTATGATAGGTATTCAACAAGGTGGTGTATGTCTTTTTGGATCTAAATTAATTGAATTTTATACGGGCTCAACTCTTGTGGTTTAAAAATCATATTCCTCATGTGTACATCCTAAAATCTACATCCTAACCTGAATTATCGCAAATCTAAATCCCTAAGAATCATATAGACAAGATTGCTTCAAATGGTCCTATATATGAAGGGTTTTTCTTAGGAGACAAGACAAATATATTTTGATGCACATCTTCCCCACTCAACTTTCTTTATTAAATGCCCTTTTGATCTTGAGGTATTATTTGTTCACGGGATAACATATCTCATTGTAGGGAAAATGATTATTCTAAGATAAAGTGGTCACATCATCATCATGATTACATCGCTCATTTCATCTTTGTTTACAATATTTATTCCTTTATTAATTCAAACACTAATCAAATAAGAATGAGAGCTAAGATCCTTATTTTTTATCGTTTTAGCTTGTTTTAGAAAAAAAATCAGATATTATAATTTTGAAATATTAAGTTGCAGTGATCAAAGGATACTTGTAATATAAACTGCTATGTAATTATTTTGTAGCAGTTTAAAATATATAATTGTAAAGAGTGATTGTATTTATTATTTTTAGTGTGTCAGTTTAGAAACTGCAAGTGCATTAGAGGGTCGGAATGCAAAATCCAAGAAGTCCAAAGAGCATAGCAAATAAAGGCTATTATTAGGTTCTGACGCGTGTATAAGAGATGTACAAGTGTATTCATGCATCCCTAGGTTGAAATTAGTCGTACTGATCTCACATTTACTTGAGCACATTGGAGCTATTTTAACCTTCCTTACTATTCAAACGCTTACTATCTACAAAAAGATTACACATCTTACTATTTGAAAGGAGGTTACTTCAATCCAAGCCAACTATGTTATCAAACTGTAACGCTCGTCCCTTAAGAACACTATGTTAAGTACATGTTACAAAGATATATGGATCTGTGTTATTTGTTGCGGCTCAGAATTCCGACATATTTCCTCTTAAAAAAGACTTATTTGAGGGAATGATCTATTTTACTAAAAAATATCATTATAGATTCGGGTCTAATTTCATTCAAAAATTGCCTTGCAAATAAGGGTGCAATTGGATCCATTTTGCTATCATATGCATTTTTTTATATTGCTTCCATTTTTTATGATATAGATATTAGGGTTTATTTGTCACTTGTGCCCTTCTTAACTTTGCAATATGATTTATGCCCTTTTTTTTTAATATCGCATGTCCCCGACTTCTTACAAAATTCACAGTTCTACCATTTTGTAATATCATTATGTCCCTACTTTACCGTAATGGAAGCCTAGAGCTGTGAATTTTGTGAGAAGTTAGGGGTACAACTAATATTACAAAAAAGAGAATGACATAACTATCATTGCAGAAGTTAAGACACGAGTAATAAAAAAACCTATATATTACTATACTTTTTTTGTGAATAAAGATAATGATGTTTATATTGTTGAATCTATATTTACATATTGTATAAGACACGTCAATGTGTGTTTTGCAAACGTAAGAAGAAAAAACATATTTTTTGTGCTATTTAATTATAGGATTTTTATCAATTGTGCCCCTCTGAGATATTGCAACTTCAATTATGCCCCACCCTTTTTTGAAATATCAATTGTACCCCTACCTTCTTGCAAAATTCACAGTTTGCCCTTTTGTAATATCAATTATGCCCCTTCTTTACATTAACAGAAGGGCACAACTGCGAATTTTGCAAGAATGTATGAGCATAACTGATATTCCCAAAAAGGAAGGGGCATAACTGAAATTACAATATCTAAGAGAGGGACGACTGATAAAAACCTTTAATTATAACTCATTTACTATAGTACGTTATTTTATTTTTCACTTTATTGTACTTAAAGTTTGTGTAAATTTTGACTTGGTACATATATATTCTGAATGTAAATATTAGACCATATCATTCTATTAAATATTTGTATCCAGATCACGACTATCTACTACAATATTTAAAGATACAATTTGCATCTTTGAGAAAAGTCTTGTAGTAAAATCTAATCTACTTGTTCGATTGAGAAAAGTTCATAACTAATACTGCAGTTAGTCCGCAAGTTTATCGATAATGCCAGACCACAAATTAAGAACAAAGAACAACTGTCATCCATTTTTTCCTAGTGATCATCCTATGTCCACGACTGAATCACTCCGGACCGCTCCCTGGAGTGATAACTACCGGCATGATGATTATTTCTGACACGATCAGGTTCGTGCCCTCATCAATGATGCGTGGCTGACTTCTATGCCGCACTCAAAGCTCCAATATTCCCCAATTCCAACAAGCGACCATAATCTTATGACGATTGAGCTTGCTAAGTACCTTTGCCGCCCCAAGCCCTTTCGGTGCTACGACTATTGGGCCAACAGGGAGGGATACCAGAGGGTGGTCGCCGAGGCTTGGGCCATCCCTACCCACGGAAACCCCCTCTTTAAAGCCAGCTGCAAAATTAAAAATGTAAAAAAGGCGCTCAAGCTATGGGCTGCTAAAGAAGCCAATGTGTTTGACGACAAGAAGGCGGCGGAGTCCTGCCTTAGTGTCCTCAATGAAGCTCTCACCTCCACCCCCCTCGACCCTTTCTTGGCTCAGCTGGAGTTGGATGTTAAGGATCACATCCTTAGCATCGAAAATGACCTTGAGTCTGCTTGGAAGCAGAAGAGCAGAATGGATTGGCTCACACTTGGTGACCGCAATACGGGCTTCTTCCACCGTGCCGCAAAAGTGCGCATCAATAAAAACTCCATCCCCTCCCTCCTAGACGAGAATGGATGTATCATTGACAAGCCGCTGGAGGTCGCTTCGGAGGCGGTGCGGTACTTTGAGGCTCTCCTGGGCCCTACATCCCCAAGGCCTTCCTTGCTGGCGATCCCTGCTCCTAAACGCACCCTCACGGCCGATGCCTCCTTGTGGCTGGTGCGTCCTTTCTCGGAGGAGGAGATACGGTCGGCGATGCGCGCTATCCCCCCTTCTAAGGCTCCCGGCCCTGACGGCTTTAATGCCGGCTTCTTCTCTCGACACTGGTCCCTTATTAAAGATGACATCTGTGCTGCGATCCAGTTCCTCTTTAAGGGGGGAGGTATGGTCAGGCAAGTCAACCATACGTTCCTCACCTTGGTTCCTAAGAACCCCTCCCCTGCTGGGTTGGGGGACTTCAGGCCCATTTCCTGCTGCAATGTGCTATACAAAATTTTTGCCAAGCTGCTGGCTCTGAGATTAGCGGTCGTTCTACCTCATTTGATCTCTCACAATCAGACTGCATTCATTAAGGGACGATCCATTGGTGACAACATCCGGCTGGCACAGGAACTCTTACATGGCTTCAACCGGAGGCATAACCGCAGCAAGGCATGCATAAAGATTGATATCACTAAAGCCTTTGATTCTATTGAGCATGCGTTCGTTCTGGATGGCTTATCGGCTATGGGGTTTCATGACACTTGGGTGCAGTGGATCAGAAATTGTATCTCCACTACTTCCTTCTCGGTCATGTTGAATGGCTCCCCGTATGGATTCTTCCGTGGCACTAGGGGCTTGCGCCAGGGGGACCCTCTAAGCCCGCTACTCTTCACGGTCGGCCTTGAATTCCTCACATGTTTGGCTGACCAAGCTTCCTTCTCGGGTCGTCTCGTTCCCCTCGGCCGTGGGAGGTGCAGGGCGCCCACGCATCTCATCTACGCGGACGACATTCTCTTTTTCTGCAGAGGATCTACTGCTTCCCTGAAAGAAGTTAGAAATATTCTGGATAACTTCCACGCCATTTCTGGCCTCCAGATGAATGCGCGCAAGAGCAAGCTTTTCCGTCCAAAGGACTTTGCGGGGGGCTTTGGGGATACACTAAGGCTTGGCATTCTCACGCAGCACCTCCCCACCACGTACCTGGGGATCCCTGTTCATCCATCCTTCGCGGTTAGAGGTAATGGTCGTGTTCTGTTGGAGAAGATTGCTGCCCAACTTTCTGGTTGGAAAGGCAAGGCGCTCTCCATGGCTGGTCGTCTGCAGCTGCTTAAGGCAGTCACTTCGGGCACTTTACTCTACTGGGCCAACTGCACTACATTGCACCTTAGCACCGTCAGAAAGATTGAGATGCTCTGTGCCCATTTCCTTTGGGGGCGAAGCAGGCACGATATCGCCTGGGAGACCATTTGTCGGCCTAAGATGCATGGGGGGTTGGGGCTTCGCTCCCTATCTTCCCTCTGTGATGCAATGCTCGCTTCTTGGACTTGGAGGCTCCTTACCGCAGACTCTTCGAATTGGGCCCACTTCATGCGGTGCAAGCACCTTGATGGTGCCTCCTTCTGGGACGTGCGCCTTGCTCCCTCCCACAGCCCCACATGGAAGGCCATCCTTCATTTTAGAGGGGTTATCAGGCCGGCCATTGGGGGAGACTTGCCTTCCTGCACTTGGCTCCACTCCTCGCGTGGATTCTCCTTCAGAAGCGCCATAGACTTCCTTCGCCCTCCTCCTGCTTCCCCGGTGTGGGCTGCCTGCGTTTGGGCCAAGGGCTCGCCCCCGAAGTGCTCCCTCACTCTATACAGAGCGCTCCTCAACCGGCTCCCCACAACGGCCAGACTATCCCGCTTCCGGATTTGTGAGCAAGCCACTTGCTACCTCTGCCGTGGTGGTCTTGACTCGCAGCCACACATCTTCTTTGCCTGCCCTTTCTCTGTGGCCGTTTGGACTACCTCTTGCGCCTCTCTCAGCCTTCCTGTGCCTCCCCCGCTCCCTCTAGAGGACCTCATTACTTGGATCAATGGCACAACGGACCTTGGAACAAGGAACCGCCTCTCATGCACGCTAGCGGTCGTGGTTTGGGCTATATGGAGGGAAAGGAACACGCTTTGGTCGGTCCCATCTCAGGGGCTGCCCAACGCTCGGCAAACTGCAGTCTGTGTTGTGAAGATGATCAAACTTTTGCGCTGATTTCAGGGCCTTGTATGGTCCACAATGGTTTTTGGGTCTTATAGTGGTTTTTACTACATTTTCTGTAGAGTTTTGTCTTTCCCATACGGGATTTTTTGAGTTCACAGTGAACCATTTGTAATACTCTTTCTGTGGAAATACAAATACTTACTCATCAAAAAAAAAAAAGATTATTTCTGACACGAATCATTCATAATTATATAACAAATCATGTTCTGCGAGGACATGACAGATTGTAGTGACATCAATGGAAAAGAATAAGAAATCCCTTTACTCGACCATAAATCTGATCTATATAAATAAATTTGATGCATTATACATCTAACAAACTAACATGGTTCTCAACTACAGATCCCCACTTTTGGATTACGTCCATATTTAAGACATGTATCCAAATCCATGCCAAGGCTTTTGTTGAGAAATATATCTCATCCTCCATGGGAGTAATCTACCTTTGAGAAAGCACAAGGAAAACAAACAGAACCTACCCGTCATCGATAGAACCGATCATAAGAGAAAAACCGATCCCATCACCACGCAGAGAGAACGAAAATCAACAGATGAAAAATAACCTGAGTGTAGCCTCACCTGCACCTGATCAATACCCCCTGAAACACAGCAGAAATTCCAATCTTACACGCCGAGCCAGTGTTCTGACCACTACAACCTCGAGGTCAGTCCCCAACCAGCTATATGATACAATCAAAATCACAATCCAGAAGTTATTCAGTGTCCACAAGTTAAAAGAAAAACTCCAGCAAGATCGATTGGGGAAAAAAACCCGATATACACCGCAACTAGGCATGAACAAACAAAACAATTAGCTCAATGACATGGTCCCTTGCTACATGTTCAGCTTACCTACTACCGAGTGAGGAAGGAAATCGACTGCCACCGATGCTCATCACTGTGTTCCCAGCCGCATCCAACTCCAGTTCTTGACCCGGACTACTTTAAACGACTATTTAACATCATAGGACAAGTGGACGATCTAAACCGTCCATACATAATGTGGCATGTCAGATCTTTGTCCAGCGATCGTTCTGTAAATATACAGCTTCTCTACCATACCGTCATCTGGCCACGACTCCCTCGGCTCCGTCTTCCCCTCATTGATCACTTCTACATTTAAGCCAGGCATTGTCTTCGCCAACAACTTGCACGCACCCAAACTCACGCTACACGATGACATCCAAAGGGATCGCATTGTCTCCAGCTTTGCAGCGTTGGCCAATAGAGGTTTGCCACCAAAAGGGCAGTCACGAATCTCCAACTTCCTTAGACTCTTGCAACCAGAAAGTATGTAGTGGAGCCCCGCATCACTGTCGCCAGCAAATGCGACTGAGAGCATCTCCATTTTATTGGCTTTCGCCCCGATGGACAGAAACACCTTGTCAGTAAGGAGGCCAGACACGGATAGCCGCCGGAGGCCCTTGCAAGATTCAACTATGGCACTAAAACCTGCATCTAGGGGCTGTAGAGTGACATAGTCAGGAGTTCTGGGCTCGAGTATGCAGAGACGGAAACGGATCAAGTTTGGTCGGTTCAGAGCAACTGTGATGAGTGCAGAATTTGTCATTTGCCGGCAAAAGTAAAGAACGGAGTTGAGCATTGGGCAGCCGGCGGATATAGAAACTAGGCCCCGTTCCGTCAGCGGTACAGGTGGCCCGGCATTGTATGGATCTGAGGGGAACACACGCAGCTCTTCTAAAAACTTGCATGAAGAAGCCACAGCCTCTAGTCCATCGTCTTCAATGAAATCCAATACCTGCAACGCCAAACAGTTTGTTTTAAGCTGACTATAAATCTAAAACTCCAGAAAAATGCACAGATAAAAGAAAACTAAAGCCAAGTAAAGAATTGGGTGAAAACTGTATATATCATGGAAATATACGGTGGCCTTTAATTATGTCATTAGTGGGATAAAAGCAAAGCCTAGGTGCATACCCATAATTTGCGCAAATTCATGCATCGAGCAACAAGCTTAACAAGATCACGGTTTTGTATACTCGCATAGCTCAAATTCAACGACGTGAGAGTATCGCAGACGGGATATATGCAAGGAAGGTAAACAGAACAGGTTTCACAGAACCCAGAAAGGCTTCTTAAGGCCTTGCACCCTCTAAAAGCAGATTCCAGCTTCGAGTAGAGTTCTGGGCGTGGATCTGCAGTTACCCTCCCGATGCCAAGGTCGACAAGGTTCCGAGCCCTGCGGAGAATACCAACAAGTTTTTCAAGAGGCACCGTATGATTAAGCCTCAGTGTCTTCAGGTTGGGGCATCGACCCACAAGACGCTCGATAATGGTGGAGTTCATATTGCCATCAAGGCATGCAAGATTTAGAGAAACCAAAGAGTTGAATGTCTCGGGAAAGCAACCGAGCCAATGACTAGAGCGATCCTCCACTTCGCTCTCATGTAAAGTAAGTTCTTGGAGGTTCCTGCAAACATGAAAACGAAACCATCAATTTTCAATTATATCAAAATGGAAGCAAATGCCATGCAAATGATGAAACTCGAAAATGCATGTGTCACAACAAAAGTCGCATGCCACAAATAAAAACTGACTTGAAGATGCGCATCAGTTGCAAAACGGGATAATCTATTTTCTCAAATCTATAGGATTGAAGCATCATAATACAACAACAAGCAGCCTTTGCATTTTACTTGTAGAATAAGTTAACATTGAACGCAACATCTCTCATTCAATTAAAAAGGGGGTAGGAGCATATAGAAAAGTCAGAAATTTATTTAAAAGAGACCACTGGGAAACTATACGAGAAGATGTTTTATCTAAAACATAAAAGATGTGCATCTACAGAGCTGGATAAACTGTAAGAGACAAACCCAGTTTATGTCAAGGAATTCCCCACTTTGGAGTGGAAAATGATCATATGGTAAAGACAATGGTAATGCAAGGAAATCCAAGTGGAAATAGTGTTGTTCAAAGACAACTTCAACGGAAATCCCTTGGTAGTCTATCAAAAGAATTCATGAAATATGCTTTAAAGAAGCTTGTGTGGATCTATATAAGGGTTTGACATATACAAATGTGTTAGCCCATATCTAATTGTCACTTCTAGTGAACGTCCTACTATTATCGATGGCCAATTTCTCAGGAATTCAGGACACGACTACACAGTGATGACGACTGTGATTGAGTAAAAACTGCATTCATCAATTGGTAATTTTGATAGATGAGAAATCCCCATACACTAACAAAATCCTATGGACTAAATATGGTACCAAAAGAACATTATCTTTGGTTACTAAAAGAGCATTGTTATCCATTTCATATTGAGTTATATTCGAATATGGGCCTATGTAGATTAGTAACAACAGAAACACTACGTAGTTTTTAGTAAGCAATGAAAAACAAGCTCTTTCATCTCTTTCAGTATATATGATAGACAAAGATAGAAGCAGGGAAGACACAAAGAAAGAATAATACCAAGACATTTAGAAGGAAAATTTGCAGCATGATATCAGTAAAGTAAACATCAGATAAGAACTAAAGATATAAATCATGTAACAAAAAATACTATCCAGCCTAAGTTCCATCTCCTCCCCCTAACCACCAGCACACCCCAACGGCAACCCATCAATAGGAAACAAATAGCTATATGTCAAATAAATCCTTTGGAAAGAGAGAGTTTTTTTTAAAATGATGCTAATCTTACTGAGTTGAAAAATTCATCCAAACAGAACTTATAATCTAGATCTTCGACAGACAGATGAAAGCCAAGATGAGCTTGATCATTACAGAATTATGATTTAACTATATGCACTTCAATCAAAAAATTATACCACGAAGAATAGGATGTTGTGTTATAAAAGCAACTATATAAAAGTTGCACTGCCACCTAGACAGGAGGAACTCAAAATGTTGCGCATTTCTTAGTTGGAATGTTTCATGGATCCTGAGTCAAGACTGTCCCTTGAAAGTAGAAAGAGATCTATCCAATATCAAGAGGAAGACAAAAAGGGGTGCAACAACTTTAGTTTTTTTCTTTTATGCAACAGGAGTATCAACTGATAACAAATCAAGTAAATGCTTAATTACGAGTACTTAAGGTGAACACTCCTACTATGTATTAATATAGATAGGAAACCAATAAAACTTCGAAGTAAGGGTAAAGGCCACAAAAAGATTGTTGAAGTTTGTCTTGGGTTTCAAGGAGTTTAACAAGATCCTAAGAAATGGGATCGATTTCATTTGACGAATTTGTTGACTACATGTGACCGTGATACATCTAGACAACCACAAAGCCAACTTGACCTTATAAATATCACATGTGGAAATAGTCATCTGAGAAAGAGACAAGCTTCACTACAATTCTGAGTTAAAAAGATCATCAAAGAGGAAATTGAAGAAGTACCTTGTTTTCAAACAAATTATCTATGAACCTCTATTTTCCTCAGAGACCAATTGGCTGTCTTCTTCTACTTGAACTCATTTGGAAAAAAAACTACTTTCATATCACAAAGTCGCTGCAATAGGCCACACCTTTAATACTCGTGTTTTATTTTTATTTTTATTTTTCTGATGCAATTTCAAACTCATGTTTTATGAAATATACAAGATCATATGGTCAGGTTTAGCCCCATAAAAAGGGTTTTTGACAAAGGTGTTAAACTGAAGCGGATGGGCTGGAGTAGAATCTGAACCAAATCTGAATAACAAGAATATAGGGCACAAGCCCAAGTCAAATCCCCGATGTTTTCCTTCAAATGTCTGATCGTTTGATTGTAACATAAGTAGATCTTCGAAGTAATAAAAGTCATCAAGTAAATCCAACCTTTGATTTAACCTTCTCATGATGTTAGCTATTTTCACCTGAGCATTTGTTTGGAATTTATTATTTACACAGCAGACCATCATCCATAAAAAAATACACCATAGAAATAGTCCACACGCTCCTCAACAATAACCAGGCAATTTAAATTGGCATTAAACATCTGGTTCAACATATGGAAACAAAACACAATGATCAGGGGATGATCCTAGACATTAGCCACTTATTATTAAACGCACTTTTCAACAATAAACTATGGCATTTACAAATGACCATTAAGCACAAAACATCACTTTTCAACAATAAACTATGGCATTTACAAATGACCATTAAGCACAAAACATCACGTCCTACCGCATAAAATGCAAGATGATCTGTTCAAATTGCAGAAAAAACAAATAAACAGGAGAATGACATGGGTCAAAGTCGATAGATTATAACGGTCTATTGCCTATCAACCTGAGAACAATATTTATGAAGAAACCCCATGATTCAACAAGGGGAATGACATATATCTTGGTTGGTCATCCTCCAAGTGAGTATCTATTCCTTGCTGGATTCCAGAAAATGAGATAAACTTGTGATGCTCATAGCAGAGAAAACACGAAAACTAAACTGCAGGTACTGACGATTGGTTAAAAATGAATATGTGAACCCCTTCATACATCTATAAGAGATCCAAACCAAAACGTAAATGCAGCCCCGTACAGTTGACAGCAGACTGACAGGAGTAAGTTCATGCAGGTAGGAAGCCAAGAAATTGGAGTCCCAAACATACGAAAAGACTGAACATGATTAAGAGGTTTACATACTTCAAAACTTCTTCTATAAACTGTGTAGGAGTCTCCAGATGCTTGTGGAGAACACAATGCGTAAGACCTTAAATATGGGAGGGGTGTAAGTGAATTTAAATTGCAATCACCTAATATTATTGGTGCTGAGAGGATGGAGATGGTAATCATCTACTACTCTTCAACACAATCTGGCAAAATCCCATACAGCACCTACCTTCCACCAAGAAATAGATTATTCGAATTTTCAAGAGAATAATGAAACAAGTTGCATTCATATGAACCTCCATTCATTCATTTGCATTTTTTCCTAGGATTTAACAGCAGTGGCAGTGGACAAAATATAGGCAGAATCCCAAAACCTGCCAAATGACAGATCAGAAGTGATGAAAACAAGATCGTTTCCACTGCTACCCACCGGATACTATGCTGGAGGAAACTAAGAATTAAACAAAAACAACCATATAACCAGAGGGACTTCTACTTTACCACAAGAAAAGGAGATGTGCATCAGCAGTCACAACTCACAATCGAGCTCAAACCAATACTAAACTCGCATATCCAATAAGTAAAAAGAAAGAAAAGAACTTCCGAAAACAAACAGCCATATTTTGCAAAATCAAACCTACTCTGACACGCCAAGAGAATCTGCAAAATTCAGAATGGTCAAAGGAAGCCAAAAGGAGGGGGGAAATGCACCTTCCACCCCATGTTCCGAATCATTTATTACGCAAACAAATGCCCATAAATCAAAAGATCACACCCAAATAAGCACAAAAAACAAGACCAGATAATAAAACAACGATCGACCATCCTCGGAACTACCAGCGCAAAGCAAGGAAAGATCTCTCACCTTTCCTGCTCCAACCCCTCAAAAACTAAAAAACCCACATCGCAAAAACAGCAAACGAGCCACAAGATCCCCCTAAAAAGAAGTTGAATGGCACCTAAAGCAGCTCCAAGATCGAAGCTTTCCTGCTTCAAACCCTCGAATACGAAAACCAACATCGCAAAAGCAGAAACCATCACAAAGAACCCCCAAACCCACCCCCAAAATCTCAAAAACTGAAAACCCACCTCGCAATAAAAAATGGAAAGAACACAACCCCTCAACCTGCAGTTGGCAGCGATGGCGGCGAGGCCCGCGGTGCTGAATCCTTCGCAGGAGACGAGGACGAGCCGGCGAAAGCCTCGAAATGAGGCGGCGAGCATCTCAAGGCACTCGTCAGTGACGACCATCCTCTTGAGGCGAAGCTCCTCGAGGAGAGGGCAGTTCTCAGCGAACGCGGTGATCCATCTGCGGGCGCCGCCACCCCAGTCGTAGGGGACGAGGTCGAAGTCGGCAAAGTGGGGCTTCCCTTTGATGGAGGCGCGGCGGAGGCGGGGGAAGAGGGCGGTAGCGCGGCGCGGATGGACGGAGTAGCAGTTGCCGACAAAGATGGAGGGGCGAGAGGAGCGGTCGATGCGGTTCCACGAGCGGCACACGAGCGACGCAGAGTTGCGGTCGCGGTCGTACTCGAGAAACGAGAATACGTGCTCCCACACCTCGTCCGGGAAGGAGGAGGAGGTGGTGGTGGACATGGCGGCCGTGGGATTGCGACTGCTGGTGGAGCTGGAGCTGCGAGCTGAGAGGGGAGGAGGAGGAGGAGCGGAATGGGTGCTTCCTTCTTTCTTCCTCTCTCTTCGTCTTCTCTCTCTCCCTCTCTCTCTCTCTCTCTTTGTCCTCTCTCTCTCTCCCCCTCTGGGGACTGTGATGTTGGGCGGAGAAGGGAGAGATTTGTCCCTTGGGTTGTAGGGTGAGGGGCCTCCATAGGGTGTTTTTCTCCCTTTTTTTTTTATTTCTTTCTTGTTCATCTTTTTCTTCATGTTGTTCCTCATTTTTGTACCTACTATTATTTAAAGGGGTTTTTACTTTGGAACCTTATAAACTTTTTCAATTATCTTCACGATCTTTGAAACAATATAATTCCTCCCTTGACTCTCTACAATTAACTCTCATCCATTGAACAGTTAAAACTAATCGAACTCCGTTAGTTTCTTATATACAATTCCTTTCCATTTTAAAAAAATTACAATAACTACCCTTCTCTCTTTCTCCCTCCCCCACCCTCCTCCTCACCTCCATTTCCCCACCCGGAACCACCTCCACCCATCACCTCTTCACCCTCCTCCTCACCTCCATTTCCCCACCCGGAGCCACCTCCACCCATCACCTCTTCCTCCTCCCAATTCGGCCGACCCTCCCCCTCCTCTAAGATCGGCAACCTCAGCTCCCCTCCTCCCCCGAGGGCGGTGACCCACTGATGAATCTTCCTTTCATCACCTTTATTCTTTCATTTTGACATTCATTTCCTAGATCTTAAATTAACATTCTTTATTTATTATATAAAATATTATATAAAATACAATGTTTAAAGTCAAAATTAAAAAATAAAGAAAAGGAAAGAAAAAGAAATAAAATATCAAAGGTATTTTATGACCCTAACCCCAAGACCTAGGTAACATGATGACTGTGTAGACAAGGAATAAAGTAGGGGGGAGATAAGGGTCAAACACACAATAAAAACCTAATTATTTATCGTTCACTAAAGCATGTTTGTGACCTATTTTAATCTTTATTATTGATGCCTCAAATCAATAAACTTTGTACATGAAAGTTGTAGATAAAACTACATAGAAAATACAAATTTTATTTTGCATAAAAATAATACAAATTGTACATTCTATGCTCGGAATAAAAAGCCAAAATCTAAACTTCCCAGACTCGTATCTTCTCCATAAAAACACGAAATGCATCAAAATCAATTTAATTGTATATAACTTTTAATTAACTATTTAATAAAGATAGTTTCATTTAATTTGGAGTTAAGATGCAAAAGTTAGATTGTGGACCCCTTATTGTACTATATACCTGAATAAAATATTCATTTTATTTATTCTTTGCATTTTGCATTATCCTATTTTTATAATTTTGTAAATATTATTTATAACATATGTACATATTTAGCATACTACAAAATCATAAAGAAAATAATAAAATAAAATAACATGCTAAAATATATAGATGAATATAATATACATATACATATATAATAAATACATCTATTTATTTAAGTGTACAAATATCATCATAAAATTACAACAAAAATATGTTTATGTATATTTAAATTAGTTATAAATATACAAATTAATTATATAAAATAAAATTTAAAATACAAAATAAAAATAAAATAAGTTATATATAGTTAAATATACCTATAACTATACTTGTAAATACTAACTCATAACAAATAACTCCATAAAAATAAATAAAAATAGTAATTAAATACTACATAAAATAAGACACATTTTTTATTATATATCTAAAATTAATTAATTCATTATCTATTTATTATCAATTTTACGAATAATTTCCCCTTAGAATTTTCTGGTAACCAGAAGCTAACCCTAGTTGACCTAGGTCAAATCCCCTACCTCAAGCTGCCTGGCATGTTGGACGTCAATCAAGCCATCTTCTCCCAATTTCCCCTTTCGATCCATTGATTTTCTCTTCTTGATTCCTTCATGAGAAACCTTCTGCGATCTACTCTCAATCACGCTGGAACTTTTTTGAAGTCAAAGATTCACTGATTCATGCAAAAACCCTAATCGAATAAGCCCTCCTCGTCATGTCTATAAATAACCCCCTCCTTCTTCCTTCCTAATTTTGATCCCTTTTCGAGCCCTTAATCCCCCAGCCTTGTGCGTGAGAGTGTTCACGGCGACAGTGAGGACACCTGAGGTTTCAGAGCAGAGCAAGGAGGAAGAGAGGAGGTCTAAGGCAGCGCTCCGGCGAGGCCTCTGCTCCCTAGTCCCCAGGTACGAGCTGTGCCTTTTCCTTCCAATTCTAGGTAGATGTAATCTTAGTTTTTAGTTTCCTGTATTTATTTCATCCATAGATCAGTAGATTAGCTTAAATTTGAAAATCAAAGATCACCGGAGCTCTTTGCTCCGGCCATATTTCACCATGACCCCACCGAGTTCCGACCCGCCTTCCATGCTTATTTCCTTCTCCTTCGCCTGCAGCATCTTTTCCACAGTTCGAACAAACCTGTTCCCCCGTGGATCAGTGAATCGGAGCTCCTTTGTCACCCATCACAGGAGCTCCTTCATCTCATTCATTTTCTTTACGAAGCAGCTTCATTTCAGCTCGAGGCTACTCGCCTCGAGCCCATGAGTTTTCTTTTGCAGGTCTGCACTTCCAAGGACCCTTATAGGGTCGATTTTACAGCAGAGAGAGTTTCTCAAGCACCTGATTCTTCCTCGACCTCTAGACCTCTCCCCAACGAGGCTTGAACCTTATTGATGGTGCCATTCAGAGTAGGACCTCCCCGAGAAGCTCCGATGATTGCCCGCACGCTCCTAGGTGGTCGGGATGAGGAGAACAATACGACCAAAGGAGGGGCAAGGAAGTGTTCTTCCTTATTCTTCCTCATCCCTTTAGAGCCGTCGGATCCTCAACAAGGCCCAGATCTAATACGGGCCTCTCACTCCAGATGAAATGATGCCCCATTCCCAGCCATAGATCAAGTAAATGGCGTCTGCATGGTGCCACCACGGTCGTCTACGGGAATGCTTTAATAGGTAAATATCAAAGAAGCTCATGCTATTTTTATATATTTTTATTGAGTTTTTCTATCTGAAGTGCAAATAATAGTGGTTAAATTGAATTGACCCCCTTGCATTTTTGTGTATTTACATGTATATCCATGCTAGGTCACCTCACGTGGCACCCCCACATGAGGTGGGTATTTTCAATTATTCCCTCGTAGGTTATTGTGTTTATAATTAGTCCAAAATTGCACAGAGGACCTTAAAAGTTTTGTATATTGCAAATATTCCCTTATATAGGACCTTAAAAGTTTTGTATATTACAAATATTCCCTTATCATGTGTTTTTAAATTTAAATATATGTGGTTAAACTACACCTTAACCCCTGGATTTTTGTATTAAGATTTTGAAATGCACGAAAACTTTTTAATATTTGTAAAAATGTCCCTACTAATATTTCATTCTGTATGTTTCTCTGTGTTTTATAAATACCATCCATGCAAAAATATGCAAAATAGGACAATGTACTTGGATGCTTGATCTTTCAGGTTATATTTTTATTTTTTTTCCTTTTACTCACATTTCCTATTTACCTGCTTGACTTAAAAACTGTAAAATTAATAAGGAAATTATGTTTTAAAATTCCAATATATATATATATATATTGTATGTTGTAATATTTCCTAGCTTCAGATCAAAAATCACTAAAAAAGAAAATCATAAAAATTTAAAAGCTCCAAAATCCTATAAGAAAATACAAAATTCCCTAAAAAAACTCTAAAAATATTTGTTTCTATTTGATAATTTTATTTATATTTTTTATTATATCTAAAACAAATTTGGAAGATTTTGAATTTATTTAATATTTTTAAATTCCAAAACAATTCGGCCTAATTTATGTAATCCTTATGTTGGGATATTTTTTACTTTAAAAACACATAAAAATTAGCAAAAATACCCTAGAATCACAAATACATTAAAAAATATGCAAAAAAATATTTTACACCTTTTGGTTATTTTTAGTTGTAATTATAATTATATTACTCAAAATTACATATATGGTTATATATAAACCTTTTATATATTATTGAAAAGAAAAAGAAATTAAAAACCTGGAAATTATAAAACAAAATAAACAATAAACAAATAAAAATGCAATATATATAATATAAAAATATATATAATTACTATTTTATTTAATTTAAAACCCCACAAATTCATTAATTATTTAAGTGAATATTATACAAAATTCATGAAAACTTTTTAATATTTGTAAAAAGGTCCCTGCTAGTATTTCATTTTTATGCATGTACATGGATGCTTGATCTTTCATGTTATATGTTTTTGTCTTTTACTCACATCTTCTATTTATGAAAATTAAAATAGAGCACATTTTTCCCTTGTTTGACTTAAAAATTCTAAAAAATAAGGAAATCATGTTTAAAAATTCCAAATATATATTGTCTATTATAGTATTTCCTAGCTTCAGATAAAAAATCCCTAAAAAAAGAAAATCATAAAAAATTTAAAAAGCTCGAAAATCCTATAAGAAAATATAAAAAACCCTTAAAATCTCTAAAAATATTTGTTTTTGCTTGATAATTTTATTATATATGAAAAATAGTTTTAGAAAAAATTAACTTTATTTAGTATTTTTAAATTCTAAAATAATTAGGTCTATTTTATGTAATCTGTGTTTTGGGGTATTTTTTACTTTAAATTAGAATCACAAAAACATTAAAAAATATATATATTGAAAAAAAATTATTTTTTACCTTATGGTTATTTTTAATTATAATTATAATTATATTACTTTATATTATATATATAGTTATATATAAACCTTTGTATATTATTGAAAAGAAAAAAAATTAAAAACTAGAAAAATATAAAAAGAAATAAAAAATAAAAATAAAAATTCAAAAATATATATATGATATAAAAATATATATACTTACCATTTATTTAATTTAAACCCTACAAATTCATTATTTAATTAGTTGAGTGAATATTGTACAAAATACACGTTATTATTTATTCATTATTTACTTATAAATAATAACTTGTGCCACCATGTTTTGCTCATTGTGTTCAATACTCTACCATACTTACACTTATACATATTTATACCATAATTATAATAAATATTAACTCACACATTTATCGCTCGAATTTTATGTGGGTTGATTATTGATCAGAGGCACACTTGTGCAAAAGTCCCTCTATCAAATGGCGTCATTGCCAGGGAGCAATGTAGTGTTGCCTCATTTGTACATACTTGCATTTTCTTTTTTTTTATTTCATTTATCTGTACATTGCTTTCCTTTCTTTCCCTTACTTGTGCATATTTATAGATCTCATTTCTTTGTATAAATTATTTGATTATTTATGCTAATATCTCTCTTATTGTATTTGATGCGAGGGATCACTATGCGAGGATGACTTCTTAGGGATTTGAGGCAGCCAAGCATGGTGGAGACTAGCCTTCTCACCCTGGCCAGTTGGAAAGGTAAAAGGCATGACAATGAAGACATTTAGCAAAGATGATAGCTTAGTGATGAATCTCCATGCCATCCCCTTTATTCTTTCATTTTTGTCTTTTAAACCCTAGCCACATGCATGTAAATAGTATTATTTTGTACAAATTAACATTCACTATTTATTGTACAAATATCGTATAAAATACATGGTTTAAAGACAAAATAAAAGAATAAAGAAAAGAAAAGAAAAATAAATAAATAAAACACCAAATGTATTTTATGACTTTAAACCCCAAGACCTAGGAATCATGATGACTCGGTCGACAAGGAATAAAGTTGGAGAAGATAAGGGTCGAAAATACAATAAAAACCCTAATTTTTACCCTTCAATATTGCATTTTTGGGACATATTTTATTCTTTATTATTTATACCTCAAATAAAGAAGCTTTGTACATGAAAGTTGTAGATAAAAATATTTGGAGTTTACAAAAAATAATATACAGTGTACGTTTTATACTCAGAATCAAAATCCAAAATCTAAACTTCCCAGACCCATATATTCTCCGTATGAACTCAAAGTGTACCAAAACACCTTTAATTATATATAAATATTAATAAACAATGAAGGTGGTTTCATTCAATTTGGAGTTAAGATACAAAAGTTAGGTTTTTCACCCCTATTGTTTAATATACCTGAATCAAATATTCATTTTATTCATTCTTTATAATTTTTATAATTTTTTTATATTTTTGTAAATATTATTTACAATACATGTACATATTTATAATAGAATAAAATCATAAAGAAAATACAAAAATAAAATAATATACAAAAATACATAGATGAATATACAATATTTATACCTATATAATTAATACCTATATAATTAATACCCCTATTTATTTAAGTGTACAAAATATATCAGAAAAATTAAATAAAAATATATTTATGTATATATAAATAAATTATAAATATAGAAATTATGTATGTAAAAGAATAAGATATAAAATACAAAATAAAAGTAAAATACACATAATATATGTAAATATACATATAAATAAACCCTAAAAAGTAACTTGTAATAAATAAACTTATAAAAACAAATAAAAATCATATTAAAATACTACAGAAAATAATAAACATTTCTTATTTTATAACTTAGATTTATTTAATTCATTTCCTATTTATTAATGAATTTACAAATAATATGGAGTCATCTTTTCACTGGCTCGTCCATGTGGACCAACCAGATTGAGTCTATCGTTGACCCAAGTCAACTTTTCTCAGTAGGTGTAGGCCTATCAGAGTTGAGTTTGAGCCCCTCCTCCCTTTTTCCCCGATCAATGTAGGGACCGATTTGGGTTGATTTCTTCTTTACTTTTCTTCCTCGATCCTAGCACCATCACGCTGGTGTGGTTTTTCGATCCGAGGAACGCTGCATCGAGCTTGTGACCTTGATCTTTGACCTCTAGTCGTTATCCCTATGCAAAATCTGTGCCACACCTTCCGCCATTTTTTGAATCCCTTCTTGCCATTTTCTTCCCCCAAATTTGAGCTTCAGGGCTTGAGCGAGGTGATAGCTCGCTTGCCCAGCTCTTTGGTGTGTGTGTGATGAATCTACATTTCATCATCTTTATTCATTTATTTTAGCTTAAAATCCCTTATAAAACACCTGTAAATATCACTAAATTCATTCTTTCACTAACTCTAATGCTTGTGTAAATATTGTATATTTATCACTATTTTAACCTAAAAATAAATAAATTAAAAGGAAAATAAAGAAAATAAATGACTGCACGTATATATGCAATAGATACAGACTGAATCAAACCTCAAGAGAAGGCCAAGTCTTGTCCTGATCGACAAGGAATAAAGTAGGAGGAGATAAAGCCTAATTACCAGAAAATTCATCATCACTTGTATATTCATCATATGCAAAATATTGTATATAATACAAATTCTTTCATTGATTTGTTCATCCCCAAATTCTTTGTAAATAAAGATTATTTATTCTTAAAAATTGTGAATAATTCTTTTATAAATAATAAAATAATTGTTATAAAATTTTATGTAATATTGTGTAAATTACATCATTCTCAAGAAGCCACAAAGCTCAAATCTCAAGATCAATTTCTTCTCCACCGAAACTCCAAATGATTCAAACTCACTTTCATTGAACTTCAAATTAAATAGTCTTTAAAATGGTCTTTAAAATGGTGGCGGTTTCATAAAAATTAGAGTTAAGGTGTGAAATGTGGCTAATTGGGCTACTATTGTATTTTATACGTATTTGTACTATGTATGTTACTTAATTATTTATTTTTTGTGCATATTTGTAAATATTGCATTTTTAGTTACTTGTAAATGTTGTATTTGATTTAAATAAAATATACATAGAAATCCCAAAATCAACAAAAATAAAATAATGTTTATATTTTATATGTATCACCATGTATATATTGTACTTATAGCTATTTAATTAACATAATAAATTAATTTATAAAAATAAAATTAAAATTTCATTAAAACCCTTGTAAAAATTGTAAATAAATAAAATATTAAATTATGTGTATATTTATATAATTAATTAATTTAAAAATCAAAATCTTGTATATATAAGTATGCATTCCTATAAATAACTCTTTATACTTATTGTAACCTTTATATATACATTATTTAATTAATTAAAAAACATTAAAATTAACTTTATTTTATTCTTAACATTTTCCATTTACGTAATTTAATTAAGAAAATGCATTTTTTATTTTTAATTGAATTATTTAATAATTCATTGGATTTTTATCGTTATTCCTATTTTGTCTTATTATGCATGCGTTCTCATTGGCTAGCCCAGATCTATTGACCCGGGTCAACTAGCTGGTCCCTGCTATTCTTCTACACTTTTTGCCCGCAGTCGCTTGTTCTCCCATTTTTCCCTCGTACATCACTTACTAAGAGCCACCACATTCTTCTCCATAGTTTTAGCCCCGTCATTTATCTCCACTACCAAAACCTTCGATTCATCAATCATGCCTTGAATCACACTCTTTTTTTAATTCAAAACATCGTCGAAGCCACGCCTATAAATATTCATCCTCCACTCCGCCAAACAATTTGTTATATTTCTCTTGTTAATTCAAGCCCGAGGTTGGTTCCATGGATGATGGCTAGGTGACAGCTATCATTTCCACAACTGTGAGAGCTTGAGAGAGCTTAAGGATCGAGAACCAGCTCATGGCTGAAGTCCTACACTACGTTTCGACTCTCCACCAGACATAGCAGACCGAGACAATCTCCAACTCCTTTTCACATGTAGGCAAGAGTAGATAGATTATATTTAATCTTGCAATTTCTATTTCACTGTTAATTCCTGTTTTAGGTTAAAAATCAGATCTCCATCTTCAACCTCCAATCTGCACGATCAGAGGAGTTCCGATCATTGTTAGCATTTCTGACTGTGCCTGCACCTTCACACCGACTTTCTACATCTCTTCCACCTCTGCCCGCCTTCAGATCATCACAGATCTGAAGATCAGCTCCCCCTCCGATCACCTCTGTCGGAGCTTCTGCTCATTCATTATTTTTCGTCTTCTTGCACTAATAAACCAAGCCAAAGCTTCACCTTCGAGCAAGGAACATATTGCAAGTTCTTCGAGCGTACCTGGAGCAAGGAGTTCCGAGTTGGAGGTCCATCTGGAGTTGTTCATCACTTGACCTCCATCTCGTCTATCAGTCACAGTCGGTCGTCGTTGAAGCCTGGATCGATAGAGCATCGTTGCAGGAAGCCAGAGCACGATCTCGTAGTTGATTTGGGTGATAACGAGTGAGATTTCCTCGCTTTAAGTTCGCCAGAGTTTGTCTTCTTCCATGTTCTTCTAGACATCCCCAGCGACACATGATCAAGAACGTTTCCCCAGTTTCCATCTCGACCATTGATAACTGGGATTCGGCGAAGGTCAAAATATGTCTCACACAAGGCGGAGACAAAGTCACTGCGGGGACCACTCATGAAACCCCAATTAGTCAACAGATAACCCACAATAATTAATCAAGCAATGAAGTACCAAAAATATGGAGTTAAAATTTATTATAACTCTAAAAGCAAATATGTATAGGTATAAGCATGTGTAGAGGTCGAACATGGGAGAAAACGGGAGAAGGAGGCACAGTAAATGCACAAAAATCTGTCATGTATCTCTTGTCCATTTTATTATTTTTGTGGGTTTTTAATTTTATATTTTTTTAATTTTATTTTTGGTTTTATAATTTTATAATTTTTATTTTTCTAATTTTGTATTTTCTTTTTATATTTTTATCTTTTTATATTTCTTTTTGTTTTAAATATAATGTATACATATGTATATGTATAAAAACAAGATAAGATATATATAGATACTATATAGATAAAAATATGCAAAAAAAAGTCAAAATAGAGTAAATAAGATATTTTTGTGATTTTTATATTTTCCTAATTTTTTTATTATTTGTCTGGAATTTTTGCTAGTTTTTATGCATTTTTAAAGTAAAAAATATCCCAAATATGGGACTAATAAATAAACCAAAATTGATTTTGGGTTTAAAAATAATAAATAAGTTCCAAAATTACCCAAACTAATTTTAATAGATAAATACTAATATATAGATAATTATAAAATAGAAAAACATATTTTTGGTATTTTTATAGAATTTTTATTTTTTGTTGAATTTTAGAGCTTTCTGATTTTTTAATTTCTTTTTCTTATTTTTAAGAGTTTTTGTTTTCTGGATTCAATAAATATTAAAATATACTGATGTCGTTTTTTGGAATTTTTCAAAAGGTTTTTATATTTATTTGTTATTTTATAAATTAGATAGGGATTATTTAGGCTCTTTTTTAATTTTAATAAATAGATAAAATGCAAAAAAAATGCCAATTAAAAATAAGGGCGTGAAAGTGTATTACGTGAAGCATTTATCCCTAATTTTTCGTATTTTTAAGAGCTCAATAGATATTTTTAATAATTTGATAAAAGATACAAAAATACATGTCATGGCAGGGGCATTTTTATAAATAAGATAAAGTACAGGGATCTCATTGTAAAAACACCAATGTAATAAAACATTTATTTAATTTTTAAAGACTAATTTATAGTATATAAAAATGCTAGGGTACTTTGCAATATCTCTACCGTCACGTGGGGAATGTACGTAACGCTGACAGGGACCAAAGTGCAAATACATAAAACTCATGGGCTTAAATGCAAAATGCCCTATTTATTTATAATGTAAACTTTTATTTACAAAAATAATTATTAAATACAAAAAGGTAGGGGTTGGATATGCAATTCACCCCATAATAAGGTGTGATCGAATGGCGTTGAAGACTTCACTTAACACGTGGCACGATCCTAACGGACAATGACGTTTCACGATCCGATGGTGGCGATTAGATATCGTTGCTGAGATCTACGGTGAAGGGGCGGCTCGATCGGACGGTTGGGAATCAGATTGGAGCGGAGGGAGGATCCGACGGCTCAGAGGGTACTCGAAAGAACAGGGAAGAGCCCCACTCCCCCCGAGCTTCTATCTAGTGTAGCACGAGCGTCCGACCACCTTAGAAGCTAGAAATGGGTGCAAAACATTGCTGCAACTCCTCCGCATCCCATGGCGTCGCTGGAAGGTTCGCCGGAGCTCAGACGATGGCTGGCGAGCTCTGCGAAAATAGGAGCTCTAGGAACCTCCTCTCCTGCAAAATCGACTCCCTTTGGAGTCTTTTGACCCTCCTGACCTACAAGGAAAATACACAAAAGAAGATGAGGGGTCCGTTGGCTCTTATTGGTTGAAATGGATGGGAAATGGGTGCGGCGGAGGTCTCCGACGAAGGTGGAGGAGGTGGAGACCCTATTTCCAGATCCACGATGGATCTGGGGGATGTGAAGGTGCTTGGGATGTGGAGAAACGGAAGGGAAGCAAAATAGGTGGAAATGGGGGTCGGTCAACGGCAGAACACGGTGGAAGAGTTCCGCTCCAGCGAACTTCGAACAATGGATTTTACGTTATTCCTATGGGTTAAATGCTAATCTAATTGCATAAATAAAATGCTGAAATGAAATTCTATCTAAGATGAATAAAGTGCGCAACTCATACCTGATTGTGACACCAGGGAGCAGGACTCACCGGAGCGGCTGCCTGGGTGCACCTTCGCCCTCCTTCGACCACCACGAGCTCAGGGGATCTCCTCCTATCATGAGGATGCTCGCTTTGGCCGAGTCACGGGGCTTCAGGGGTTGGAAAGTAACCAAATTTGAGAAGGAAGAAGGAGGTCGCTATTTATAAACACTGAGTCACCCTTATTTGACCGGCGGAAATCAAAGAATACATCGTATATACAAGCTATCTACAGGTCCGACATGGATCACAGTTGAGTAATGATGATTTTTCATGAAGCGATCAAGAGTGATGGAGCGACGTATCGTCTGATAAAAATGCAGGAAAATAGGGGAAAAGAAAGTTCTAACAGAAGTTAGAAGCGTAGGGGAAATTGACCAGATATCAACAATCCTTGGCTTCCTATTGGGCCACACAGGCCCGCTAAAAGACAAAATAGCATATTTATTCGAAAATAATTAATTAAAAATAATAAATGATTTTTATTATTTTTAGAGTATAAAATAAAAAATGTTTATTATTTGATGTAGTATTTATTGTGATTTTTATTTATTTTTGATGTATTTTATTACAAGTTTATTTTTAATGGCTTGTTTATATGTATACTTACCTTTATTTTGTACATTTTTATTTTTATTTTGTATATTTTATTTTATTATTTTATTCTTTTATTTTATATATTTATAACTTATTTTTGTGTGTCTAAATATATTTTTATTTTTATGATGTATTTTGTATACTTAAATAAATAGATATGTGAATTGTATATGTATATTTATAGGTATTTTACCTATGTTTTATATACAGCTTTTTATTTTAATGTATTTTATTGGATTTTATTTTGGTTTTATATTTTTAATATAATATGAATAATATTTAGAATATTATAAAATTATAAAAGAATAAAGAATTAAAGAATGAGTTTCCCCTTTTATTTATATACATACATGACATAGGTATTTTGTCTATGTATTCTCATAAACTTATTTTATTTTACATTTTCTTTTTGGTTTTTAATTCTAGTTTTAATATGTACATTTGTTATGAGTAATATTACAAAGTTATAAAAATATGAGTTTGTAAAAATAATAAGGGATGTATAAAATGAATATTTTAATCGGTAGAATGTACAATGCGGGCCCAAAACCTAACTTTCACCCAGTAACTCCAAAAAATATAAAACCACTGCGATCAAATAGCTTGTGAAAAGTTATATCCAATTAGAGTGATTTTGCTATGTTTTGAGTTTTTATTTGAAAGATATGGATCTGTGAAGTTTGGTTTCTGTCTTTTTATTTTGTGTATAAAATGATTACTGTGTATTATTTTTACACAAATTCAATTTTGTTATTTTATTTACATTATTATCTACAACTTTCATGTACAAAGTTTCTTTATTGGATGCATGAATAATAAAGAATAAAATATGTGTCAAAAATGCATAAATAAAGAATGAATAATTGAGGTATTTATTGTGTTTTTGGCCCTTATCTCCCCTTACTTTATTCCTTGTCGACCAACTCGATTCTTGACTTGGTCTCGGGGTTTAGGGTCATAAAATATTTTCAATATTTTATTCCTTTTCTTTTCTTCTCTTTTTTCTATAATTTTGGTATTAAAAACCTTATTATTTGCACAATAAATACAATAAATAATGAATGCTATTATGCACAAATTAAGGTTATTTACATGCATTAGCTAGGGTTTTTAAGGCCAAAATGATAGAATAAAGAATGATGAATGGAGATTCATCAGCCGTCCATTTTGCCCCAAAGTTGAACCGTGGATCCTAGTTCCAGATCAGACTCATATCCAACCGTTGGATTAGCCTCCAGGCGAATCATAATTGCCTATCAATCCATGTCAATTCATAGCATAATTGTGCTTATACCCTCTACGTTTATTATATTTTAAAATAAGTCCTTTTGGACACGTGTCGTCTTGTAATAAATTGAATAATTACATTGATACCCTTCGCATTTATTTTATTAGAATTTAAGTCCTGATTAAACTACATCTCATGTTTGGCACGTGAGTTTTGGAAAATTGCAATAAAAGTATCGTATTTCTACTGGAATTAAGATAATTACATATAGGTCCAACCCAATGCACATCACGTGCCTGCGCACGAGATTTTTTTAGAAAATTGCACCTTTTGCCTTGCTCTTTTTATATTTGTTATCATTTAGTCCACTAACTTTAAATAATTACATATCTTGTACATCTACATTTATTTTTCATATTGAAAATCAAATTAAAAATATCAAAACACTTTCAAAAATTCCATAAAAATAATTTTTAGGTTCCTGTTGCATACATCTTGAATCCCAAAATTTTATTTCACGTTTGCATTCTCTTTATTATTTTTAAAATTCAAAAACTTCATAAATATTCCCTGTTTGCATTTGAAATCAATAAAAAATATAATATCTTTGCGAAAAATTCTAAAAACAATTTAGTTGTTTATTCTTTTATTTTAGTTTCTGAACCATTTTCACATTTTTATTCCTCATAAAAATTATAAAATACTTAAAAAATAAAAATTCATATGAATTCATTTAAAAATCTAAAAAAATCATAAAACCCTTCTCTGGAAAATATAAAAATTCCTCTTTCATTCCGTATATATCTCACCCAATTTTGACTTTATTTGGTATTTTAAAAATCTAAAACTTTCATTTTATTTTTTGTTTATTTTCTTTTCTATTTTGATTTATTTAAAGGCTTTAAACTTTTTGGAAAAAATTGGAAAATCACATGACATTAAAAAACTATCAAAATCCCAAAAATAATTTTAGTTTAATTTTCTGACTATTTTTAATATATTTGAAAAATACAAAAAGTTTGTTGAGTGTGTGTGTCTTATTTTATTTAAATACTCTTTTGTTTTTAAAAATAAAAAAACCAAAAAAATAAAAAAAATAGAAAACTAAATAAAAAATATAAAAATTAAAATTCCATAAAAAATACAAAATCCAAAAATATAAAAACCAAACAAAATGTGCATAGAGATTCCTTGATTCTTTTCATTAATTTTTTAATTAATCGAACAACCCTTGGGATTTTTTGTAGCCTCCCTGAGTTCGATCTTGTTAGCCATACAAGTAAATTAAATAGCAAAGTTCTCTTTCTACATCTTCTCTATTTATTTTTGCTTCAGAATTGAATAATTTTTTGTTTGACGCCTCTTTGGTTGCGACGACCACAATTTCATTTATGAATACATCATTTAAATAAAAACTTGAATTTTAACGCTCAAGAGCGTGAAGGAGCGATGGAGAGGAAGATTCCACATCTCCGGCGGTGCTCCGCACTGAGGTACCCATCTCATTGGCCCTGGTATTTAACCAAGAAAATAGAGGGTCGTACGGTTTCACAAGGCGAAACTGCAGTCGATGTGATGACCGCTCAAAAATCCTGATTAAAACAACAATTAACCCACAACAGATAAATCAAGCAATGAAAGTAAATGTGTGGAGTTAAAATTTATTATAACTCTACAACAAAGATGTGTATAGGTGCAAGTATTGTAGAGGTCGAACAAAGGGAGCAGAAAGGATAGATCGGGGCAAAATTGCTCAAAAGTGTGTGAATGTGATCAAGTGTCTACTATGCTATTTTTTATAGGTTTTTAATTTTATATTTTTTATTTAATTTTTAATTTTATATTTTTGTATTTTGATTTTTAATTTTCTGATTTTATATTTTCTTTTTATATTTTATATTTTTTTTAAATTTTCTTTTTTAATATTGGAATATATATACAATATAGGAAAAGAAGGGATAGAGTATTTACAAAAATAACTAAAAATAACGAAAATTCAGAAAATCAAATGTTTTTGTGGTTTTTATAATTTTATAATGTTTTTATGATTTTTCTAGATTTTTCCTATTTTTTTTGGTATTTTTAAAGTCAAAAATACTGAAAACAAGGATAAAAGACAAGGCTGAAACTAAAATGAGGATGAAAAATATCAAATGGTGTCCAAAATTCCTCAAATTAATTTTGGTTGAAAGATAATAAATCAGAGAAGATACATAAACTGAAATTGCATTTTTAGGATTTTTGTAGAATTTTGAGGATTTTTATAAGGGCCTGTTTGGTTGCTGGGTTGGGCAGGGTTGGCCCAACCCTGGTTACTATTCACAAGGGTACTTCCTCCTCACAGATTACTATTCACCTAGCCCAACCCAGCCCAACCCAACCCTGCCCAACCCTGCAACCAAACAGGCCCTAAAGGTTTTTGGGGTTTTGCAATTTTTAGGAGTTTGGTTTTGTATTTTTTAATGATTTTTGGTCTGGAGTTAAAACAAACTAAAGTAGACAAAATATATATTTTGGGGATTTTTTTGGAGTGTTTTTATAATTTTTAGGGATTTTATAAGCTAGATAGTGCATAAAATGGACGTTTTTTATTTTTAATAAATATTAAAATGCAAAAATTATGGAAAATAAAAATATGATGTTAAACTACTATGAAACAGAGACCTACTGTGATCTTTGGGGATTTTTTAGAGGTTAATAGATGCATGCAAAAATTACAAGAAACATAAGGAAAATACATGTTTGCAGGGCGTTTATGTAATTAGTCAGGAATCCAGGGGCCTCTGTGCAAATATTTCAAAAAGGTTATAACTAAATAAAAATACCCGTGGACTGAATATTAATAGCAAAAATGTCCGGGCGAATCCTGCAAAAATTCCAAGCCCACTTGATGTGCACGCGACCTAGTAGTGATATAAATGTAGATAGACAAAAACTTAGGGGCCTGAATATACAGTTTACAAAAATATAAAAAGGGCAGATGAAAGATTAGGCAGTTGATATAAAACATCAAAAACTCCCGGGCTGATAACGCAAAATGCCTAGGATATAGCGCGATCCGACGGTCGTGCGGCTCCCACTTACGCCACGTGGCAGCCCCGCAGGGCCCGATACCCCTTGGGCTTTGAACGGCCCAGATTAGATGGATTGTGAAGGATCTGACGGCCGAGGCGGAGATGGATCCTACGGCAACTGTGTTTCCTGACGAACTCGGCCCAGATCAACGGTTCTGGAGGAGCTTGGATGAACGTGGGGAAGAACCGACCCCCGATGCGATTCCACTTGACGATTCAAGCTCCTCCGGCGGTCGGAAGCTCCTTCGATAGACCCCGACGTTGCCTGGAAACCTCCTCAAACAGATGGTGGCCCCAAAATGGCGGATACTCCCCCGACGCAACGTCACGGTGATGTGAGGAGGGGAACGCCCCAGGCTGCTCAAGCTACGGCAAAACGCTCCCAAAAAGGCGAGCTTCGGCACCGGGACCTGCAAATAAAACTCAAGGGCAATAGTAGATAGTTCCAGGGCCAGCAAAAAGGGAATGGTCGGTGGTTGTAGGGTTAATGACGGTCACCGGAGCTCGGGAGCTCCGGCGGGTGTCGGTTGCAAAATCTGAGCAAATCAATCGAGTAAACCTCAAAATGTATGCATGAATCAATTCATGAGGCTAGCAGCTAACTAAGAACGAGAAAAACAAGAATAAAAACGACCTCAAGCAGTGGCTCACTGCGAGATAAGACCTCACGGCTTCTCGCCGGAGATGGGGTTGATGAAGCGCTCTCCGGCCCTCGTCTGGGCTCCTCCGACTAGCTGGAGGAGGCCTGTCACGCCTCCAGTCCTGAGCTGCGCGAAGAAGGTCCAAACAAGGATCCAAAAGAGGTTCAAAATGGAGTGGAGGTGGATGGGGTATTTTTGAATAGATGGCCGTGGCGGGATATTCAAGGAGGGACCACGGGCGAATCTTCGACTCAATCGCCAAACCAATGCATGGGCGTGTATCCTTGGTAGTAGGGCTACAAAACTCGTGAAGATATCGACCTCAAACGGTGAAAGGAATAGCCTAGAAAAATGGGAGAAGAAGCGACAACACGCACTTCTGACACTGAACAGGCTGGGGTCAGAGAGTTGACCGCGGGTCAACTCTCCAGCCCCCCTGGTTGGTCCACGTGGACCAACCAGGAAAAAGCCTGAAAAGATGATTTAGAAATTCATTTTAAAATAGTAAACTATTTTATTAATTTTAGGTTATTAAATAAAAAATATTTCTAATTTTATAAATTATTTTATGGTAATTTTTATTTATTTTTAGGAGGTATAATTTTATAAGTTGCCTTTTATGCCCTTTATAGGTATAATATCTATATATTTTATTCTTTTATTTTTATTTTTATTTTTATTTTATTTAATGATGTTTATTATTTTATAAAATTATAAAATACTTTTATACACTTAAATATATTTTTATTTTATTTTATTGATGTGTTTTGTATATTTGATAAAATATAAGTATGTATCATATAGGTATATTTATAGGCATAATACCTATGTATTTTATATAGGTATTTTTATTTTGAGTTTTATTTAGGCTTTTATTCTAATTTTAATATACATAATTTTTATAAGTAATATTTACAAAATTATAAAAATATAAAATTATAAAAATAATAAATAAATAATAAATTGAATATTTTATTCTGTACAAGTATACAATGGGATCCCAAAACTCAACTTTTAAACCGTAGCTTCGCCAAATGCGAAACCACCGCCATTAAATAGCTTATTTTATTCTATATACAATTAAAGGTGAATTTGCTGCATTTGGAGCTTTTATTTGTGAGATACGGGTCTGGGAAGTTGAGATTCTGGATTTTTATTCAGACCATAACTTTTTATCTGTGTATCATTTTTGAGTGAAATCAATTTTATATTTTTCTTTATTTAATTATCTACAATTTTCATGTACAAAGTTTCTTTATTTGATGTATAAAAAGTGGAACCAAAAAAGGTCCCAAAATGAATAAAGAATGAATGAAATAGAAGGTATTTTTATTGTATTTTGGCACTTATCTCCCCCTACTTTATTCCTTGTCGAACTATTCATCAAGATGCCTAGGTCTCGGGGTTTCGGGTCATAAAATATTTACAATATTTTATTCTTTTTTTCTTTTCTTTTCTTTATTCTATAATTTTGGCTTTAAAAACCGCATTTTATACAATATTTACAACATGATGCATGAATGCTAAAATGCCTAAATTAAGCCTATTTACATGTATTTACTAGGCTTTTTAAGGCTAAAATGATAGAATAAAGATGATGAAATGTAGATTCATCATCCCCCTATACTTGCCTTTGCTAGTCCCTAGCAAACACTTATGTAATAAGTGCAAAAAGAAACAAAAAGAAAAGAAAAAGAAGAACTTGGATTTAGTTTAATTATCAAACTTGTCTTCACAAAATCAAAGTTCAGAGCTTAAGTCGAACCTTTGGAATTTTAGTGCGGGCGGAACCTTAATGAGAACCAGATTTGAAATCCAACAGTCCTTGAGAATCCCAAAACTCCGTTCAAGTTTCCTCAATAGCCAGGTCAGAAATACTTCAACTCATGCGCAAACTCTTACGACTATGAATCTGACTCGTACAGTGTAAGTGATGGTGGCTCTCCCCAACTGAAATGACAAAGAAACTGACTTCTCCAGTACGACAACCCAATGATTCCCCAATCCAATGACTCCATCCTCGAGGAGCGGGGTACTCCCTTCTATGTTCAAGTGGCAACCAGCTCAAGAGGAGGGGGTGAAGAGAAGAATGGACGGTAGCCAGTGTAGCTACCTATCCTGGGATGCAAGACCAGTGTAGTCAAGTCATCCTGCTGCAGGCTCACATGATATGACTTTGGAACTCAAGCTTGCTTATTGGCTTTACAACATTTGTACATACTTTGCAGGCTTTTTATTTTTGTACATGCCTGAATTTTTTTTTGAATACTATATACAATAGCATTTACATAAGGAGTTTTTCCTCTTGAGCCAGTAGACTATCCCTCTTTTGAAGCTTTATTGCAACCCACAGCCTCTTGTCTTTAGACTTCCTTATCACTGGACGGGTTGGGGTGCACTTCCCTCCCTAGAGGAGGACAAATGTTTCCACTTGTGTGCATCTCATACCGGCAAATCCAATCCCCTCACCACTCCAACTGAGTTGAGCCATGTGAAGGTGCAGGTGTCCAAGTTAGGTCATTATCAACAAGAGTCGTGCGTGTGCTCCGAAATACTCTACTTAGGCAGTCAAGAATCCATTGAACCAAGCCTCGTGATCCTCAAAGGATTAAGTCAACTAGACCTGAAGTACCTCAGACCCAGTTCCTATAAGGTTCCTGTTATTAGGTAGATTTTAAGGTCCAATCAAGCTCCAATCTCCGGATTTTACTTAGACTTGTTCAACTATCAAACTCAATCCGAAAAATGCGAATGCTATGCAAATGATATGCAGAAAATATTTTTGTGATGCAATTTTCAAAGATTTTGAATTTTTTTATGGATTTTTGAAAACATGATGATGATGCATATGCATTTTTTTGTATTTTTCAAAGAGATTTTTCAAATGTTTTTGGATTTTAATTTTGCAAATGTTTTTGGGATTTTTGAAAACAAAAAGATTTTGGCTGAAAATAAGGTGAAACTATTTATACGGGAGTGCTTCTTATACAAGAAGTGGATTTTAAGACTTCACAAGGGTAAGTGATCAATTTTATACAAATATATAGTGGATTTTGGTGAGATGTATGTATTCCTCAAACTTATTTGACACAGGTTTTTCACACAATTTTTGAAAACTATAGTCCAAAATAGTTTTTACAAACATTTTGCAAACATGTACACACATTTGAAAATTATTTTGCAAAGGCTTTCAAAACAGTATAGATAGATTTTTCAAAATATTTTTGCAACATTTTTCAAATCATTTGCAAATCATTTTTCAAACATTTTTATTTCACACAAAGAAAATGAATTTTCATAACAAAATGTTTTTACAAAGGTTGAAAACATGTAACAAAACATTTTCAAAATAGTTTTCAAAATATTTTCACACAGATTTTCAAACTATTTTTCAAACATTTTGCAAAAAAACATTTTCACCTGATTTATTAATCAGTAAATACAAAAAAGAATTTGAGGAATAACCACATCTTTTCATTAAGGATTTTTAAAGAATTATTAGCCATATTATTTAAGAAAATACGAAAGTACGAGTTATGGCTAAAGTATATACATAGTATATATGACCCCCCTATACGTAGCTTGAGCTATGTCCTCATAGATCAGAGAGAAAAGAGAAGACATAACTCGTACTGAGTATAGGAAAATCTAAAGAATAAATGAATGAACAAAAGAATGAGAAGTTGACCGTCCCCCCTATACTTAGGATCAAATAATCCTAAGTATAGCAGACTGTACACAAAGCAGGGAGGGTCAAGGGTGGGAATGAACAGATCGTACTCAGATTGTCTCCCCCTATACTTAGGGTAAGATATCCCTAAGTATAGACAAGAAGAGGAGATAATGGAGAGGATCAAGGAATAGAGAAACTCAGGGTGCAGACCCCCCTATACTTAGGACAAAGTACGTCCTAAGTATAGAAGACTAACAAAAAGGGGCGGCTCCTTTTCGGTAGATGAAGAAGATAGAAGAGGAAAAGAAGAAAAGAAGAAAAGAAGAAAAGAGATAAAGATGGAAGAAGAGATTGTGAGGATGTACACAGGATCAAGAAGGTAGAAAGCGAACCTTCTTGCGGGACCGCTGAGGGATGGATCTGGTGTGGTGCAGGTCGACATCGGGGTCCACAGTGGACGGAAGCTGATCAGGGTCGACAGAGTGTAGATCCTCAAGGGCCCTAGAGTGTAAAGGCACAGACGTGTGAGTGGAAGAAGTGTGACTAAGTCCGTCCTTGGGAGTCTCGCTGATATCGAAGTGGAATGGGACGAACTCATCATCATCGGAAGAAGTATACTTGGAGTCATCCTGCTAGGTGTCGTCCAGGTCAAAACCAAAAGGAACGAACTCATCAGTGAAAGTAGTCGAACTTTGTTCGTCCTCTATCATCTCAACCGGATCATCTTTTTCATCAAAAGGCCCGAATTCCTGAATAAAAGCAATCAAATCAAATTCGGCCTTAGTCTCATCAGTATCTACATGGACAGGAGCGGACCCATCAGTGGAAGTAGTCAAGTCATGGCTGTCCTGTCTAGTATCCAAATCTTCCCTCCGCTCAATGGTATCGATCGTGTAAATCCCGCGGATGTCATCAACACATCGCCAAGTCACGTAAGAAGGAACGTCGAGGTCCATGCTTTCCGAGTCTTCCTCAACAGGAAAGAATTCTCGGGTCTCAGTGGAATCCAATAGACAACAAAATTCTCTGATAGTATCATCAAGGTCATGGTCCTCGAGGTCAGCCAAGATAGGTGAGGTCACATCAGGTGCAGGTCTCTGGTTGGCGGTGGGTGCGGTGATCAACACTTCGCTCTTGTCAGCAGGACTGAAGCGAATCTCTCCTGATTCGTAATCAATAACGACCCTCGCGGAGGCGAGGAATGGTCGTCCCAGGATGATTGGAGAATGCTCCCCTGTGGAGGTCTCCATGGGCAATATGACAAAGTCAACATTGTAGCTCATGCCCTGAATCGAGATGACGACGTTTTCAAGGATACCCTTCGGCCTCTTGATGGATCCATCAGCAAATTGAATGATCATCCTGGTTTTCTTGAGAGGCCCTAAGTGAAGAGACTGTACCAGCGAGAAGGGTATGATGCTAATCGAAGCACCGCCGTCTAGGAGAGTGTGATCACATGTGTGGTTAGAGATGGTGCAGCTAATGAAAGGTGTGGCAGTGTTCCTCTTCCTAGGAATGGACGGTGTGTGATGGCATGGGCAGTGGCCATGGTCAAGATATGATGCTCAGATCTGCTCCTCTGCTTTCTCTTCTTGGGAAGAGGAGCAGATAAATCGGTCATGGCCTGCTGAAGTGGGGCACGGATGATCTCATGAATGGTGGCCACCACTTCGGGTTCAGTCAATATTTTTTTGAATTTTTGGACCTCCTCCATACAAGGGAGGAGGTCAGAATCAGCATATACACGAGGCATGCCAAGAGCATTCTGTACATCGGCATCCTTGGGGTCACAGGTGGGACTGGATGTGAATGGGAGTGTGGTCAAGGGTTCTGGCAAGTGGACTCTCTCCTCACAGTCTGACTCGATCAAACGTCTCTCGAAATCTTTTTGTATTTTTAAAATTTTCTCATTTTTTGGCGATTGCAAGCTCTCATGGAAATCCTCAAATGATTCCAAATCATCAGATCGTGAAGCATCAATGTGGCTCTTATTCATGCAGGTGAGGTCGTCAATCCTCGAATTCATTTGCTCCATGAACTGGGTCAAGGTCTCAAGTGTGGACATCGTGAGAGGTGACTCCAACAGGTCAGTCTCGGATGGATGTGAAGGTGGAGGTGGATAATATACAGGTGGAGGTGGGTATGGGATAGAAGTCCGAGGTCTGACACTGTGGTTGAGGCGAGTATGTACAAAAATCAGAAAAGATAGGAGGAGAATCCTCCTGATAAAAGGGAGGTGGACCGACTAGAGCGAGCGAAGGATCCGCAAAGTCCGGATAGAAAATGCTCCAGGGGTCCATCTCGAAAATAAAAGGAAACAATCGGGAGAGCACGATGGTCAAGTCAAGAGAGTGGAGAAGAAGGCGCAAATGCACAGGGATGATCTAGGACACACACAAAACAATCACAAACAAAGATAAAAAGAATACAAACCCTCAATTCACCTACTCAACTCGGTAGAGACCGCAAAATGCGGTCTTTTTATCTTGTCTATTTTAGAGTTAGGTGAGAAGTCAAAATGTTGCGCAAACACTTAGGGGGCTGAATATGGGATCTGGGCACTATCCTTAGTGTGTGCGCGAGCAAGTAAAAGCGAAGACAATGAGGGGATTACTCGCCCCAAGACAATAATTTTCTTTTTGGTGGATTTTAGGGTCGAGTAATGGTAGCAGTCCCAATTTTATTGATTATCACTTTTTTTGGATTTTTAGTGAGAATGCACGAGCCTAACGAGGAGTCAATTCCTTTAAGCACCTAGGTTGGCAAAATCAGAGGTAGAAGCGGAAAAGCAATGCAAGCGACAAATCAATGATGAATGCTAAAGAGAAATGCTCACCTTGCCTCCAGCACTCTACATGCAAAGATGCTCAGCAGAATTGAAACCTATCTATATGCAAATGCAACCGATGAAATCGCCCTAAGTTTCAGAAATTGCTATTAGCGGGAAGAACCACAAGCTGACCACCAATCCTCAACCCTAGAGTCCGGTCTAGGCTCACCCCTCCTCCTCTCGACAAATCGAGTTCAGAAGAAGCGCTTGCAGGGAGAGCTCGCAGCGCGGCGGATCGAAGATGATGAATCAACTGTTTAAATTTGACTAAGTCCAAACGATACTATAGGATCATGCAATGTATTAGGTGTTTGGCCTTAATCTATCGCAAGCAATCCTAAAACTACGGGCTCAATCACACAAAAGAAATAAAATCGAAAAATCAGAAAACAAAGTAAAGAAAATGCGAAGAAAAAGCAAGAAAGCCGCGGTGAGCCCCCAAGTGAACAATCACTTGGAAATTAGGCTCAAGATGTCCGATGTCTGGGGTACCTGTATTATTACAAATATAGGTCGCTCTCTCACTTGAATTACAAAAAATAAATGCAATAAAATAAAAGCTCAGATATCGTCTTCAAAATTCCCTCCAAGTCCGCCTTGGTGCGAAGCCAAAGACGCCTTATGTGGTTGCACGAGCGCTCCTAGAAAGGAGTGCCTCCCTCGATCCGCGTACCTCACACAAAGTCAAACAAGAAGGTAGTCAGACAATTCAAATGATATATCAAAATAAAAGAGCAAAAATAAGCAAAAATAAAAACCACGAAATAGACAAACAATCACAATCATGCATAAACCTGAACTAAGCGTTGTTGCTCCCCGGCAACGGCGCCATTTGTTTAACCAAGAAAATAGAGGGTCGTACGGTTTCACAAGGCGAAACCGCAGTCGATGCGATGACCGCTCAAAAATCCTAATTAAAACAACAATTAACCCACAACAGATAAATCAAGCAATGAAAGTAAATGTGCGGAGTTAAAATTTATTATAACTCTACAACAAAGATGTGTATAGGTGCAAGTATTGTAGAGGTCGAACACAGGGAGCAGAAAGGATAGATCGGGGCAAAATTGCTCAAAAGTGTGTGAATGTGATCAAGTGTCTACTATGCTATTTTTTTGTAGGTTTTTAATTTTATATTTTTTTATTTAATTTTTAATTTTATATTTTTGTATTTTGATTTTTAATTTTCTGATTTTATATTTTATTTTTAAATTTTATATTTTTTTGAATTTTCTTTTTTTAATATTGGAATATATATACAATATAAGAAAAGATAGAGTATTTATAAAAATACCTAAAAATTACTAAAATTCAAAAAATGAAATGTTTTTGTGGTTTTTATAGTTTTATAATGTTTTTGTGATTTTTCTAGATTTTTCCTAATTTTTTTGGTATTTTAAAGTCAAAAATACTGAAAATAGTGGATAAAAGACAAGGCTGAAACTAAAATGAGGATGAAAAATATCAAATGGTGTCCAAAATTCCTCAAATTAATTTTATTTGAAAGATAATGAATCGGAGAAGATACAGAAACTGAAATTGCATTTTTAGGATTTTGTAGAATTTTTAGGATTTTTATAAAGGTTTTCGGGGTTTTGCAATTTTTAGGAGTTTGTTTTTGTATTTTTTTAATGATTTTTGGTCTGGAGTTAAAACAAACTAAAGTAGACAGAATATATTTTTTGGGGATTTTTCTGGAGTGTTTTTATAATTTTTAGGGATTTTATAAGCTAGACAGTGCACAAAATGGACGTTTTTGATTTTTAATAAATATTAAAATGCAATAATTATGGAAAATAAAAATACGATGTTAAACTACTATGAAACAGAAACCTATTATGATCTTTGGAGATTTTTAGAGGTTAATAGATGCATGCAAAAATTACTAGAAACATAAGGAAAATACATGTTTGTAGGGGCGTTTAAGTAATTAGTCAGGAATCCAGAGGCCTCTGTGCAAATATTTCAAAAAGATTATAACTAAATAAAAATACCCGCGGACTGAATATTAATAGCAAAAATGTCCGGGCGAATCCTGCAAAAATTCCAAGCCCACGTGATGTGCACGCGACCTGGCGGGGATATAAATGTAGATAGACAAAAACTTAGGGGCCTGAATATAAAGTTTACAAAAATATAAAAAGGGCAGATGAAAGATTAGGCAGTTGATATAAAACACCAAAATCTCCCGGGCTGATGACGCAAAATGCCCAGGATATAGCGTGATCCGACGGTCGCGCGGCTCCCACTTACGCCACGTGGCAGCCCGCAGGGCCCGATACCCCTTGGGCTTTGAACGGCCCAGATTAGATGGATCGTGAAGGATCTGACGGCCGAGGCGGAGATGGATCCTACGGCAACTGTGCTTCCTGACGAACTCGGCCCAGATCAACGGTTCTGGAGGAGCTTGGATGAACGTGGGGAAGAACCGACCCCCGACGCGATTCCACTTGACGATTCAAGCTCCTCCGACGGTCGGAAGCTCCTTCGATAGCCCCGACGCTGCCTGGAAACCTCCTCCAACAGATCGTGGCCCCAAAATGGCGGATACTCCGCCGGCGCAATGTCACGGTTATGTGAGGAGGGGAACGCCCCAGGCTGCTCAAGCTGCGGCAAAACGCTCCCAAAAAGGCGAGCTTCGGCACCTGGACCAACAAATAAAACTCAAGGGCAACAGTAGATGGTTCCAGGTCCAGCAAAAAGGGAATGGTCGGTGGTTGTAGGGTTAATGACGGTCACCGGAGCTCGGGAGCTCCGGCGGGTGTCGGTTGCAAAATCTGAGCAAATCAATCGAGTAAACCTCAAAATGTATGCATGAATCAATTCCTGAGGCTAGCAGCTAACTAAGCACGAGAAAAACAAGAATAAAAATGACCTCAAGCAGTGGCTCACTGCGAGATAGGACCTCACGGCTTCTCGCCGGAGATGGGGTTGATGGAGCGCTCTCCGGCCCTCGCCTGGGCTCCTCCGACTAGCTGGAGGAGGCCTATCACACCTCCAGTCCTGAGCTACGCGAAGAAGGTCCAAACAAGGATCCAAAAGAGGTTCAAAATGGACTGGAGGTGGATGGGGTATTTTTGAATAGATGGCCGTGGCGGGATATTCAAGGAGGGATCACGGGCGAATCTTCGACTCAATCGCCAAACCAATGCATGGGCGTGTATCCTTGGTAGTAGGGCTACAAAACTCTTGAAGATATCGACCTCAAACGGTGAAAGGAATAGCCTAGAAAAATGGGAGAAGAAGCGACAACACGCACTTCTGACACTGAACAGGCTGGGGTCAGAGAGTTGACCGCGGGTCAACTCTCCAGCCCCCTGGTTGGTCCACGTGGACCAACCAGGAAAAAGCCTGAAAAAATGTTTTAAAAATTTATTTTAAAATAGTAATCTATTTTATTAATTTTAGGTTATTAAATAAAAAATATTTCTAATTTTATAAATTATTTTATGGTAATTTTTATTTATTTTTAGGAGGTATAATTTTATAAGTTGCCTTTTATGCCATTTATAGGTATAATATCTATATATTTTATTCTTTTATTTTTATTTTGTATTTTTAATTTATTTAATGATGTTTATTATTTTATAAAATTATAAAATACTTTTATACACTTAAATATATTTTTATTTTATTTTATTGATGTGTTTTGTATATTTGATAAAATAGAAGTATGTATCATATATGTATATTTATAGGTATAATACATATGTATTTTATATAGGTATTTTTATTTTGAGTTTTATTTAGGCTTTTATTCTAATTTTAATATACATAATTATTATAAGTAATATTTACAAAATTATAAAAATATAAAATTATAAAAATAATAAATAAATAATAAATTGAATATTTTACTCTTTACAAGTATACAATGGGGTCCCAAAACTCAACTTTCAAACCGTAGCTCCGCCAAATGCGAAACCACCACCATTAAATAGCTTATTTTATTCTATATACAATTAAAGGTGAGTTTGCTGCATTTGGAGCTTTTATTTGTGAGATACGGGTCTGGGAAGTTGAGATTCTGGATTTTTATTCAGACCATAACGTTTTATCTGTGTATCATTTTTGAGTGAAATCAATTTTATATTTTTCTTTATTTAATTATCTACAACTTTCATGTACAAAGTTTCTTTATTTGATGTATAAAAAGTGGAACCAAAAATAGGTCCCAAAATGAATAAAGAATGAATGAAATAGAAGGTATTTTTATTGTATTTTGGCCCTTATCTCCCCCTACTTTATTCCTTGTCGACCTATTCATCAAGATGCCTAGGTATCAGGGTTTCGGGTCATAAAATATTTACAATATTTTATTCTTTTTTTCTTTTCTTTATTCTATAATTTTGGCTTTAAAAACCGCATTTTATAAAATATTTACACCATGATGCATGAATGCTAAAATGCCTAAATTAAGCATATTTACATGTATTTACTAGGGTTTTTAAGGCCAAAATGATAGAATAAAGATGATGAAACGTAGATTCATCACCTGGCCAACTCGAGGTTATTTCTATTTCTTTCTAGGTAGACTTTAGTTTCTATTTTCATTTCCTGGATTATTTTTAGGTTCAATTCATTGCATTAGTATAAAATCAACTTTTCATAGTTTGTTGGAGCTCCGCTTTGGCGAACCCTTCCACCGTGAAACAGACATGTTCTGACCTGCCTACAACCACCATATCGTTCCCCAATGCTTCTTTTTCATCCACCCAGATTCGTCGTGGATCTTGAGATCGATGCTCCATCTCCATCACATCGCTAGAGCACCTACGCTACACCCCATATTGTTCCAATTCCACCCTGTAATGGGTTGAGGCAATTTGCCCTCGACCCGACATTCTTTATGTGCAGTTGTAGGGAGCTAAAGGGCCAGTGGGAGGAGCTTTGAATTTGGAGGAGGGTCCTAGGTGTCCTGAGCTTCTCTGACCTCCTAGGACTCCTTTGACGAGTCTTGGAGCTTTTTGAGACCTATTGCAGATGAAGACCAGCGAGGGGAACAACTTGAGCACATGAACGTCGTCGGAGATGCACTGAGTTGGAGGGGATCAAAGATCGAAGCTCAACTCCATCGTAGTTCTTCCCTATTCTTGGTGAAGAGAAGTGCTCCTCCGATCTCCTCCACCTCTCAGATTGATTATCAACCATTGGATGCACCCTTGCCTCAGCTGTTAATCTTCATCCATAGATCTAATCTCGATCGCATCCATCGAATCGTCATCGCACCACTAGGGTGCAACATGTGGATAAGTGGGTGTCAGCGAAACATCGATACGTGCCTTAATATGAGTAAATTGCATATACGATCCCCCTTTTATTTTTATTATTTTTAGTCCTATACTTACTTTAATTAATTTAAAACTTTTTATGTATTTTACATTGGAACCCTTGAGCTTTCATCAAATTACAATTGAATCCAGTCCACATCACCTCACGTACGCTCCTGTGAGGCGATGATTTTGAATTCAACCCCTAGCGGGTTTTGTATTTTCGATTTACTACTAAAAGTTTTAATATCAATGTAAATATTTTGGGTAATTTACCGAAACAACCTCACATTTATTTTGAAGTGCAATTATACCCTTTCTTGTACTTGCATTCTTATAATTATTTTCTGGGATATTTTTTACTTTAAAAATATATAAAAAATTAGCAAAATTCCGCAAAATCACAAAAATAGTAGCACAATCTTTTATATCTGAATTATCAGACCCAATATTAGAGGAATTTTGAGGCTGCACAATGAATAACAGAATTGGATGAGCCTACTTGAGAAAGAGATCATTATGTGTGGATCGAAGGAAGGTTTACAGTGAAAAAGGCATATACCTTCTTCGTGAGGGACATGAATGGCATGCATGATGATGTCAAGGCCGACAATATCATCTGGGGAAGTAGGATTCCCCAAAGAGTCAAAGTTTTCTTGTGGATTGCAAGGTAGGGGAAAATGCTCTCCAAAGAACGTCGAGGCAGATGGAGGCAGGATGGGGACATTTGCTGTGATAGATGCGACGTTAAGGTCGAAGTTTTAGAACATCTGTTTTCTACCTGTACTCTCTCCACCAAGGTCTGGAGTACAAAAACATCAATCCTTTAACACCTTTACAATGAAATAAATTAAAAAGTAAATCGAACAAAGCATGACAGGGATGTGATGAAAGCTTTGGATGTAGTTGGATGTTGATTAATCTTTTGCTAGACACTCACGACATGAGATGAATTGAAGTGGTATCGAGTTTGTTTATTTTATATGCCACCATAGAAGTCCTTTTATAGGCAAACACGACAAAAAAACATAACACTTCAAATAGTATGCAATATACTGGTATAAATAAGAGGTGTATAGATATAAATGAGGTCATGCAGAAAGTTCATTTTGTTTAGTCAAGCTTAACCGATATACTTGTAAAATGTATGGTGTAAATTTTGAAATTCCAACCTACGAAAGTGCCTAGAATAATCGATTATTCGAAACCAAATATTGTGGCAGATAACTGAATCTTCACGACCTAAAAGAGAGACAAAGAATACCTTATGGAATATGAACATAGAGAGTATCTACAACTAGACCTGGCCAATAGACCAGGGGGCCCGCCTATCCCGCTCATGGGCTGGGCTTGGGGCAAGAGATTTCATAAATGGATGGGCCCGACCCGGCTCGCTCTTTGGCCCGTACATCAACTGGACGGGCCGTGGACATGTACCACAAAGCCAAGCCCAGCTCGGTCCGACCTGCAAATATAAAAAATATATTTAAAAATTATAACTTACATACATTTAATATAATATACTTCAGATTTTTATTTTACATTATCAATATTATATCATTTTCTATAGTTTATGTGTCAAGTAACACATATTATGGTAACTTAGATTTACAATGATTAAGTTCAAAAAACTTATTTATCTTTACAAATTATATTAAAAATTAGAAAAAAGTACTTTACATTCAACCCATAGTCTGGCCCGACCCAGCTCGGCCCATACATGGGCGGGCTTGGGCCTTGAAGTATGACCCACAGAATGGACCAAACCCTGGACAGGGGGTTTTAGAACCTCGACCCATTCAGCCCGACCCGCACAGCTATGCTTCTCTCGCTTGTCTGCGGCCATGGGATCAGATAGTCTAGTCTAACTCAGAGGCTCACTAAGTCTAAAGAAAGACAGAGAGTATGCCTTTCAAAGTCCTATATTTGATTAGCTTGAATAGTCTCTTTAGTAGTTGTATAGATTGGATAGATCCTTTTCCGATCCATTCTCTACCTTGTTACGAGAGGTGTCTCTAATTGCGTATTTTTTTGAAGTTTATCCAAGTTTTGATAATCTATTTCTTTCTGACCGGTAGGCCATGTCTATCTACAATATACAACCATTATGTTAACCTCTGCCTACAAGAGGCAATTGATGCATAAAATACACAACTTTCCATCTGTTGCCATTCAACTCTCAACTGTTTCTTAAAAAGCATTTTACAAAGTCTTTTATTGATTAACAGTGCAGAAAAGTAAACGTGAACAAGCTGTAATTTATTTTCACTGCTTACGGTAAAGATGGCAAACCGACTTTTCGGTCCTTTTCTTTTCCATGTAAAGCGTATTCCCGAAGGCAGAGCACAGGAGTAGTTACTTCGCATGCTTTATTAATCGTTTTTTTATTTTTTAGATCACATGTCGAAAAAAATGTAATGGGATTTAGTTTAAACGAAAACAAGCCGTCTAATTTTCGTGGACTGCGTTTGAGGAGTGGTTACTTCGCTTGCTTTATTAATCATTTTTTTATTTTTTAGATCACATGTGGAAAAAAATGTAATGGCATTTAGTTTAAACCAAAAAAAGCCGTCTAATTTTCGTGGACTGCGTTTTTCCCTCAACGCAATAATTCGAGCAAAATTCCAATTCCATTTCCCCCCTTTTGATATAAACGATTTTTTTATCCATAAATGGGAGAAAGCTGATTATTGTGCTCCTGCTAATATTTTTATTGTACGTTTGCAGTAACCCCCCTGTAGTTCAATAAATATCTTAATGGAACTTTGAATTCTAAACATATAAGATTGTAGATTTTCATTGAATCTCTTCCTGGCTAGATTGCTAGAGTTATTGCAAGAGGCAATCAAAGAAAGGTAAATTATAAAAAAAGATTCAACTATATATTGATTCTCAATCAATGACCTTATCATTCAAATGTAACAAGAAAGGGTTTGAAATTTTAAATTTTAAGGTTTAATGACGACATACAAGGGTTCAGAAGCTTATGTAGGCATGTATATGAGACGAAAATGAGATTATAACTTTATTTGTTACATTTTAAAGATACGCATCCTCCGTTTTGTAATTTACCCATCAAGGAATACGGATATAATCGTACCGCCATTTGAGTAGTGTGCGAGTCCTTGAAGCAACATCAAAGTTTCCGTACTTCAAGAACTAAATATACAAGATCCCCGCACCATGGTGGTATGTTTGCAATTTTCACAAACCTTTCTCCGCCTCTCCCATCAACCAACCGTCAGATAAGGCCGTGCCCCTCCCCGTGCGGATCCAACGGTGGATAGCAACTCGCCGGGGCGTGGCCCCCCACCACCGACGACCACGTGCCTTCTGGCAAAGAGATGGGGACGGAGGGCCCCACATTCCGCCCCCACTCCCGCCGACCCCCTTTCCGTGCCGCGGTCCCCTTCCTCGCGGAGCACGCTAACACCGGCCGGCAGCGGCCTTTGAATGGTCAACTCCGCATTGCGATGGGCGTCGATCCGACGGCCGGGGCGCGCCGTGGAGGCGTGGATGGAGCGATGATGGGGACAGGACCGACCCAAAGCCTGGCCAATAGGGGCCATGCAAATGATGGGCACTCTGGCGCAACGTGAGGTCAGGATGATCTCACCGGGTGGGAACATTCGAAGTCGTCTCCAACAACCGATGGGCTCCACAGGGGCGTGAAATGGAGATCGGACGGCGGAGATCGGTCGAATCATTTCGGGTGGGCCCGATGCTTACGTGCTTGGGCGGAGGAAAGGACGGAGATGCCCCTCGTTGTGGCGAGGGGGTATCAGGTATGGGTAGCGGGATGGGACGACGTGAGGAGCATGAGGGGAATGGACGGAGGGGATTGGATGGGTGGAGTTAGCGTGGCGGAGATCGGACGGATGTTGAGGAGAGGTGCTCTGCCCGAGGTGGGGGAGAGGTGTGGTGTGCGTTATCTTTTGTTTACGTTTGGAAGCTTTTTGTTTTGAAGCGTAGAGAAAGGCTGCGTTCCTATCGTATGCTTTTTGGAGAACGTATCTAAGGTGAGGAGAGCTTGTTTGAAATGAGTAGCTCTTGAATGGTATGACCTCTATTCTTCTTTTTTTGATAAGAACTAAAGTGGTACAATATTTAAATAAGATTTATTCATCGTATTTTTATTTGATTATTTTGAAGGACAATGAAAGGATATGTGTCGGTTTTTAGTTTGGTAATAAATAAAAATAAAGACGGGAATAAGGTGGAATAAACACTATTTCTGCTCGATCGGAAGAATATGAATAATGAGGGGATAATATAAAATAAGGATAGGTAAGTATTATTCTTCCTTCGATTGGATGAAAATAGGGAATAATGGTTAGAGATTAGTGGATAAGGTTGAATAAGTGAAGAGGGGAAGGGGAATAAGGGAAGAGGGGAATAAGAAAAGGGGAATAAGGGAGAGAAATAAGGGAGCAGATAAGGAGAAATGAGGGAAGAGGGAATACGAGCTTATTGTGGTCCCTATTCACCTGTCAAACTGGCCTTGTGCGCTCGGGAATAAGCAGGAATAGTTGTTTTATATTTGGTATCAAGATATTAGGTATCCACTGAATTGTTTTCAAATAATAAACTTCACTTTTTGATAATGTCAAAAAAGGCGGTGGCTATACAAAAGTGATTTTCAAAACTTCAAACTAATTTTATCATCATCAAAAGGGAGACATTATTAGTGGTTGCATGCACACATGCATAATTTTAGTGGTTATATTTTTTTGTTAAATTGGCTTGTATTTCTATTATGTAGCAACTAAGGATTTGATGCAACAAGAAAATCATAATGAAGATAAACTAGAGCCACTAAAGTTGAATAAAGTTGAAAATTGTGAAGACAAAGCTCATGAGATTATTAAATGGTATGCAGATCGAGAGGAGTTTTGAGTATTTTAGTATATTGGGAAATATGGTAATATTGATCGTAAATGTTAATCTAATTAAAATTAATGAATACCAACATTAATAATATTATAATTTATTAAACCTAATAATAAATAAAGTAAGTAACAATACCAAATTATGCATTAAAATAGTATAATAAATAAAATAAATAATAATATAACAATACTAATCAGACATGTTAATTTAATTAAAATTAATGATATCAAAATCAATAATATTATAAATATTAAACCTAATAATAAATAAAGTAAATAAAAATACCAAAAGAATTTATTATGCATTAAAAATATGATTATATGATTATGACCATTTACATAACAAATCTGATTGATTGATATGACTTGATTTCTGTTAACGACCAATTGATGAAACAATAGCTTTAGTAGACATTTGGAGCGTGGAATGTTCACAATTTTCTAGATCTGACTTCTCTTTCAACATGAATGGTTCTTCATTTGAGAGGCTTTTTTATTTGAGATGTTATGATCTCGTACAACTGATTATTTATAATTGTTTCATGTATAATATTGTTACAAATAACAAATATTCTAAGTTGCTTGTGATTAAGTGAGTAGTTTGTGATAAAATAAGTTGTTACAATGGAACAGTACATAATAGAAGAATATATGATAGTATGTACAAGGGACATATATTTTTTTGTATAGTGGAATGCATATGTCTTGAGAGTAAAACATGGAAAAAATTAGCTTGATATGGTCAATTTCTTACAACTGGTGACCTATTAATGAATCTGCATTTTATCACCTTTGTTCTTTTGTTTTGACCTTAAATCCCTAGCTAAATATATGTATATAACATTAATTTGTACAAAATCTCACTCAAAAATTGACTTGAAAATAGTATAAATACAAGTACTTAATTCTAAAATAAAAGAATTAAGGAAAGAAAAGAAAAAGAATGATGTGTCAAAGATAGCAGTTTGAGCCAGATCAGAGAATATGGTTGTTCGATGCCAGGCTGAGATTATTTGCAGGGAAGTTGCAGAGCAAATGGAAGGGACCATACCTGGTCCGAAAGGTACATGACAATGAAAGTATTGACATATCTGAGATGTCATCTGAGTCTACCTTTCGTGTTAACGGGCAGTGGCTCAAACCATATCTAGATTATGAGCCACTAGTCGTTGATGTCGCCCCTATTCATTTTGCTTGATATGTGGTCTTTGACTCACATCTATTGCATCTCACGCCTGATTATCACTGTCTTCCACAGTGTATAGATCTATATGTCCATATCATACCATTCTTCAGTCCAGCACCCCATTTGCATCTTTATTATGCTATACTTAGGGTGTACTTTACCCTAAGTATTGGGGGGGTGTCAGACTTTTGATTTCCTTTTTGATTCTTTTACCTCTGTTTCTGTTGCCTATACTTAGGGATATTTTACCCTAAGTATAGGGGAGGTAAACCCTATACATTCTTTCACTCGGATTTCCCTTTATGTACAATCTACTATACTTAGGATTACTTGATCCTAAGTATAGGGAGAATCCCCGAGATCCTTTTTCATTGTATACTTTGATTCGTCATTATAGTATAGTTTTCCTTTTACTTCCCTATACTGAGCACGAGTTATGTCTTCTTCATCGCTCTTGATTCACTCTGAGGACATCGTTCGAGCCAAGTATAGGGGGTGTCGTATATATTTCATATATACTTTAGCCATAACTCGTACTTTGTGTGAGTGTGTTAATAAATAAATGAGCTAAAATCTTTTTATCTAAAAACCATAAAATTTAATTTTTTTCTTAAAATCTTTATTGCACATACATAGCTATTTATAAATTTATTTTTGTACAAATGCTTGTAAAAATGTTTTATGTAAAGAATTTGTAAATATTTTGATATCAAAATTATGTATATAGTACAAAATTTTTGTAAAATGTTTGAAAAACAAAAAGTTTGCAAAAACCCTTGTGTAAATGTATGTAAATATTTTGCAAAACTTCTGCATCCATGCATTCATTCATTCAAACATTTTTTCAAAAAATTTGCACATTTTCAAAACTTGCATAAAAACATTTTTGTATATACTTGTACAGTTTTTCTGAATCATAGTTGACCTTTAAACTAGCCTGGAATTAAATTGAAAAATGGAGCTTAGTTAAGACCTTAATCTACCTAATTATAAGAGGAACCTTATAGGGCTTAGGGTTAAGACTCTTCAGGTTCATGGTGACTTAATTCTTTGAGTCCAGTAGGCTATAATTATATGTCATCTTGATGAGCCTAAGTAGAACACTTAACAACACACATATGACTCTCACAGATAATGGCTTTACTTGCACCAGCACCTTACACATAGCTCTCTATGGATGAGGTGGTGAGGAGGCAACCTTCTTTGGCTTGGGGTATTATACGAGGGTAATACTTCTAGGCGGAACCTCTCGTCTTCTTTTAGTGAAGGAAGTGCGTCTCAACTTGGTCTGGTAGCATTGAGGTCTAAAGACAGGAGTTGTGGGTTGCAATAATGCTTCAAAAGAGGGATAGTCTACTGGCTCAAGAGGAAAAACTCCTTATGTATATATGCTGCACCATGTAGATATGTTGTACATATGCACATCGAAAAAAATGTGCAAAAGAAAGAAAAACTCCAAAAAAAAGTGATGGGTCTGATAGAAAATGAAATACCCACCGGAGTGTATATAGCCAAATAAAGCAAAGCTTATGTTACTCATTCCCATCTCATGAAGCTTGCAGCAAGGAGACTTGGCTACAATGGTTGGGCTCCCTAGGACACATGGCTACACTGGTCATGGTCCATTCTTCTTCCTCCTCTTCTTGAGCCGGATGTACTTGAACTTAGAAGGGAATACCCCGCTCCTCGAGGAAAGAGCTTCCAGACTAGGGCATTAGAGTTACCTTGTTGAGGGGGTTGTCACTTTACCATTTCTGAGGTGGGGAGCTACATATCACTTACACAATACAAGGAAAGATTCATGGTCATTAGAGTTTGTGTATGTAGACTTGTTCTTATCTGGATTATTGAGGAGTCTTGAACATAGATTGGTGGAACTTAGAAGCTGTTAAGTTTTAAGCCAAAGTCCAAATAAGGTTCTGACAAACTAATAATCCAAAGGTCTGACTGAGCTCCATACTTCAATTTAATGAAGACAAGTTTAATAATCAACCTTGATTCTCCTTATTCTTCTTTTTCTTTCTCTTTTCACTTCTTTTTCAAATAAGTGTTTGCTAAGGGACTAGCAAAAGTAAAGTATAGGGGGTGATGAATACTCATTCATCACTCTTTATTCTTTTATTTTAGCTAAATATCTTGGCAAAGCATTATGTATATAGCTGTAAATATAATAAATTAGCAATAAGCATGCATTTGTTAATATCTCATAATTAGCATGTATTTGTACAAAAATAAAAGAATAAAGACTAAAAGAAAAGGAAGGAAATATTAAGAATAAATATTGAGTGACTAAACCCAAGAGAGGGCCAAGAATTGGCCTGATTGCCAAATAAAATAAGTAGAGAGAGATAGGTCCACTCGACCTTGTATATATTTATCACCTATTCATATATATCCATATTTATATAATTTATTTCAATTAAAATAAAAATAAAAATTTATTTCTATTTCCTTGTATATACTTCTAAAATTAAAACAAAAATTAGAAAAATAAAAATAAAAATAAAACACTCTCTCACCTTGTATATAATACATGTAAATATGCATTTTCCTATTTAATTTATACTTGTATATAAATAATAAAAATAAAACAAAAATTATTTTATACTCCAAATATTAATTTGTAAATAAATAAAATACAAAATTGGAGTATTTTTGTAAAAATAAGAAAATAAAAATAAATGTACAAAATACATATGTATTTTATACATGTATATAATATACTATATTGTATATACCATAAATTATTTCTCATAAAAATAAATAAAAATCACAGAAAAATAGTTTGAAAAATAACAAATATTTTTCATTTTGTAAACTTTTAAATTTAAAATCATTTGCTATTTTTAATTGAATTTTCAATTATTTTTGTATATCTTTTTTTGATTGGTCCTCAGAGGAATGTTGACTTGGGTCAACCCCCTCTTCCAGGGCTTGACCCGACCCAAACATTCCACCGGACCCGATTTTTCCAATTATCTTGGCCGGTTCATGCATCCTCCTGCTCCAATTTTCCACACATGCCTTCCCCATGGATCCAGGATCCACACGGATCCCTAGGGAAGCTCGAACCTCTCTCGAATTGTGTGCCCTAGCCCGATTGCTCCGACCACCTGTGATATCCTATAAAAGCTTCCATCGCCTCCCCTGCTCACCAGCCCACGTCGCACCCTTCTCTGATACCCTAAATATCTTCCCCTTGGTGACAGCAACTGGAGGCCACCTTTGGTCATCGGAGAGGAGTTGTGCATCCGACGCTCGCCTATCGTGGCCGGAGCACCGCCGCGACGAGCCTCCTCTGCCAACCGTAGTGAAGTTGAGGCAAAGACCCCCCCGCCGACCAACTCTCCTGGAGCTCAGATTCTCCTAGGACCCTCGGGTATTCATTCCATAGTCCCTAGCTCCTTTGTCCATTAAACCTTTCATTTGTCTTCCGCCGCACCTCCGCCAGCTCCGACCAGCCGGTCGGAGCCCCGACCCGTTCATCCACCAATTTCGATCGACGTATCCACTCACCCTCCATCTTCCTACGCATTCTGATCATCCTGATCTTGGCTCGGATCACCAAGATTAGGCCATCGGTCTCATCTGTTGCTTTCGCCGGAGACCCCCCTTCCATTCACCGTCGCTTCTCTTTATTTTAGATTCAATAACCCCGACCGGAGCCTTGCTCCGAGTTAGAGCTTTCTCCTGCAGGCTTTAGCATGTGTGGAGGCTACCCAGATCACCTCCGACCACCCTCGCAGGAGTTCGCCCAGGTCCCGGCCATCGTCACGTAGATCCAATCATCCGCGACTCCATCCAAGCCGACCATTCGACGCGGAAGGGCCTCACGCTTCTTTTGGCGCTGGCCGATCATTCATCGGAGCTTCGGATCTCCACCGATGCTCTGGAGAAACTCGTCCAGGCGTGTTCTTCCAGAGCCCTCCTCTGCCGTCCGATTGACCCTCTCGTCCACATGCTATCTCAGCCATCCGTTCACCTGGAGTTGTCAGGCCGTTAGATGTCAGATCTAACGGCCCCCGTACCTGCCACGTCCCCAACATCTGACATCCGTCAGATTTGATCTCTGGCGCCCCAGAGCTGCACGTGCACGCTCAGCCAGCGGCTGCCACCTATCCAGCCACGCGCAACTCATGGGCCTCCAGGGGTAATTTGCTCAGTCTACCCTGCTTTTATTTTAGTTTGTCATTTAGTCTGTAAAATAAAGTATACGGTTAGGCTATTTTGCACTTTCATACATGTAGTTGTCCTTATTCGTACTTTAGTCCTGTTTGTGTGGACCCACGTGCTTCGTCACGTGTTTTCCTGGGTTATTTGCATGTTGTGCCCTGGACTTCTTAATTGTTACTGCTTGCATGTTTAGTTTCATTATTTACAAATATACCCCTATGCGTGTTGTTTTCTAGTATGTGCGAATTTTGATATGAAAATTGCAGAACGGATCCTGGAGTTTCTGTGCATGTTATTATTTGGTCCCAGTACATGTTTTTCTTGCAGTTTGGTCCTTGTATGCTGTGTGTTTTACCTTTGATTGAATAAATAGCATTTTAGCTCCAAAATTCACGAAATTTTGATACGTAGCTCCTGTCACTGTGTAGGAATTTCAGTGAATTTTTGGTTGCATTTTGTTTTCATTTATTATTTTTAAAAATTCAAAAACACTAAAAATAACTCCTATTTGCTTTAGAAATTCCATTAAAAATATTAAAAACTCTTGAAAAATTCTAAAAAAATCAGTGTTTACTTGTCTTATGCTGTTTTATTTTCTTTCCAATTTTCGTTTCATTCTCATTTATAAAATCCATAAAAATTTAAAAAGAGAAAAAACCTTAGAAAAATCAGTAAAAATTTATAAAAATTCAAAAAAATGTGTTTTCTTCTTATGTAGTTAGATTTTGTTTGTAGTTGCACATAAAATTGCTGCTCGAATTTTATAGGCATTTTAAGTAATTTTAATCTGCCTTTAGATTCTAGCTGTACATTGGTTTTTATTTTTGACTTTGTTTGATTTTTAGAAAATTAATTAAATATCAAAAAATCAAAGAAAAATCACAAAAACATTTGAATATTTTTAAAAAACACTATTTTTATTCTGAATATTTGAGTATTTTTGGGCTATTAAATAATTGTGTGAGTGTTGATTTTTGATTTCCTTTTAGCCTTTTTCTTATTTTAAAAATCATAAAAAATTTTGAAAAATTATAAAAACCACCATTTCTTTTATTTTGTTGGATTCTCGACTACTTCGTAGCTTCTACATTACGTGCTCCTTGTGTTCGACCATGGTAGCTATACCAGGTAAAATAAATTAGCAAGACCGCTTGTTCTGTTTGATTGATTGATTTGTCTATTGGTGGTCTTATCTTATGGATTGATTTCACCTTGCGATTCGGGTCACAATGACCATATTTATTCCTTATCCCGAGTAGCAAAAGCGTGTCATCATCCATATTGTGTGCTAAGGGGCCGAGGCACTTTGCCCTCGCCCCAAGAATTCTTTTTGCTGGTCCTACGAGCTTCAGAGGTACTTGGAGGTGACTTTGCTACTCGTCGGAGGTACCTGGAGCACCACAACTTCTCCGACCTCGTGGTGGTGCTCAGGCGACCCTACGATCCTTCCGACACTTCCGACAGTTAGAGGACCTCGACGGGGATCTTTCTGGCCCCTTTGGAGTAGCAATGCCCGACGGAGGAGCGAGATTCAACCGGGAGGAACCTCTCCGATGCAAGGTTTCTTCCCTGTTCTTCATCATCACCTCTCCGTCGTTGGATCAAGAACAACGGCCCAATTTTGATCGTAGTCGTTGGATGAAGCCAAGCCCCGACTGTTTGATCGCATTCAGCGATCTAATCACAACCGTCCATCGACGAAGCGACATTGCACATTTGGATGGCGCCAGATGTCAAGTGAAAGCAGCTTAGCCGTTTGATTCCGCGACTTGTATGGGGTAATTTGCATATCCAGCCCCACAGTTTGTATATTTAATTTTTAGTTCTGTAAAAAAATGTCAAGTTTTAAATAAATTGGAAATTTTATAAAAAAGCCCTTAAATTTTTGTTATTTGCATTTGGGTCCATTCCACATCACCTCACGTGTCGTCCCACTGAGGTGGTGAATTTGCACTATAGCCCTTGGCATTTTGAATATTGTAAAATAATTCTTAAAAATTAAATAAATGTTATTTAATTTTGGGATATTTGCATGCATGCCCTGTTATTTATTTTTATTACAAATATGCCCCTACTAGGACATCTATTTTTATGCTTTTCCTCTATTTATTAAATATAGCTAATGTGCTCCGAAAAATACATAAAAATAGAGTTAAATGCCTCATGCCACATACTTTTATGCCACGTGTTCACTTTGCATTTTTGGGCATCTTAATCATTTATTAAAAATGAAATGGAGCCTATTTATTCCCTGTTTAAAAGAGAAAATACCAAAAAATAGAAAATGTGACTAAAAATTCGAAAAAAAACAAATAGTATATTTAGTCCTATTTTAATTACAGACCAAAAATCATTAAAAATGGAAAAACAAAAGGCCTAAAAATTGAAAACCCTAAAAGCTTTTTTAAAATCGTAAAAATCTTTACAAAAAACTAAAAATATGTTTTTTCTATTTTATAATTTCCTTTATATATCTATTTATATATTAAAGTTGATTTGAATAATTTTGGAGCTTATTTAATATTTTTATAAATTCAAATAAATTTTGGATTATTAATCCCTTATTTGGGATATTTTTGACTTGAAAAATACATAAAAATTAGTAACAATTCCAGAAAAATAACAAAAAAATAGAAAATATAAAAAGCACATAAATGTTGTATTTACTGTATTTTGAGTTCTTTTACGTATTTATATATCTATAGTACTTATATATACCTTATATTGTATATATATACATAAATATTTCTATATATAGCTTATATATTTAAAATAGAAAGAAATATAAAAATATGAAAATATAAAAAGAAAATATAAAAATATAAATAAAAAAAATAAAAATAAAATTAAAAGAAATAAAATTAAAAACCAACAAAAAGATCTATGTATATACATGATGAATGACTAGGTTGTACATAAATAATCTTAGGCTACCATTTTGCTCTCTATGGTTCGACCTCTACATACTTGCTTGTTATGCATCTTATGGTAGAGAAAAATAAAATAAATTTTAACCTCACTTGTGTTATTCATTGCCTTTATTATATTGTGGGTTAATTGCTGACTTCATCGACCGTGGTTTTGCCTTGTGAAGCCGTGCAACCCTCTACTCTTTCCCGATTATCAAATATTCATGTTCAAAATTTATTTATTTGAGGTATAAATAATGGAAAATAAAATAGGTCCCAAAATGTATTTATTGTGCTATAAAGTAAGGGTTCTTTGGTTGTGTTTTATGTACAATTAATTGCCCTATCTCCACCTACTTTATTCCTTATCGACCAAGTCATCATGATGACTGGGTCTCGAAAAACTATTTTAAAAATTCCACAAAAAATTCAGAATAAAAAACTTTGCTTCACAAAAATCTTGTCTTGCATTGTACATAGCATTTGTATTTTTCTGAATAATCAAAACAATTGAACAATTCTGATATAAAGTCTAAAGATTTGAGCTTGGTATAGACCTTAATCCACTTAATTTTAGAGTAACCCATTAAGGACCGGAATTGGGATACTTCAGGTCACCTTGACTTACATCTTTAGCTTCCATGAGACTATGTTCATGAGTCTATTCAATATGTCTAACTAGAACCCTTCATATTATCCATACGACTCTTGAGACAGTGGCTTGACTAGAAATCTGGCACTTAACACTTAGCTCAAACTAGAAGGATTATTAAAAAAAATTAGAGTCTAAGTCAGGACAATGCTAGTCCGCTTCGTCAAGGGTGGCTTAGGAACCATTCTTGGGGATCACTGAAATCGATACCAACACACTTCTTCTGGTATCAGGACATCCAGTGACTGGAGACTGGGTTGAGATGATGCTTCAGATGAGGAATGGTCTACTAGCATGACTTTTTCCCAGACCCCAAAATATGGGCGGAACAAAAGATTCTATATCCGTCGAGGTATAACAAGAATGTAGAGCAATGCAAAGCAAAAAAATCCCAAAAGAAGCCTACAACAAAAATTCCACAAAAATATTGAGCTTCCAGAAAAAGGCTGCTTCTTGGTGAAGACTCGATTACACTAGCCAGGCTTCACAAGGAAATGTGACTACACTAATCTATTACCACTTATTTTCCCATTTCCTCTAGATTCTCCCTTTTCAATTGTGAAACTAGAAAGCACTTGACCTTGAAGGAAATATCTGTCTCCATGTGGACGAGCTACAAAAGGACCAGACTCTTTGATAGTTCAGTGGCTTGTCTAGGAAGAGCTAACAAATTCACATATATGGTTCTATCATTTCAAGGTTGTGAGAGTATGCGACTGAAATGATGGTTCTAACTAGACTGTTGATTGAACTGGATAATAGGATTATGGAACCTAAGATCTGTTGAGTCACACTTCCTAACCTTGATGCGAATATGATCACACCAAGAATCTAATGGTCTTAACTGAACTCCAAACTTTGATTTTATTAAGATAAGTTTAAAATTCAAAATTTGTTTCAAGTTCTTTACTTTGCCCTCCAGGTTTCATTATTATTGGTTAGAATTAAAAAATGAATTTCAGTTGAAAATATTTCGGTATTTTGTATGTAACATCGCACATTTATTTTATATTTCAAATACACTCCTGCCAGCTTGTATACTTTTTATTTTTGCATTACCATTTTCCATAAATAGTTTCCTTACTCAGACAATTATGCAAAAATTGGGATATATACCTAATTGTATGCTCATTCAATCTATATATTTCTTACTACATATTATCTGCATTTTCTTATTAAAAACTAAAAAAGAGCACTTTTATTTCCTGTTTAACTTATAAAATACAAAAAATAAAACTTCACTTAAAAATTTCCAAAATATATATATATTTCTTACTATATTTTATATCTACAAACCAAAAATCATAAAAAATAGTAAAGAAAAACCAAATAAATAGAAAACCTTTCTAACCTTAAAAAATAGAAAATATTCTCAAAAATTCCAAAAATTAGTTTTCTGTTTTATATTTTTATATAAACATATTACTATCTATTAAAATTTGTTTTGAGAAACTTTGGACCTATTTTATATTTTTAATCTCAAAATAATTCATATATTTATTTGTTCCCTGATTTGGGATATTTTGCATTTTAAAAATATATAAAAATTAAGAAAAATCACCCAAAATTCACAAAACATAAGAATATAAAAAAACAAATTATTTTTTTTATCATTTTTACTATATATAGATACATTCATAAAAAGAATACCCTATATTATATTTATATACATATATAGTTAAATGCATTAAATATTATTTCATTATAAATAGAATACCATATATTATATTTATATACATATATTATATTTATTCACCCAAAATCTCCATTTCATCACCTTTATTATTTCATTTTAGCCTTAAATATCTAGCTAAATGCATTATATAGTATTAATTTTTATAGAATAACACTCAATAATTCATATAAAATATTGTATAAAAATACTACTTAATATACACTACTTAATCTCAAAATAAGAGAATAAATGAAAGAAAATAAAAAGAGTGAAATGTCAAAGATACTTAGTGACCTTAGCCCCCGAGACCCAGTCATCATGATGATTTGATTGACAAGGAATAATGTATGGGAAGATAGGGCAACCAATTGTACATAAAACACAACTTTAAACCGTAATTTTATAGCCCAATAATTACATTTTGAGACCTATTTTATTTTACAATATTTATACCTCAAATCAATAAACTTTGACCATGAATATTGTACATAAAATACAATAAAAATGCAAATTTTATTTCATTCAAAAAATAATGTGCAGTGTGCCCGAGACATACAGAACAAAAAGCCAAAAGAAAACTTTGCAGACATGTCACTTCTCCATACATACTTAAAAATTTATCAAAATCATATTTATCGTTCATAAAATTAAATTATTTATTTAATGAAGGTGATTTCATTCAATTTGGAGTTAAGATGTAAAAGTTGACTTTTGGGACCTTATTGTGCAATACACATGTCTGTAATATTCAATATATTTATTCTTTATATTTTTTTTCATTTTTTATATTTTATGTATTTGTAAATATTTTTCAAAATACATGTAAATAAAAAAAAAATAAAACCATAAAAAATCCATTAAAAAAAAATGAACTTCAATATAGAAATGGATTATACCTATAATGTACATATAATATATATATAAATATATAAATAAACTTAAAAAATAAATTTTAAAATATGTGAATATGTATTTCAATAAGTTATAAATATATACAATATGTATAATATAATAAAATATAAATATAAATTAAAAATAAAATATGTAGAATATATATACCTATATTTATACATGTAAATATTATCATAAAATAAATGGCTCGGTAAAAATAAATAAAAATAGCCATAAAATACTACATTAAATTACACATAATTATCATGTTTTGATAGAAAAATAATAAAATTATGTACTATTTTTAATCTTATTAATAAGGGGATTTTGTAACCCTATTTTCAGGTTAGTCCATGTGGACCAACCAAGAGCTAAGGATAGTTGATCTGCAGGTCCACAACCCTTATCCCCAATCGCTTCTGTGTCAGAGTCACGAGGCTCTGACTTGGGCCATCTTCCTGGCCTTCCCTCCATGCGTCTTCATCCTTGAGACCCACACCTTCCTACTCTCCTATCATCCCTCACCTTCGCCCACTCCCAGAATCTCCACCTACCACGCTCCTTCATCATACAATATCTCCACCTTTTTGGTCGAAACTCATGCCTATAAACTTTATCCTCACCCCCCTTTGTCCATTTTGATCCCTCTCTCTGACCCATAACCCAAAAGGACCGTCAGACTAGATCTCATAGGTGACACCATAAAGATCGTCCACATTGTCGGTGTGGAGAAGGGTAGAAGAAGGAGTTCCAAGTGCTGCTAGAGCTCCTCCGATGACACCTCATCTGCTCCTTGACTCTGGTCACGTCAAGCTGCTAGGTAACCTTATTTCGATTTCTTTTTATTCCAGTAGTTAGGATGTAATCTAATTAATTAGCATGCATTTTAGTTTAGTTTTAGAAATCAAATCCGTTAGATCCTTAATCTCCAGCACCAAATTCATTGTTCCTCAGCTGTGATCAACCCATCTTTCACGTCATTTCCTTCCCCACCGCCTATTCCATCGAATCCCCTCGTTTCACCTCGTTCTTACGCAGATCGACTTTGACCGTGGTCCACCTCCTCCACCTTCATCGGACCTTTCCATCTTGCCCATTCCCTTTCTATAAAGATTCAATTCTGGGTCAAGCATCCACGACTCGAGTCCGTATCTTTTTTTGTGTGCAGGAGTGCAACAAAGGAGAACATATGGAGCATCACTACAAGCCTAGAACAGAAGCTCCAGGTAGTTGATGCTCCAGGGTCCCTCCAATGGGCCTTGGACTCTTTTGAAGGATCCCGCAGACGCGAAGGCCCACTAGGAATCTGTTGAGCTTTGTAGTTGCGACGGAGAAGGCAAGATGACGAAGCTATAATCAATCGAAGGTCAGGAGGGGATCCGATCTTTTGATTTCATACAGACCCCCTCCTTGTTGTCCAATGAAAGGTACGCCCCAGATTTAATCCGGGCCTTTGATTAAAAGTGAAGCGGTGCGAGCCTTGTTCGGTGATCACGCCACGTGGAACATCCTCCAACTACCCGATAACGCACACTTAAAGAGGTATCGTGCCTTTTTGTATTTATCAAATAATCCTGTAAATATTACAAGAGGTTTAATATTTAATGTAAAAATTACATCTAGCCCCCTCAATTTATTGTATATTGCATTGGGGTACAATGCCTACCTCAACTCACGTGGCGGCCCATGTGAGGTGGCAAAATTGCACAGAATCCCTCCCATGGTTTTTTATTTCATTTTAGTTATAAACTTAGTAACTAAGTTTAAAGTTTGGGTATTTTTGCATTAAGACCCTCAACTTTTATTTTTATTGCAAATATACCCTGCTAGTACTATAAATTAAATTGTGTCTTTTTTATTTTATTTAAATATCTCATGTGTTTATAAATTTATGGAAAAACATAGTAAATGTTTGATATTGTGATCATTTTATTTATCATTTACTTACATTTTTCATTTATTAAAAATCATTTAGGAGCTATTTATTCCCTGTTTAGATATAAAAATACAAAAAATTTATAAAACCTTCTTTAAAATTCCCAAAAAAACTATATATCATATATTACTATTAATACCACTCTAGATCAAAAATCGCAAAAAGATATAAAAGAAATCCCTAAAAAAAACCCCTCTAACCCTATAAAAATTTGTAAAAAAATTATAGAATCCAAAAAATAGTTTTCTTATGTATATTTTTATTTATATTGAATAGTACATAGTAAAAATAGTTTTGAGAAGTTTTGCACTTGTTTTCTATTTTTATATCTCAAAACAGTCTGGTCTTAACTCCCTATTTTGGAGTATTTCATACTTTTAGAATACCTAAAAGTTAGAACAAATTACTAAAAATCACCAAAATAGAGAAAAATATAAAAATATAAGGCATTTTATTTTATAATATTGGAATATATATAAACCTATATTGACTATATATACATATATTTACTTATATATTTATTGATAAAAATATTATTTTTATAAGTACCTTATATATTTAAAACCTTTAAAAAATAAAAAGGACTATATCTATATATATTTCCAGAATTTTTACATAATATTATATATATTTCATGTATAGTACTCATATTATACATATTATTACATATATATAGTTATTTTAAATTCTAAAAAGAAATAAAATTAAAAATCATAAAAAAAAGTAAAAAATTTTAAAACATTAAAAAATAAAATCAAAATCCCTAAATATTAGATATAATTAAAAACTCATAAAAATTTTAAAAAAGTACGAAATAACCTTAACCATTTGTTGTTGTTTTTATAGATTATAAATACTCCTATCCACATATTTTCTCTTTGTGGTTCGACACTCTAGACTTGTTCATTATACACATATTTTGAAGAGTTAAAGTAAAAATGAAATTTAACTCACACATTTCCATTGTTTTATCATAGATTGTGGGTTGATAGTTTGTAAGATTTGGTTGTTCAACACATCGATTGTTGAATCCAACTTATCGGACATTGCAAGACCATCCAAGATCGGGCGCTAGGGTCCTCTGAACGATCATTCAACAAAGTGTCATCGTTATCGGGGAGCAACATAGGATAGGATTCATTATGTAGATCCATCTGCATATTTTCTTGTCTTTATTTCTTTGTTTAGACAATTATTTTTTCTATGTCTGGCCATCTTCTTTGTTGAATTTCTTACAAGGGACCGCGTGCCGAAGGTGACTTCTTAGGAAGTCAGTACACCCGAGCTGCCAGGAGATTGGCCTTTTCTTTATAGGCCCAATTGGAGAGTACAAGAGAGAAGAGTTCATATATTGGCATAGGATTTTTCTTTTTATATTATGAGAGAGAACACTTTTTATTTTTGTAATTATTTGTAATAATCTAGGTACATGGACATTTTTGGATACTTCACTCTCCGAGGTCCATCACCCAAGTGATTGTTCACATGGGGGCCTCATCGGTTTTCACATTTTTATTGTTGTCTCATTTTTTATTCACCCTTTTTTGCTTGTTTTTATTTGTTTTCTGTGATTTGGGTTTTCCATCTTATATTTATTTATCTTTTGTGATTTAGCCCTTAGATTTTTAGAATTTTTTTGGTAGAGTAAAATAGGTCCAAATATTTAATATCTAGATGCTCCTATAGATCTACGTTTGGACTTAGCTCAAACTAATCAGGTTCTTCACGATTAATAATAATTCCTTCTTAAGGTGATTTCATCAGATTTGCATTTACATGTAATATAGATTTAGAATTCCATGACTTGCATCCCGCATGGAGAGAGTTGGGAAGCACTGTAACTCCTCTTACTATCCATGCATCATTAGAGGACGAGATTTCCATCCTAGTATTCACTTGCATGGCTTTTATGTCTTCTCTCTAAGTTTTGTATCACATAGGAATATAAAGAAAATCCAATAAAAATCGTAAACATGAAAATAAAAAAATTAAAATAAGGGGAATGTTTAGTAAACTTTGACCCAAAATTAAAATTTATAACGAACCATCATTGTTTGGGGTTCATAAAGCTCACATTATTTTGCAGTACTATCCAGACTGAGTGAGGCATGACGTACAAGAATTAGAGCCCAAAAACCTAGCTTGAATATTGCCATGTTATTGACTAGATTCATGAAGTATTGATGCTTCTATCATAGGTAGGAGAGTAGCGCCTTGTCGACAACGGTGTTCATAATGCTATTTTATTTTATTATTTTTATGCCTCAAAAAATAAAACCCTTTGCATGAATATTGTACATAAAAATAGAAAGAAAAATACAAAATTGATTTCAGTGAAAATAATGCATAGTATTCCAAGACACAAAATAAAAGCCACGAAGAAAATATTGTGAACCCGTATCTTCTCCATATTGATTCAAAATTGACCAAACACACATTTATTGTACATAAAATTAAATATGATGTTGAATGAATGTGGTTTCATTCAATTTGGAGTTAAGATGCAAAGATTAGGTTTTAGGCCCTCATTGTGTAGTATATAAGTATAAAATATTCAATATATTTACTCTTTAATTTTCACTTTCTTTTTTATTTTAATAAATTTGTAAATATTATTTAAAACATCATTACATAAATTTAAATAAAATAAAACCATTAAAAATAAATAAAATAAACAAAAGTACTTCAATGCATAGATGAATTCACATATAAACATATCTAATATACCTACATAATTAATTATGTAAATAAACTCAGAAAAATAAAATAAAAATAACCAAATAAGTAATTAAATAAATTAGAAATATAATAAATACATTTATATAATAATAAAATGTAAAATACAAATTTAAAATAAAATATACGTAATACAAGTATATTTATATATATTATTTATACATGTAAATATTAACCTATAATAAATAGCCTTGTATATATAAATAAAAATAGGAATCAAACACCACATTAAATACAAACACTTTTCATGTTTTTTAAAAAACTACTTAATTCATTTCCCATTTTATATCTATTTTACAAATATTTTTGGCTTTGGAATTTCTGGTTGGTCCACGTGGACCTAAGTCAAATGTACGTCTACACTTTGTCGCCCTGTCGGAACCTTGTTTCTCCCTCTTTTCTTTGATTTTTTACACCATCACCACATCTTCCTTCGCCTCGAGCTTTCCACCTTCGTGCAGCCATGACATCCCCTACCCTCACCTATTCACGAATCTCCACTAATTCTCACTCCTTCACACGCCACCTTACATCGAACCTCACCATTTCTTATTCTATAAAGCTTCACCATTCTCCACCATTTGCGCCTTGATCACTCTTCTTCATCTCTTAGCCCCTCAGTTCTTGTGTGATGCATCAACTTGGTGACAACAAGCGGATCGACTGAGCTAGAGCGAGGAGGAGGCAGGGAGGAACCCAAATGTCGGTAGTCGTACCTATGTGGTTCAGCTTCCTTGTCCTCCTGGCCATGTTGAGGCATTTTCCAGTCATGTTTAGATATACTTTAAGTTTAATTTCATTTTCATCATTTAGTTCTCACTTTTAGCTGTTATATTAGGAGTAATTAGAAACTCATTCGCTTGTCTCCATCTGTCTTTTGGCCCGCATCCACCATCATTCCGATTCCCTTTGATTTCTCTGTATTTTTCCTATCAAACCAACCCAGGTCCTGCATGGACCTAGCGAATCGAGGCTCGATCCTCTGCCGTTCATCGGAGTCTCACCATTTCATCCATCCCCTTCCTTCCTAGCTTCATTTGTTGGCTGAGGAGTCCCTCCTCGAGTCATAGAATGATTTTGTGTAGGTCTGGTGTCTCGAAGACCACGTGGAGCGGTGAATCAAAGCCGCATCAGACCTCCAGGTTGCCTGGAGCACACCAAGCCCCAGATCGATTTTGAGTCACCTGGAGCTCATTTGAGCTGATCTATAGATGTGGAGTGTGCCCAGCAAGCCATAGGCAACATCAAAAGGAAGATCCAATGCTAGAGTCACCGTGAATCGACTATCGAAGGAGCCCCTGCTCCTTGTTCTTGGGAGTTTATTAGAAGGACTCCGGTGCTGTTAGATCGAGAACGAGCCTCATGTCTAATCTTGAGCGTCTATTCAATACAAAATGCTACAAGACCACAACCATCAGAACCTCCATGTGGCAGCTGAAGGATCGTACGATGAAGGGGTCGTTAGTAGGGTAATTTACACATTCCCCCTCCACCTTTTTTACATTTAATTAATAATATTGTAAATATTTAGTTGTGTAAAAGTTTTGGGAAAAATTGCAATAAAACCCCCATTGTTATTCAATATTACATTTGGTCTACTACTAGGTCACCTCACGTGGTCCCCCACGTGAGGGGACAAATTGCATGTTTGCCCCTCCAGGTTTCATTACTATTGCTTAGAATAAAAAAATGAATTTAGTTGAAATTGTTTGGGTATTTTGTATGTAACACCACACATTTATTTTATATTTCAAATAACACTCCTTCCACCTTGTATACTTTTTTTTTTGCATTTCCATTTTCCATAAATAGTTTACGTACTCCATCAATTATGCAAAAATTGGGATATATACATAATTGTATGCTCATTCATGCTATATATTTCTTTATTACATCTACATTTTCTATTTATTAAACATCAAAAGGAGCACTTTTATCTCCTGTTAAATTAAAAAATACAAAAAAAACCTCACTTAAAAATTTCAAAAAAAATTATATATAATTTATTATTATATTTTATTTCTACAAACCAAAAATCATAAAAAAATACTAAAGAAAAATAAAAAAATAAAAAACCTTTCTAACCCTAGAAAAATTGAAAATATTATCAAAAATTCCAAAAATTAGTTTTTGATTTTATATTTTTATATAAACATTTTACTATATATAAAAATTTGTTTTGAGAAACTTTGGACCTATTTTATATTTTGAATCTCAAAATAATTCAGCCTATTTATTTGTTCCCTGATTTGGGATATTTTGCATTTTAAAAAATAGATAAAAATGAGCAAAAATCACCCAAAATTCACAAAACATAAGAATACATATAAAATCACGAATTATTTTTTTTATCATTTTTACTATATATAGATACATTCATAAATAGAATAACCTATATTATATTTATATACATCTATAGTTATATATACATATTATTATTTATAAAAAAATACTATAAATATATATTAAACCCTTTAAAATATAAAAAGGATGTTTTAATTTATTTACTAAATTATTATATTTATTATACATATATATTACATATATAAAGCTTGTATTATATATATATATTATTACATATAGTTATATATACACTAATTATATATTGAAAAGATAAAGAAATAAAAAATTAGAAAATTATAAAAAGAAAATAAAAATTATAAAATTAAAAAAAGAAAATAAATAATTAAATAATTAAAAACCCACAAAATCACGAAGTACATAACAAGTAAATATATTGAAGTATACATTATTTAGCAATAAATAATATCGCTACACCCGTCTGTTCCCTATGTTCAACGGCCTACACGTACTTGACCGCTATACACATTTATTTGTAGGTTTATAATAAATTTTGACTCAGTTGATTGTATTTCTTTTTTTTATGTTGTGGGTTTATTGTTGATTTAGTCGTCTCTCGTGAGTGGTCACCTCATCAACTGTGTAGCTCACCTTGTGAGCGCACACGATTGCCTTTGTAGAGCCGATTAATCAGATGCCATATGTCATTCACTATGCCATCAAGACTCTTGATGAAGCATACAGAAATTACACAGTCATAGAGAAAGAGTTGCTGGCAATAGTCTTCGCTTTAGAGAAGTTCATATCCTACCATCTTGGATCTATAGTTATTGTTTTAACTGACCCTAGTATTTGGTACTTTGCAACAGAAGAAGGATGCCAAATCATGTCTACTCATATGGATCCTTCTCCTCCAGAAATTTGACTTGGAAATCAAAGATAAACTTGGAGCTCAGAATGTGGTAGCAGATCAACTGTCTAGAATTGAATGTCAAGATACTTAACTGAGTTTTGCACCGATTATAGAGACCTTCCCTAATGAATCTATCCTTAGCATTGGATCTCTCCCTTGTTATGCCGATATTGTGAACTACCTCGTCTCTGGGGTCCCAAAAGATTGGACAAGAATTAAGAAAAACTTTGTAAAAATTTCTTTCACTTGATTGAATAAGATATTTTGAAAATTGATTTGCAAATAGTTTGGAAAAGTGTTGTAAAAATACTTTGAAAAATCTATACATACTATTTGAAAAATCTTTGTGAAATGGTTTCCAAAATTTTGTAAATATTTGTAAAAATGTTTGTCAAATTATTTGTAAAATAAGTTTTCAAAAGGTTTGTGAAAATATTTTCAAACTATTTTGTGAACCTTATACGTAGATATATATTTGCAAAATAAGTTTTCAAAAGGTTTGTGAAATTCTTTACAAGCCTTGTATATAGATATATATTGAAAAAATGTGTGTTTGTGTAAACACCTACCAACTTAACCTGTAAACTCCTAGTGTAAATTCTTAAACGAATTCTTCTAAATATTGATGCACTCTCGTGTACATACTTGCACATACTTCTTTCACTAACCTTTATTAAAAACTCCTAAAATTTTCAAAACAAAACCATAAAACTTGCAAATTAATTTCAAACTAATTTACACAAACATGCAATTTGTCCCCTCACATGAGGTGACCAAGTAGTGGACCAAATGCAATCATTGCAATTTTTCCCAAAATTTTTACACAACTAAATATTTACAATATTTTTAATTAAATGCAAAAAGGGTTGAGGTGGAATGTGTAAATTACCCCCACTAACAACCCCTTCATCGTGCGATTCTTCAGCTGCTACATGGAGGTTCTGATGGTTGTGGCCTCGTAGCATTTTGTATTGAATGGATGCCCAAGATTAGACCTGGAATGGAAAAGTTTATTGATTTGAGGTATAAATATTGTAAAATAAAATAGGTCTCAAAATGTAATTATTGGGCTATAAAATTAGGGTTTTTAGGCTGTATTTTCTGTACAATTGATTGCCCTATCTTCCCATACTTTATTCCTTGTCAATCAAGTCATTATGATGACTGGGACTCGGGGGCTAAGGTCACTAAGTATCTTTGACATTTCATTCTTTTTATTTTCTTTCATTTATTCTCTAATTTTGAGATTCAGTCATGTATATTAAGCAATATTTTATACAATATTTTATGTGAATTATTGAGTATTATTCTATACAAATTAATACTATATAATGCATTTAGCTAGATATTTAAGTCTAAATAAAATAATAAATGTGATAAAATGGAGATTTTGGGTGAATAAATATAATATATGTATATAAATATAATTTAGGATATCCTATTTATAATGAAATTATACTATATAATGCATTTAACTATATATGTATATAAATATAATATAGGGTATTCTATTTATGGATGTATCTATATATAGTAAAAATGGTAAAAAAAGAATTGAGTTTTTTTATATTCTTTTGTTTTGTGAATTTTGGGTGACTTTTGCTAATTTTTTTCTATTTTTTAAAATGCAAAATATCCCAAATCGGGGAACAAATAAACAGGTTCAATTATTTTGAGATTAAAAATACAAAAAAGGTCCAAAGTTTCTCAAAACAAATTTTAATAGATAGTAATATGTTTATATAAAAATATAAAACAGACAACTAATTTTTGGAATTTTTGAGAATATTTTCTATTTTTTAGGGTTAGAAAGGAAATCTAATTTTTTGTTTTTCTTTAGTATTTTTTTATGATTTTTGGTTTGTAGATATAAAATATAGTAATAAATACTATATTTTTTTTTGAAATTTTTACATGAGGTTTTGTTTTTTTATGTATTTTTTAATTAAACAAGAAATAAAAGTTCTCCTTTTGATTTTTAATAAATAGAAAATACAGATAATATGTAATAAGACATATATAGATTGAATAAGCATACAATTAGGTATATATATATATATATATCAATTTTTCCATAATTGTTGGGGTACAGAAGCTATTTATGGAAAATGGTAACGCAAAAATAAAAAGTATACAAGCTGGTAGGAGTGTATTTGAAATATAAAATAAATGTGCGATGTTACATACAAAATACTCAAACATTTTCAACTGAAATTCATTTTTATTCTAAGCAATAATAATGAAACCTGGAGGGGCAAACATGCAATTTGTCCCCTCACGGGGGACCACATGAGGTGACCTAGTAGTGGACCAAATGCAACATTAAATAAAAATGGGGGTTTCGTTGCATATTTTCCCAAAACTTTTACACAACTAAATATTTACAATATTATTAATTAAATGCAAAAAAAGGTGGAGGGCGAATGTGTAAATTACCCCACTAACGACCCCTTCATCGTGTGATTCTTCAGCTGCCAAATGGAGGTTCTGATGGTCGTGGTCTTGTAGCATTTTGTATTGAATGGACGCCCAAGATTAGTCCTCGAATGAAAAGGCTTATTGATTTGAGGTATAAATATTGTAAAATAAAAATAGGTCTCAAAATGTAAGTATTGGGCTATAAAATTAGGGTTTTTAGGCTGTGTTTTCTGTACAATTGGTTGCCCTATCTTCATATTTTATTTCTTGTCAATCAAGTCATCATGATGACTGAGTCTTGGGGGCTAAGGTCACTAAGTATCTTTGACATTTCATTCTTTTTTATTTTCTTTCATTTATTCTCTTATTTTGAGATTAAGTAATGTATATTAAGCAGTATTTTATACAATATTTTATGTGAATTATTGAGTGTTATTCTATAACAAATTAATACTATATAATGCATTTAGCTAGAGATTTAAGTCTAAAAATGAAATAATAAAGGTGATGAAATAGAGATTTTGGGTGAATAAATATAATATATGTATATAAATATAATACAGGATATTCTATTTATAATGAAATAATACTATATAATGCATTTAACTATATATATATAAATATAATACAGGGTATTCTTTTTATGAATGTATCTATATATAGTAAAAATTGATAAAAATAATAATTTGTGTTTTTTATATTCTTATGTTTTGTGAATTTTAAGTGATTTTTGCTAATTTTTATATATTTTTTAAAATGCAAAATATCCTAAACCAGGGAACAAATAAATATGCTGAATTATTTTGAGACTAAAAAATATAAAATAGGTCCAAAGTTTCTCAAAGCAAATTTTAATAGATAGTAATATGTTTATATAAAAATCTAAAACCGGAAACTAATTTTTGGAATTTTTGAGAATGTTTTCTATTTTTTAGGATTAGAAAGGTTTTCTATTTATTTGGTTGTTCTTTAGTATTTTTTTTTATGATTTTTGGTTTGTAGATATAAAATATAGTAATAAATACTATATATATATTTTGAAATTTTTAAGTGAGATTTTATTTTTTTGTATTTTTTAAGTTAAACAGGAAATAAAAGTGCACCTTTTAATTTTTAGTAAATAGAAAATGCAGATAATATATAATAAGAAATATATATATTGAATGAGCATACAATTAGGTATATATATCCTAATTTTTGTATAATTGTTGGAGTGTATTTGAAATATAAAATAAATGTGAGATGTTTCATACAAGATGGTAATGCAAAAATAAAAAGTATACAAGATGGCAGGAGTGTATTTGAAATATAAAATAAATGTGAGATGTTTCATACAAAATACCCAAACATTTTCAACTGAAATTCATTTTTTTATTCTAAGCAATAATAATGAAACCTGGAGGGGCAAACATGCAATTTGTCCCCTCACATGAGGTGACCTAGTAGTGGACCAAATGCAATATTAAATAACAATGGGGGTTTCATTGCAAGTTTTCCCAAAATTTTTACACAAGTAAATATTTACAAATATTAATAATTGAATGCAAAAAGGGTGGGGGTGGAATGTGTAAATTGCCCTACTAACGACGCCTTCATCATGTGATTCTTTAGCTGCCACATGGAGGTTCTGATGGTTGTGGTCTCATGGACATTTTGTATTGAATGGATGCCCAAGATTAGACCTGGAATGGAAAAGTTTATTGATTTGAAAGTATGAATATTGTACAATAAAATAGGTCTCAAAATGCAATTATTGTGCTATAAAATTAGGGTTTTTAGGCTGTATTTTATGGACAATCGATTGCCCTATCTTCCCATATTTATTCCTTGTCAATCAAGTCATCATGATGATTGGGTCTCGGGGGCTAAGGTCACTAAGTATCTTTGACATTTCATTCTTTTTATTTTTCTTTCATTTATTGTCTTATTTTAAGGATTAAGTTAATGAATATTAAGCAATATTTTATACAATATTTTATGTGAATTATTGAGTGTTATTCTATACAAATTAATACTATATAATGCATTTAGCTAGAGATTTAAGGCTAAATGAAATAATAAAGGTGATGAAATGGAGTTTTTTGGTGAATAAATATAATATATGTATATAAATATAATTTAGGGTATTCTATTTATAATGAAATAATAATATATAATACATTTAACTATATATATATATAAATATTAATATAGGTATTCTATATATGAATGTATCTATATATAGTAAAAATGATAAAAAATAATTTGTGTTTTTTTATATTCTTATGTTTTGTGAATTTCGAGTGATTTTTGCTAATTTCTATCTATTTTTTAAAATTCAAAATATCCCAAATAAGGGAACAAATAATAGGCTGAATTATTTTGAGATTAAAAATATAAAAAGGTCCAAAGTTTCTCAAAACCAATTTTAATAGATAGAAATATGTTTACAAAAAATATAAAACAGAAAACTAATTTTTGGAATTTTTGAGAATATTTTCTATTTTTAGGGTTAGAAAGGTTTTCTGTTTTTTATTTTTTCTATAGTATTTTTATGTTTTTTTGGTTTGTAGATATAAAATATAGTAATAAATACTATATAATTTGTTTTGAAATTTTTATGTGAGGATTTATTTTTTTGTATTTTTTAAGTTAAACAGGAAATAAAAGTGCTCCTTTTGATTTTTAATAAATAGAAAATGCGGATAATATGTAATAAGAAATATATAGATTGAATGAGCATACAATTAGGTATATATATATATATATATATCAATTTTCCATAATTGTTGGAGTATATGGAAAATGGTAACACAAAAATAAAAAGTATACAAGCTAGTTGAAGTGTATTTGAAATATAAAATAAATGTGCGATGTTACATACAAAATACTCAAACATTTTCAACTGAAATTCATTTTTTATTCTAAGCAACAATAATGAAACCTAGAGGGGCAAACATGCAATTTGTCCCCTCACGTGGGGGACCAGATGAGGTGACCTAGTAGTGGACCAAATGCAACATAAAATAACATGGGGGTTTCATTGCAATTTTTCCCAAAACTTTTACACAACTAAATATTTACAATATTATTAATTAAATGCGAAAAAGGTGGAGGGAGAATGTGTAAATTACCCCACTAATGACCCCCTCATCGTGCGATTCTTCAGCTGCCACATGGAGGTTCTGATGGTCGTGGTCTCATAGCATTTTGTATTGAATGGACGCCCAAGATTAGTCCTAGAATAAAAAAGTTTATTGATTTGAGGTATAAATATTGTAAAATAAAATAGGTCTCAAAATGTTAGTATTGGGCTATAAAATTAGGGTTTTTAGGCTGTGTTTTTTGTGCAATTGGCTAGCCTATCTTCCCATACATTATTCCTTGTCAATCAAGTCATCATGATGACTGGGTCTCGGGGGTTAAGGTCACTAAGTATCTTTGACATTTCATTCTTTTTATTTTCTTTCATTTATTCTCTTATTTTGAGATTAAGTAATGTATATTAAGCAGGATTTTATACGATATTTTAAGTTAATTATTGAGTATTATTCTACAAATTAATACTATATAATGCATTTAGCTAGAGATTTAAGGCTAAAATGAAATAATAAAGGTGATGAAATGGAGATTTTGGGTGAATAAATATAATATATGTATATGAATATAATATAGGATATTCTATTTATAATGAAGTAATACAATATAATGCATTTAACTATATATGTATATAAATATAATATGGGGTATTCTATTTATGAATGTATCTATATATAGTAAAAATGAAAAAAGAAATAATTTGTATTTTTTACATTCTTATGTTTTGTGAATTTTGGGTGATTTTTGCTAATTTTTATATATTTTTTAAATGCTAAATATACCAGAATAGATAACAAATAATAGGCTGAATTATTTTGATATTAAAAAAATAAAATAGGTCCAAAGTTTCTCGAAACAAATTTTAATAGATAGTAATATATTTATATAAAAATATAAAATAGAAAACTAATTTTTGGAATTTTTGAGAATATGTTCTATCTTTTTAGGGTTAGAAAGGTTTTCTATTTTTTGGTTTTTCTTTAGTATGTTTTTATGATTTTTGGTTTGTAGATATAAAATACAGTAATAAATACTATTTATTTTTTTTTGAAATTTTTAAGTGAGGTTTTAGTTTTTTGTCTTTAATAAGTTAAACAGGAAATAAAAGTGATCCTTTTGATTTTTAATAAATAGAAAATGCAGATAATATGTAATAAGAAATATATAGATTGTATGAGCATATAATTAGGTATATATCCTAATTTTTGCATAATTGTTGGAGTACGGAAACTATTTATGGAAAATGGTAATGCAAAAATAAAAAGTATACAAGCTGGTAGGAATGTATTTGAAATTAAAATAAATGTGCGATGTTACATACAAAATACACAAACATTTTCAACTGAAATTCATTTTTTATTCTATGCAATAATAATGAAACCTGGAGGTGCAAACATGCAATTTGTCCCCTCACGTGGGGGACCACATGAGGTGACCTAGTAGTGTACCAAATACAATATTAAATAACAATGGGGGTTTCATTACAATTTTTCTCAAAACTTTTATACAACTAAATATTTACAAGATTATTAATTAAATGCAAAAAAGGTGGCGGGGGAATTTCTAAATTACCCAACTAACGACCCCTTCATCATGCGATTCTTCAGCTGCCACATGGAGGTTCTAATGGTTGTGGTCTCTTAGCATTTTGTATTGATTGGATGCCCAAGATTAGACCTGGAATGAAAAAGTTTATTGATTTGAGGTATAAATATTGTAAAATAAAATAGGTCTCAAAATGTAATTATTAGGCTATAAAATTAGGGTTTTTAGGCTGTGTTTTCTGTACAGTTGGTTGCCCTATCTTCCCATACTTTATTCCTTGTCAATCAAGTCATCATGATGACTGGGTCTCGGGGGCTAAGGTCACTAAGTATCTTTGCCATTTCATTCTTTTTATTTTCTTTCATTTATTCTCTTATTTTGAGATTAAGTAATGTATATCAAGCAGTATTTTATACAATATTTTATGTGAATTATTGAATGTTATTCTATACAAAATAATACTATATAATGCATTTAGCTAGAGATTTAAGGATAAAATGAAATAATAAAGATGATGAAATTGAGATTTTGGGTGAATAAATATAATATATGTATATAAATATATTATAGGATATTCTATTTATAATGAAATAATACTTTATAATGCATTTAACTATATATGTTTATAAATATGATATTGGGTAATCTATTTACGAATGTATCTATATATAGTAAAAATGATAAAAAAAATAATTTGTGTTTTTTTATATTCTTATGTTTTGTGAATTTTGGGTGATTTTTGCTAATTTTTATCTATTTTTAAAATGCAAAATATCCCAAATAAGGGAACAAATAAATAGGTTGAATTATTTTGAGATTAAAAATATAAAATAGGTCCAAAGTTTCTCAAAACAAATTTTAATAGATAGTAATATGTTTATATAAAAATATAAAACAGAAAACTAATTTTTGGAATATTTGAGAATATTTTTAGGGTTAGAAAGGTTTTCTATTTTTTTGGGTTTTTAGTATTTTTTTATGATTTTTGGTTTGTAGATATAAAATATAGTAATAAATACTATATAATTTTTTTGAAATTTTTAAGTGGGGTTTTATTTTTTGTATTTTTAAGTTAAACAGGAAATAGAAGTGCTCCTTTTGATTTTTAATAAATAGAAAATGCAGATAATATGTAATAAGAAGTATATAGATTGAATGAGCATACAATTAGGTATATATCCCAATTTTTGCATAATTGTTGGAGTACAGAACTATTTATGGAAAATGGTAATGCAAAAATAAAAAGTATACAAGCTGGTAGGAGTATATTTGAAATATAGAATAAATGTGCGATGTTACATACAAAATACCCAAATATTTTCAACTGAAATTCATTTTTTTATTCTAAGCAATAATAATGAAACCTGGAGGGGCAAACATGTAATTTGTCCCCTCACGTGGGCGACCACGTGAGGAGGCCTAGTAGTGGACCAAATGCAATATTAAATAACAATGGGGGTTTCATTGCAATTTTTCCCAAAACTTTTACACAACTAAATATTTATAATATTATTAATAAAATGCAAAAAAGGTGGAGGGGGAATTTGTAAATTACCCCACTAACGACCCCTTCACCGTGCGATTCTTCAACTGCCACATGGAGGTTCAGAGGGCTGTGGTCTCGTAGCATTTTGTATTGAATGGATGCCCAATATCAGACCTGGAATGAAAAAGTTTATTGATTGAGGTATAAATAATGTAAAATAAAACAGGTCTCAAAATGTACTTATTGGGCTATAAAATTAGGGTTTTTGGCTGTTTTTTCTGTACAATTGGCTGCCCTATCTTCCCATACTTTATTCCTTGTCAATAAAGTCATCATGATGACTGGGTCTCGGGGGCAAAGGTCACTAAGCATCTTTGACATTTCATTCTTTTTATTTTCTTTCATTTATTCTCTTATTTTGATATTAAGTAATGTATATTAAGCCGTATTTTATACAATATTTTATATAGATTATTAAGTGTTATTCTATGCAAATTAATACTATATAATGTATTTAGCTAAAGATTTAAGGCTAAAAGGAAATAATTAAGGTGATGAAATCAAGATTTATCAGTGAGAGATTGCAAGTGGTTCTGGCGTTAAAATGTGCACTCTGAAATTTCGAGACAATTGTGTGGAGCTGGATTTGATTTCTAAAGCTAAACTAAAATGCATGCTAATTAATTAAACTAAGATTACATCCTAACTACTGGAATAAAAAGAAATCGAAATAAGGTTACTTATCAGCTCGGCTTGACCGGAGTCAAGGAACAGATAAGGTGTCGTCGGAGGAGCTCTAGCAGCACTTGGATCTCCTTCCTCTACCCTTCTCCACACCAACAATGTGGACGATCTTGATGTTGTCACCTATGAGATCTAGTCCGACTATCCTTTTGGGGTTTTGGGTCAGAGAGAGAGATCAAAATGGACAAGGGGGGGGGGGTGAGGACAAAGTTTATAGGCATGAGTTTCAACCAAAAAGGTGGAGATATTGTATGAAGAAGGAGCGTGGTAGGTGGAGATTCTGGAGTGGATGAAGGTGAGGGATGATAGGAGAGTACGAAGGTGTAGGTCTCGAGGATGGAGACGTATGGAGGTGATGAATCTACGTTTCATCATCTTTATTCTATCATTTTGGCCTCAAAAACCCTAGTAAATGCGTGTAAATAGGCTTAAAATAGGCATTTTAGCATTCATGCATGTGTGCGTAAATATTGTATAAAATGTGGTTTTTAAAGCCAAAATTATAGAATAAAGAAAAGAAAAGAAAAAGAATACAATATTGTAAATATTTTATGACCCGAAACCCCGAGACCTAGGCATCTTGATGAATAGGTCGACAAGGAATAAAGTAGGGGGAGATAAGGGCCAAAAATACCAATAAAATTCCTTTTATTTTATTCACTCTTTATTCATTTTGGGACTTATTTTTGGTTCCACTTTTATACATCAAATAAAGAAATTTTGTACATGAAAGTTGTAGATAATTAAATATAGAAAAATACAAAATTGATTTCACAGAAAAATAATACACAGATAAAAAGTTATGGTCTGAATAAAATTCCAGAATCCCAACTTTCCAGACCCGTATCTCACAAATGAAAACTCCAAATGCATCAAACTCACCTTTAATTGTCTATAGAATAAAATAAGCTATTTAATGGCGGTGGTTTTGCATTTGGCGGAGCTACGGTTTGAAAGTTGAGTTTTGGACCCTCATTGTATACTTGTACAGAATAAAATATTCAATTTATTATTTATCCCTTATTTTTATATTTTTTATATTTTTATAATTTTATAAATATTATTTATAATAATTATGTGTATTAAAATCAGAATAAAAATGTAAATAAAACTCAAAATAAAAATACTTATATATACAAAACCTAGGTATAATACTTATACACATACCTGTATAATTACTATTTCTATTTTATTAAATATACAAAACACATTAATAAAATAAAATAAAAATATATTTAAGTATATAAAAATATTTTATAAATTAATAAAATAATAAACAAAAATAAATAAATTAAAATACACAAAATAAAATTGAAGTAATAAAACACATAGGTATATGTACCTATATAGGGCTAAAAAGTAACTTGTAAAAATAAATCTCATAAAAATAATTAAAAATCGGAATAAAATACTATATAAAATAATAAATATTTTTCATTAAATAACCTAAAATTAGTTACATCATTTATTATTTTTAATAGAATTTAGAAGGTATTTCTTTCAGTTTTCGTCTTTTTGCGGATGATGTGGCCCAATCAGGCCACGCCATCCGTTGACTGGGGGTCAACTCCTTGACCCCAGGTCTGTGACCGCGGGATATGTCGAGGCACCCTTCTTCTTGGATTTTTCGCGGGCTGGTCTTTCATCGAATCGTGGTAGGGTCTTCACGACTTTTGTTCCCTGATGGATGACCTTACACGCCCTATGTTAACTTTGGGCTTTGAGCCATCGACCGTCCCGTTACACCTCGATCAAGGAGCCCTCGTCGCCATTCTTCAAAAACCCCCATCTTTCCCTCTTTTGAATTTTGAACCCGTTTGCCCTAGCCAAACCCCCTTCTTCTTAAAGGTCCTGGATTGAGGTGGTGACAGGACCTCTCCGGCCTTCTCGCGGAGGCGGTTGGCGAAGATAAGCGGTGCTCCAGCCATCTCCGGCGGCTGCACTGCCGTGAGGTCACTACGTTGGGTCTTTTGACCCTTGAGGTTATGTTTTTACTTTGTTTTTCTTTGCTTCCGTAGTTGGTTTTAAATATAGGATCTGGATCTGATCATCATATCTGCATTTCATCACTCGATCGCCACCCGCCATCACCTCGCCGGAGATTGCTCCGGCGAGTTCCCACTCACGTTATCCACATTCTATTTCACTGCGATCACCCTGGGGACCACTATCTGTTGTTGTGGGCTTCGTTTTGCAGGTCCCAGGTGCCGCAAGATCCCTCAGGGGGTCGGTTTTTGCTGAGTTCCGTGCTGCCTGGTGCTTTCTCCCCTTTCCGACTGTCGCAGCGGTGCTCCGGTGGTCTACCACCATTTTGAAGCCACTGCCTATTAGGAGAAGCTTCCAGGAAGATCGGAGGGTCATCAGAAGGGAGAGATACGATCCGAGCGTGAAGATTTTGAAGCCCCAATTCCATCCACGCCGAGTTCATCGGCGGTTCTTCCAGCGCGCATGTGCACCATCCGATTCTGCCATGTTCTTGGCATGCTACAGCCACCATCGGATCAGACCTTCCTCTTGTCGTTCGATCACCAATTGGGTTTCTAATCCTGGCCGTTTGCGCGAAGCGGCATCGTGCGCCTCGGACGCGACACGTGGACAAGTAAAGAATATCTCCGCCGTCGGATCGCGCTATATCCGGGGTATTTTGCGTTATCAGCCCGGGCGTTTTTGACTTTTATATTCACTGCATAATCCTTCATTTTCCCTTTTTATAATTTTGTAAACTTTATAATCAAACCCCTAGCATTTTGTGATATTACGGTTGTGTCCCCGCCAAGTGCTCACGTGGTTCCTCACGTGGGCCTTGGCGATTTTTCAGCACTGCCCTTAGGACTTTGCCTATTTATTTTATGATCTAAAATGTTTAATTGCAGTTGATAAGTTTGCAAACAGGTCCCTAACTTTTTGTGTTTCCACATTTATACCCTTGATTGTCAGGTGCACAGGCGCGTGTTCCACGGCTTTTTGCTTGAAGCCCTTCGCGACTTTTAATATATATGTTTGGTCCGTTAAGTTGTTGATTGCATATTATATTTTCTGGACAAATTTCATTTGAGCCCCTGGATTCTTGCGTAATTACATTAAAGCCCCTGCATGCATGCATTCTCTTTATGCTTCTAGTATTTTGTGCATGCATCTATAAAACCCCAAAAAATCTCCAAAAATCACATTAAGTTCCTGCTGTAGTGTAGTATCTCGCCATATTTTTATTTTTCATAATTATTGCATTTTAATATTTATTAGAAATAAAAAATAGCCATTTTGTGCACTGTCTAGCTTATAAAATCCATAAAAAATATAAAAACATTCCAGAAAAATCCCAAAAAATATATTTTGCATATTTGATTGTATTTTAATTTCAATCCGAAATTCACTAAAAATTATAAAAGAAAACTCCTCAAAATTACAAAACACCAAAAACCTTTATAAAAATATTAAAATTCTACAAAATTTTAAAAATACAAACTTTAACTCTGAATTTTCTTTGTTTCATTATCTTTAAGCGAAAATTAATTTGAAGAATTTTTGTTACTATTTTCAATTTTATTTCTCCATTTTAGTTTCAGCCTTGTATTTTATCCGCTGTTTTCAATATTGTTGACTTTAAAAATACCAAAAAAATTAGGAAAAATCTAGAAAAATCATAAAAACCTTATAAAATTATAAAACCACAAAAACATTTGATTTTCTGAATTTTAGTTATTTTTAGTTATTTTTATAACTCCTTTATCCTCTCATTTCTTAGATAGTAAATATATTCTATTATTGAAAAAGAAAATATATAAAAAATATAAAATATAAAATTATAAAAAAAATCAGAAAATTAAAAACCAAATACAAAATTAGAAAATTAGAAATTAAATACAAAAAAATATAAAATTAAAAACCCACAAAAAAGAGATAGCCTAAGTAGACAACTTGATCACAATTACATTTTGTGCCTTAGTGCCTCGATCTATCCTATCTGCTCCCTGTGTTCGACCTCTACACATACTTGCACTATACACATCTTGTTGTAGAGTTATAATAAATTTTATCTCCGCACATTTACTTTCATCGCTTGATTTAATTGTTGTTGGTTATATGTTGTTGTTGGTTATTTTTGCTTATTTTTTTCTCTTTTATTTTGATATATCATTTGAATTGTCTGACCACCCTCTTGTTTGACTTTGTGCGAGGTACGCGGATTGAGGGAGGCACTTCTTTTTAGGAGCGCTCGTGCAACCACGTGAGGCGGCTTCCGCATCGCACCAAGGCAGACTTGGAGGGAATTTTGAAGACAATTTCTGAGCTTTTATTTTATTGCATTTATTTTTTGTAATTCAAGTGAGAGAGAGACCACTATTATTGTAATAATATAGGTACCCTCGGACACTTGAACGTTCGAGCCTAACTTCCAGGTGTCTGTTCACCTGGGGGCTCACCGCGGCTTTTTACGGTTTTCTTCGCATTCTTTTTATTTTGTTTTGTTTTCTGATTTTATTTCTTTTGTGTGATTGAGCCCGTAGTTCTAGGATTGCTTGCGATAGACTAAGGCCAAACACCTAATACCTTGCATGCTCCTATAGTATCGTTTGGACTTAGTCAAATTTAAACAGTTGGTTCATCAACTTCGATCTGCCGCGCCGCGAGCTTTCCCTGCCAAGCGCTTCTCCTGAACTCGATTTGTCGAGAGGAGGAGAGGTGAGCCTAGACCGGACTCTAGGATTGAGGATCGGTGACCGACTTGTGGTTCTTCACGATAATAGCAATTTCTGAAACTTAGGGCGATTTCATCAACTTTGCATTTGCATATATATATATATATATATATATATATATATATATAGGTTTCAATTCTGCTGAGCATCCTTGCATGTAGAGTGCTGGAGGCAAGGTGAGGATTTACGCTTTAGCATTCATCATCGGTTTTGCCGCTTGCGTTGCTTTCTCGCTCCTCTACCTCTGATTTTGATCACCTAGGAGCTTAAGTGAATTGATTCCCCGATAGGCTCGTGCATTTCTTATTAAAAATCCAAAAAAAGTGAGAACAAATAAAATTGGGACTGTTAACTTTACTCAGCCCTAAAATCCATCAAAAAGAAAATATTGTCTTGTGGAGAGTAATCCCCTCATTGTCTTCGCTTTTACTTGGTTGCGCACACGCTAAGGATTAGTGCCCAAATCCCCTCTCAGCCCCTAAGTGTGTGTGCAATCTTTGACTTCTCACCTAACACTAAAACAGACAAGATAAAAAGACCGCTCTTTGCGGTCTCCACCGAGTTGAGTAGGTGAATTGAGGGTTTGACTTGTTCACTTTTGCTTGTAATTGTTTTGTGTGTGTCCAAGATCACCGCTGCGCACTTGCGCCTTTCTTCTCACTTCTCTTGACATGATCTTCGTGCTCTCCCGATCATTTTTCCTTTTGTTTCGAGATGGCCGATTGGAGTATATTTTGTCCGAACTTTGCGGACTCCTCGCTCGCTCCAGCCGGTCTATCTCACTTTTTCCAGGAGGACTTTGCTCCTGATTTGTGTACATATCTGACCAACCCACTATTTCAGGATCCGGACTTTGACCTTCACCAGTCATTTCCACCACCATCGCCTACACATTTCGACAACCCGCTCTTCCTTGAGTATCTTGATCCGGAATGTGAATTTTGTCCACACCCGCCGCCCACATTAGACCACCCGATTCTGAGATTTTGGAGTCACCTTTCATGATATCAACACTTGAGACCTTGAATCAGATGATGGATCATATGAATTCGAGGATTGCCGACCTTACTAGTTTAAATAAGAACCAAAATGCCGCTTCAGTCTTTGAGGATATGGAATCATTTGAGGATTATCATGAGAGCTTGCAATCGCCCAAAATACAAAAAAAATGAGAAAATTTTAAAAACACAAAAAGATTTCGGGAGACACATGATCGAGCCAGACTGTGAGGAGAGGTACCACTTGCCAGATCCTTTGACCACACGGCCTCTCACACATTGTCCCACCTTTGACCCCGAGGATGCCGCTGTACAGACTGCTCTTGGAATGCCTCATGTATATGATGATTCCGACTTCCTCCCTTGTATGGAGGAGGTCCAAAAATTCAAAAAAATGCTGACTGAACCCGAAGTGGTGGCCACCATACATGAGATTATCCGTGCCCCACTTCAGCAGGCCATGACTGATTTATCTGCTCCTCTTCCTAAGAAGAGAAAGCGGAGGAGCAGATCTGAGCGTCATATCTTGACCATGGCCACTGCCCATGCCATCACACACCATCCCATTCCTCGGATGAGGAACACTGCCACACCTTTCATTAGCTGCACTATGTCTGACCACACATGTGATCACACTCTCCTCGACGGCGGTGCTTCGATTATCATTATACCCTTCTCGTTGGTACAGTCTCTTCACCTAGGGCCTCTCAAGAAGACCATGATGATAGTTCAATTTGCTGATGGATAAATCAAGAGGCCGAAGGGTATCCTTGAAAACGCCGTCATTTCGATTCAAGGCA